>WNWK01000226.1:340000-492500 GCA_009830355.1 Cherax destructor | reverse complement strand
GAACAATGAGGTGGACATTAGACCAAGTTTAGTGTGCCCTAAGGACAGTGGTAACATGCAAGAGCATCGCGGCTCTAGTCTTCTTCTCTGTAATTCCCACAGACTTCAAAATAGCAGTCACAGAGTGATGGTACAACACATACGGTACAAAGAGAGCATTTCATACGAGTACAGGAATTACTTACGTCCTTGAGGCCACAAAGTGTCAAGAGAAATAAGAGGAAGAGGACGGCAAGGGATGGGATGGCAACCTTGCTTGCAATTGCCCAGAAAAAGCTTCACATTGTAAGTCTTTTGTTGGGTGCTGTTACTCGGGTCCAAACCATTTGTAGCAGCTGTTTTTTACTGACGATCACCGCCTTGTATTTGTGTGTCTGTTGAGACTCGTGTCTTCCCCAAACTTATTTGTATTTTTGTATTTGCTACACTTTTAAGCACCACAGGGAAAGCTATTTGACGTAATTTGCACGAAAGAAAGAGGGGGAAAAAAAGATTACGCAAAATTCTGACACTCAACTTAGTCCTATTGAACATCCATTTTGTAACGGGAAACTCAAACATTCTTAAGAACACTAAAACCAACTCAAAAAAGCCCCAAGAAAATACAATTTCGTTCTCGAAATCAGTTTGTTCGCTCTTGAATACCAAGTGTGGAGGTAAACACGAGGGCAGACTGGGAATGTGGCCGCGGGGCAGGTAAGCGTCCGTGATAACATCAGGTCTTAGTTCGCACTCCTCCACCTTCATTCCTGCTCTTCTATACACTCGTTTTTGTTTTTGTTTCTCAGAGATTCGTGCGGTTGTTAAAATTGTTTCACATCGTATGGGTTCGAGTGTAACCACAAGGGTGGCTCAAGGCCCCTCAAGGCCCCTCAAGGCCCCTCAAGGTCCCTCAAGGCCTAAACTCGCTGGTGCTTACTGAGACACAGACGTCTATAGTCACTATCTTTGAGGCACTGTTTCAAATACCTCTGAACATTTTTATAAAGATATCGAAATTGTTATAGAATTGTTATCGAAGACAGTGGAAGATGTTTAAACTGTACACATATTTATGCTTTTTAAATCATTCTTCACTAAATTTATAGTTTATCCATCTTTTACTGTATACAAAATAACGCACCCACAGTTCGTTAGCGACCCTCGGGGAGCGACGTGATTGGTTGGATAGACATAATGCCGTCATGTATACAGTAGGTACGAAAACTTAACATGCTGACCAAGAATTTCATGGGGTAACACTTCGTTATGTGCAGAGCTTTATTGAATCACGTCAGTGACTTGAAGCTCTACTCAACACTAAACGTTGCTGTTGCACTGCCTGCAATGGCAGGCAGTGCAACGTTTTGCTCCAAGACGCAGCTTGCTGACGCTTTGAAATATCCTACGTGGAGTGGTGGTGGTAGTGGAGCGTGTTGGTTAGTAGTAGTGATAGTGGTGGTGGTTAGTAATGGTGATGATTGAAGACGTTAGTAGTGATGGTAGTGATTAGTGATGGAAGAATTAGTAATAGTGGTGGTGATGATAGTACTGTCACTACCACGAACAGAGAACAGAGCGCTTTTATCAACACGATTTCTCCCAGCTGGCAAGGTTATTTACTTGACATTTCTGGTGAATTAAAAGAGATGGGACGTGAGAATGAACGTCACCATTCCAGAAAATTAGTGATTACTAGTGACGAAGGTGGGGACACTCAGACTCGAATTCATCCTCTCTGTTCTTTATTTAAAAGTAGAAATAACCAGTGTGCTGGCTTAATACAGGAGGGGAGATTTTTCCTCTCTGAGAAGGGAGCAAAATGATTGGCTTTGCAGTGCTAAATAAACACTCTCCCTTCCTCTATATAATTAACTTAAACTATACACGTTGAACTATATAAGCATAGCCATCCAACCCAGGTATAGCAGTTAGAATTAAGTAAAATATTATAATATTTTGCGCTAGACAATAGTGTAGGTTTTCAGGGAGTTAGTATATTAAGTGAAACGACACAAGTACAACTAATGAGACATTTAATTGTGGCAATGTTTTGATCTCCAGGAGCTTTGTCAAGCTGTTACGAACAATACATGGACACAGAGGGTATATATAGGCTTAGAGTGAGGTATAGTAGCAGGCTTGATAAAGCTCCTGAAGAGCGAAACGTTGCCACAATGTCACATTAGTTGCACTTGTGTCCTTTTACCTAACGTATTGTCGGTAATTCTGTCAACATTAATAGAGGGAGCTAGTAGCGGGGTGCTACACGAAGCTAGTAGCGGGGTGCTATACGAAGCTAGTAGCGGGGTGCTATACGAAGCTAGTAGTGGGGTGCTACACGAAGCTAGTAGTGGGGTGATACAGGGAGCTAGTAGCGGGGTGCTACACGAAGCTAGTAGCGGGGTGCTATACGAAGCTAGTAGTGGGGTGCTACACGAAGCTAGTAGTGGGGTGATACAGGGAGCTAGTAGCGGGGTGATACAGGGAGCTAGTAGCGGGGTGATACAGGGAGCTAGTAGCGGGTGCTACAGGGAGCTAGTGCGGGGTGATACAGGGAGCTAGTAGCGGGGTGCTACAGAAGCTAGTAGCGGGGTGCTACAGGAGCTAGTCAGCAGAGGGCTGCTACAGGAGCTAGTAGCGGGGTGATACAGGGAGCTAAAGGTGGCGGGCAAGGCAGTAGGGGGTGATACAGGGAGCTAGTAGCGGGTGTACAGGAGCTAGTAGCGGGGTTACAGGAGCTAGTAGCGGGTGATACAGGGAGCTAGTAGCGGGTGCTACAGGGAGCTAGTAGCGGGTGATACAGGGAGCTAGTAGCGGGGTGTACAGGAGCTAGTAGCGGGTGCTACAGGAGCTAGTAGCGGGGTGATACAGGGAGCTAGTAGCGGGGTGATACAGGGAGCTAGTAGCGGGGTGCTACAGGGAGCTAGTAGCGGGGTGCTACAGGGAGCTAGTAGCGGGGTGATACAGGGAGCTAGTAGCGGGGTGCTACAGGGAGCTAGTAGCGGGGTGCTACAGGGAGCTAGTAGCGGGGTGATACAGGGAGCTAGTAGCGGGGTGATACAGGGAGCTAGTAGCGGGGTGCTACAGGGAGCTAGTAGCGGGGTGATACAGGGAGCTAGTAGCGGGTGATACAGGAGCTAGTGCGGGGTGCTACAGGAAGCTAGTAGCGGGGTGCTACAGGAGCTAGTAGCGGGTGATACAGGAGCTGTGCAGGGTGCTACAAAGCTAGTAGCGGGGTGCTACAGGAGCTAGTAGCGGGTGCTACAGGGAGCTAGTAGCGGGTGCTACAGGAGCTAGTAGCGGGGTGCTACAGGAAGCTAGTAGCGGGGTGCTACAGGGAGCTAGTAGCGGGGTGATACAGGGAGCTAGTAGCGGGGTGATACAGGGAGCTAGTACGGGGTGCTACAGGAGCTAGTAGCGGGTGCTACAGGAGCTATAGGGTACAGAGCTAGTAGGGTGATACAGGAGCTAGTAGCGGGTGATACAGGAGCTAGTAGCGGGTGTACAGGAGCTAGTAGCGGGTGCTACAGGGAGCTAGTAGCGCTGAGGTGAGCGTACTAGGGAGCTAGTAGCGGGGTGCTACAGGAGCTAGTAGCGGGTGCTACAGGAGCTAGTAGGGGTGATCTACAGGGAGCTAGTAGCGGGTGCTACAGGAGCTAGTAGCGGGGTGCTACAGGAGCTAGTAGCGGGTGTACAGGAGCTAGTAGCGGGGTGATACAGGGAGCTAGTAGCGGGTGATACAGGAGCTAGTAGTGGGGTGATACAGGGAGCTAGTAGCGGGGTGATACAGGGAGCTAGTAGCGGGGTGCTACAGGAGCTAGTAGCGGGGTGATACAGGGAGCTAGTAGCGGGGTGCTACAGGGAGCTAGTAGCGGGGTGCTACAGGGAGCTAGTAGTGGGGTGCTACAGGGAGCTAGTAGGGGTGCTACAGGAGCTAGTGGGTGACAGGGAGCTAGTAGCGGGGTGCTACAGGGAGCTAGTAGCGGGGTGACAGGAGGTAGCGGGGTGATACGGGGAGCTAGTAGCGGGGTGCTACAGGGAGCTAGTAGCGGGGTGCTACAGGGAGCTAGTAGTGGGGTGCTACAGGGAGCTAGTAGTGGGGTGCTACAGGGAGCTAGTAGCGGGGTGCTACAGGGAGCTAGTAGTGGGGTGCTACAGGGAGCTAGTAGCGGGGTGATACAGGGAGCTAGTAGCGGGGTGCTACAGTAAGTATCTGACTGAAGAAGCCTACTGTGAAGGCGCAACGTTTCAACAATATAAACACCAAAACGTTCCACATGTGTCTTATTCATCACCTTGTTGGTATTTTATATCATTTATAACATTACCATTAGTAGAGAGCAAAGAGAGAAAAAAAGACCTTGGAGTAATCATTAATAACTCAAAAGTAGCCAACAATTTATGAAACTACAAATGACATTTAGTATTATTATTATAATAATAATATTATTATTATTACTATTATATTAATAATAACAATAATAATAATAATAATTATTATTATTATTATTATTATTATTATTATTATTATTATTATTATTATTATTATTATTATTATTATTATTTCTACAAGTACATGTACAAGGTATACAGACCATAGATGACATCAATGACATACTACTATATATAAAGCCCCTTGTTATGCTGAGCATTTCCCGCAAATTAGGTCAGTTTTGTTCCCAGGATGCGACCCACACCAGTCCACTAACACTCAAGTACAAATTTTACTGATGGGTGAACATTGACAACAAGTGTAAGGAAACACGCCCAATGTTTCTACACCTACCGGGAATTGAACCACGGACCCTCAGCGTGTAAAGCAAGAGCTTAGCCTACCAGTCCACGATTTTAATACATACACGAAGAACAAATGAAAAGCAAAATGAATCAATGACTCCAAACAACCGAATGAAACTTGCAGGCATGAGATGCAACACAAACGTGTGTAAACTTACAGCAGAATGGAAGAAACTACCAGCTAAAGAACTTAACATGAAGATAATGCAGATATATATAAAACCAGATTGAAAAGCACTATACTAACGTAGGATTAGTTAGATGCTATGCTGAGGTAACTTATATAACCAACGGAACCCAGATAATAGTTCAGCAACATCAGGGCGAAATTTAACAACGAGCAAACTAAGTAAATAATAACAGCAGTGGTAAAAGTAGAGGTAGCAGTGGTAAGTGTGTAGTAGTCACAGCAGTGGTGAGTGTGTGGTAGTCACAGCAGTGGTGAGTGTGTGGTAGTCACAGCAGTGGTGAGTGTGTGGTAGTCACAGCAGTGGTGAGTGTGTGGTAGTCACAGCAGTGGTGTGTGTGTGGTAGTCACAGCAGTGGTGAGTGTGTGGTAGTCACAGCAGTGGTGAGTGTGTGGTAGTCACAGCAGTGGTGAGTGTGTGGTAGTCACAGCAGTGGTGAGTGTGTGGTAGTCACAGCAGTGGTGAGTGTGTGGTAGTCACAGCAGTGGTGAGTGTGTGGTAGTCACAGCAGTGGTGAGTGTGTGGTAGTCACAGCAGTGGTGGTGTGTGGTAGTCACAGCAGTGGTGAGTGTGTGGTAGTCACAGCAGTGGTGAGTGTGTGGTAGTCACAGCAGTGGTGAGTGTGTGGTAGTCACAGCAGTGGTGAGTGTGTGGTAGTCACAGCAGTGGTGTGTGTGTGGTAGTCACAGCAGTGGTGAGTGTGTGGTAGTCACAGCAGTGGTGAGTGTGTGGTAGTCACAGCAGTGGTGAGTGTGGGTAGTCACAGCAGTGGTGGTGTGTGGTAGTCACAGCAGTGGTGAGGTGTGGTAGTCACAGCAGTGGTGTGTGTGTGGTAGTCACAGCAGTGGTGAGTGTGTGGTAGTCACAGCAGTGGTGTGTGTGTGGTAGTCACAGCAGTGGTGAGTGTGTGGTAGTCACAGCAGTGGTGAGTGTGTGGTAGTCACAGCAGTGGTGTGTGTGTGGTAGTCACAGCAGTGGTGAGTGTGTGGCAGTCACAGCAGTGGTGAGTGTGTGGTAGTCACAGCAGTGGTAAGTGTGTGGTAGTCACAGCAGTGGTACTCGTCTACTTGCACTACAGAAGTGGAACCAGTTGCACCACTGGTACACACAGCACCATGAGGGGCCGGGCAGTAACCCCTCGTAGTTACAGTCGTGGCTGTAACAGCAACCTATACCTCCCATCCACATTTATCTCCCATGTAAACTCAACGCAATTTCTTCACTGTGGTCGTAAGTATATTTTTCTCCGCTCGGGAGAAGTCAACAGTGACCTGAGGGAACAGAGGCACCTCAAACATCTAAATAATACACGATAGTCACTATTCTCTCTCTCTCTCTCTCTCTCTCTCTCTCTCTCTCTCTCTCTCTCTCTCTCTCTCTCTCTCTCTCTCTCTCTCTCTCTCTCTCTCTCTCTCTCTCTCTCTCTCTCTCTCCCTCTCTCTCCCTCTCCTCCCTGCAAGACACCAAAATTCCAGGCCGCAAATTCCACTTTTTCTTCCAAGAATTGATCCGGAATGTAAATTGCCGACTGAGTTCTGCGGGCCAGGCTCTGCTTGTTGTGTGAGTGAGGTTGTGCTAGTGTGGGCGAGGCTGGGCTCGTGTGGGCGAGGCTGGGCTTGTTTGGGAGAAGCTGTGCGTCTTTGGGCGTGGCTGTGCTTGTTTGGGCGAGGCTGTGTTTGTTTTGTGGGTAGGGTTGTGCTTGTGTGAGCGAGGCTGGGCGAGGCTGGGCTTGTTTGAGAGAGGCTGTGCTTGTTTGGGCGAGGCTGTGCTTGTTCTGTGGGTAGGGTTGTGCTTGTGTGGGTGAGGCTGTTAGTGTGGGTGAGGCTTGGGTAGGTGAGGCTGTGGTAGTATGGGTGAAGCTGTGCTAGTGTGGACGAGGCTGTGCTTGTTGTGAAGGGTGAGTCTGTGCTTGTTGTGTGTGTACTCACCTAATTGTACTCACCTAATTGTGGTTGCAGGGGTCGAGACTCAGCTCCTGGCCCCGCCTCTTCGCTGTCCGCTACTGGGTCTCTGCTCTCCCTGCTCCATGAGCTCTATCATACCTCGTCTTAAAACTATGTATGGTTCCTGCCTCCACTATTCTTTCTCTAGACTATTCCACTTCCTGACTACTCTGTGGCTGAAGAAATGCTTCCTAACATCCCTTTGACTCATCTGAGTCTTCAGCTTCCAGTTGTGTCCCCTTGTTTCTGTGTTCCCTCTCTGGAACATCCTGTCCCTGTCTACCTTGTCGATTCCCCGCAGTATTTTGTATGTCGTTATCATGTCTCCTCTGACCCTTCTTTCCTCCAGTGTTGTTAGTCCTATTTCCCTCAACCTTTCTTCATAGGACAGACCCCTGAGTTGTGGAACTAGCCTTGTCGCAAACCTTTGCACTTTCTCTAGTTTCTTTACGTGCTTGACCAGGTGTGGGTTCCAGACTGGTGCTGCATATTCTAGTATGGGCCTGACGTACACGGTGTACAGTGTCTTGAACGATTCCTTGTTTAGGTAACGGAACGCTAATCTTAGGTTTGCCAGTCGCCCATATGCTGCCGCAGTTATCTGGTTGATGTGTGCCTCCGGAGACGTACTTGGCGTTATACTCACCCCAAGGTCTTTCTCCTTTGCCGAGGTTTGTAGCCCTTGTCCACCTAGCCTGTACTCTGTCAGCGGTCTTCTTTGTCCTTCTCCGATCTTCATGACTTTGCATTTGGTGGGATTGAATTCGAGAAGCCAGTTGCTAGACCAGATGTCAAGCTTGTCCAGGTCTGTTTGAAGTCCTGCTTGGTCCTCTTCCGATGTGATTCTCCTCATTAATTTCACATCATCTGCGAACAGAGACACTTCTGAGTCTATCCCATCCGTCATGTCGTTTACATATACCAAGAATAACACTGGTCCTAGGACTGACCCCTGCGGTACGCCGCTCGTCACAGGCGCCCACTGTGATACCTCATCACGCACCATGACCCGTTGTTGCCTCCCTGTGAGGTATTCCCTGATCCATTCCAGTGCCCTTCCTGTTATACATGCTTGTTCTTCCAACTTCTTTACTAATCTCATGTGAGGAACTGTGTCGAAGGCCTTCCTGCAGTCCAGGAAAATGCAATCAACCCACCCTTCTCTCTCTTGCCTTACCTCTGTTACTTTATCATAGAACTCTAGGAGGTTTGTTACACAGGATTTGCCTTCCCGGAATCCGTGCTGTCTGGTGTTTATTATCCTGTTCAGCTCGAGGTGCTCCACCATTCTTTTCCTGATGGTTTTCTCCAGGACTTTGCACACTATACACGTAAGTGACACCGGTCTATAGTTTAGTGCCTCTTTTCTGTCTCCTTTTTTAAAGATGGGGACTACATTGGCCTTCTTCCATACCTCAGGTATCTGCCCATTTTCAAGGGATGTGTTGAATATTATGGTAAGTGGCACACTCAGTACCTCAGCTCCTTCCCGAAGAACCCACGGGGAGATATTGTCCGGGCCCATCGCCTTTGAGGTATCAAGGTCACTGAGTAACTGCTTCACCTCCTCCTCAGTTGTGTGTATGCCCTCTAGCACTTGATACATCCCTTGTTGGTGACGCACCCCGTCCTGTCTACCCAGCTGCCTTCCTTCCTCCACTGTGTGTGAGGTTGTACTTGTTGTGTGTGTGAGGTTGTGCTTGTGTGTGTGTGAGGTTGTGCTTGTGTGTGTGAGGTTGTGCTTGTTGTGTGTGTGAGGTTGTGCTTGTGTGTGTGTGAGGTTGTGCTTGTGTGTGTGTGAGGTTGTGCTTGTGTGTGTGTGAGATTGTGCTTGTTGTGTGTGTGAGATTGTGCTTGTTGTGTGTGTGAGGTTGTGCTTGTGTGTGTGTGAGGTTGTGCTTGTGTGTGTGTGAGGTTGTGCTTGTTGTGAGGGGTGAGTCTGTGCTTGTTGTGTGTGTGAGGTTGTACTTGTTGTATGTGTGAGGTTGTGCTTGTGTGTGTGTGAGGTTGTGCTTGTTGTGTGTGAGGTTGTGCTTGTTGTGTGTGAGGTTGTGCTTGTTGTGTGTGTGAGGCTGTGCTTGTTCTAGCATTGAGAAGTTGTGGTTATTGACGTGATGGTCATGATGGGAGGCGTGGCCCCTTTTCCTCCCTCCTGGGTTGACGTGAGGGTCGTGGGCCCCCGTCCTCCTAAGTTGACGTGAGGGGCGTGAAAGGAAAAGTATGGGCACCTCAGTACCCCCTCCTGTGTTGATAAGAGGACTCTGTTGAGGCGTGGGCAAGTGAAGGGAAGGCATGGTAGGGACTCCACAGTGTCAACTCTGCAAATGAATTTTGACAATTGTGATTGTAAGTGACGTTAATATGAGCCCATGAATGGTGCGTAACTGAGGAGAGTATTGGACCTTGCATGGGAGGTGACTGATTAGGGGTCCTTGCATGGGAGGTGACTGAAGGGAGTATGGGTCCGTGCATGGGGGTTCAGAACATTGCTGGATTATCGTCAATTGGCTGTGTTCTGAATCAAGTGTTCATTGTCTGCTGGTGGAGCCTGCTGGTGGAGCCTGCTGGTGGAACCTGCTGGTGGAGCCTGCTGGTGGAACCTGCTGGTGGAGCCTGCTGGTGGAGCCTGCTGGTGGAGCCCGCTGGTGGAGCCTGCTGGTGGATCCCGCTGGTGGAACCTGCTGGTGGAACCTGCTGGTGGAGCCTGCTGGTGGAACCTGCTGGTGGAACCTGCTGGTGGAGCCTGCTGGTGGAACCTGCTGGTGGAACCTGCTGGTGGAACCTGCTGGTGGAACCTGCTGGTGGAACCTGCTGGTGGAACCTACTGGTAGGGGGCTGCTGGTCTCGCGGTGTTGGGAACGCTGCTGGTCTGGAACGGTCTGCTGGTTCTGAGATATCTCGCTGCGCTGGAGACCTACTCGCGCTGCCGGGAGACATTCTTCCTCTCTAACGCGGCATATAAAAATTATCGAGAAACTATTCCAAGAGTCCAGGAACTGTGTCTAACTTTTTGATTAATATTCACCTCAGCCCCACCAGCCACCAATGGCAGTGAATGTTACCTCCGGCAGTGAATGTTACCTCCGGCAGTGAATGTTACCTCCGGCAGTGAATGTTACCTCCAGCAGTGAATGTTACCTCTGGCAGTGAATGTTACCTCTGGCAGTGAATGTTACCTCTGGCAGTGAATGTTACCTCTGGCAGTGAATGCTACCTCTGGCAGTGAATGTTACCTCCGGCAGTGAATGTTACCCCTGGCAGTGAATGCTACCTTTGGCAGTGAATGTTACCTCTGGCAGTGAATGTTACCTCTGGCAGTGAATGTTACCTCTGGCAGTGAATGTTACCTCCAGCAGTGAATGTTACCTCCAGCAGTGAATGTTACCTCTGGCAGTGAATGTTACCTCCGGCAGTGAATGTTACCTCCGGCAGTGAATGTTACCTCTGGCAGTGAATGTTACCTCTGGCAGTGAATGTTACCTCTGGCAGTGAATGTTACCTCTGGCAGTGAATGTTACCTCTGGCAGTGAATGTTACCTCTGGCAGTGAATGTTACCTCTGGCAGTGAATGTTACCTCTGGCAGTGAATGTTACCTCTGGTATTGAATGTTACCTCTGGCAGTGAATGTTACCTCTGGCAGTGAATGTTACCTCCAGCAGTGAATGTTACCTCTGGCAGTGAATGTTACCTCTGGCAGTGAATGTTACCTCTGGCAGTGAATGTTACCTCTGGCAGTGAATGTTACCTCTGGCAGTGAATGTTACCTCTGGTAGTGAATGTTACCTCCAGCAGTGAATGTTACCTCTGGTAGTGAATGTTACCTCTGGCAGTGAATGTTACCTCTGGTAGTGAATGTTACCTCCAGCAGTGAATGTTACCTCTGGCAGTGAATGTTACCTCTGGCAGTGAATGTTACCTCTGGCAGTGAATGTTACCTCTGGCAGTGAATGTTACCTCTGGCAGTGAATGTTACCCCTGGCAGTGAATGTTACCTCTGGCAGTGAATGTTACCCCTGGCAGTGAATGTTACCCCTGGCAGTGAATGTTACCTCTGACAGTGAATGTTACCTTTGATAGTGAATGTTACCTCTGGTAGTGAATGTTACCTGTGTCAGTGAATGCTACCTCTGACAGTGAATGTTACCTCTGGCAGTGAATGTTACCTCTAGCAGTGAATGTTACATCTGGCAGTGAATGCTACCACTTGCAGTGAATGTTATCTCTGGCAGTGAATGTTACCCTGGCAGCGAATGTTACCTCTGTTAGTGAATGTTACCTCCAGCAGTGAATGTTACCTCTTGCAGTGAATGTTACCTCTAGAGAGAATGTTTCCTCCGGCAGTGAATGTTACCTCTGGCAGTGAATGTTACCTCTGGCAGCGAATGTTACCTCTGTTAGTGAATGTTACCTCCAGCAGTGAATGTTACCTCTTGCAGTGAATGTTACCTCTAGAAGAGAATGTTTCCTCCGGCAGTGAATGTTACCTCTGGCAGTGAATGTTACCTCCGGCAGTGAATGTTACCTCTGGTAGTAAATGTTACCTCCGACAGTGAATGTTACCTCCAGCAGTGAATGTTATCTCTGTCAGTGAGAAAACAACTTAACATTCACCTCTAGCATAAGCAAGCAACTTAACATTCACCTCATGAGTGAATGTTGTCTCTTTACAGTGAGCAAGCAACTTAACATTCACCTCATGAGTGAATATTAACTCTCACAGTGAGTAAGCAACTTAACATTCACCTCTGGTAGTGAATGTTACCTCTGCCAGTGAGCGAGCAACTTAACATTCACCTCATGAGTGAATGTTGCCTCTTCACCAATGTCTCTCCGTATTAGCTCACAAACATTGGCAAAGTTCTAGCATTTACATTGGTCATGAGTCGCCCTGCTGTGGAACTCGCTTCCCATGGGCCCTCAGCTTCCTGTTTCATGGGCTTCCCATGGGCCCTGAGCTTCGGGTTTCATGGGCTTCCCATGGGCCCTGAGCTTCGGGTTTCATGGGCTTCCTGACTCAGGGGCATCATGGGTCTTGAGCATGGCTGGCATATATTAGGATAGCAAAAAATATGCCCTATGGAAAAAAAAAACTATATTTCTGTAACTATAACGAAAATATTCGGCTGTCTTTGTTACGAAGTAAGAATTCTCAATGGGCTGCTTCATTTACAGGTGTTTAAATTCATTTACAAATGTGTAAGGCATTTTTCAAATTTGTAAACTCATTTTTTAATCGTTTAAAAGAATGTTTATGAAAATAACAAGATCATTTACAAGTTTTTCAACAATTTACGTGTGTAAGCTTAGTTTACGAGATAATATTAATTTGCATTTGTGTAAGCTTATTTACAAAAATGTATAATTACTTGCAATTAAAACTCATTTGTAAGTTTGCAAGCTAAGTGTAATGTATATAAAATTTGCTATATGTTTGAGTTCTTTTACAAGTGAGTTGATTTACAGTGTTATGGTTCATATAGAAGGGTACTGATTCATTTACAAAAAGTCTCATAATAATTGCAAAAATTCTTTTACAAATTACTTCATTTACAAGTGTGCAAGTTCATTACAAGTTCTGTATTTATGTGAGATATAAGAAACGAGAGTTGTGTAAACGACAGAGACGACGATACAGTCACTTGGGACACAGAACTGTTGGTAAAAATTATTTTACAAATTACAGAGATTGAAAACCAAAATACTAAAAAATATTGACAATTTAAGAATAAGAGGATAGAATGAAGAGACACAATCTTAGCAATAAATGAATATAAGCCAGTATTTAATAATACTTGGTGGAGAGAAGAGGGCGATGGGATAAATGATGGATTACATAATAGTAGTCGTCCCGTGGCCTGGTAACCAACGCACTCGCCTCACACACTAAGTGTTCGTGGTTCGATCGCCGGCAAGGGTGGAAACATTGGTCGTGTTTCCTTACACCTACTGTCTACTTTCACCAAGTAAGTAGGTACCTGGGTGTTAGTCGACTAGTGCGGGTGGCATCCTGGGGTGCAAAACTGAAGAACCACAATGGAAATAAGACAGACAGTCTTTGATGACGCACTGGGTTTTCCTGGGTGGCTAACCCTCCGGAGCTAAAAATCCGAACACAATCTTACCCTTAGGGAACTAATGATGGAGAGAGTTACTGTACTTGGTAATTTTAGCTGTAAACAAATAAACTAGACAGCTTATAAAGCTTATAAAGCTTGATATAATGACAGGTTTCCTTATGAACTTGAGACACCAACATATAACCAATATTAAAGTTACTATTTGCTCGGACAGTGGAGAAAATTTCCTACATTACCTACTTAAACCCACTTGGAAAAAGTGATTATATTTTGTTGAATATGACATAGTTTAAAAATTTAAATAATGACGCTTAGATTATAATAAAGGGAATGGCAATGATTTTAAAGAGTATTTTAGACAAATTGATTGGAACAGTATACTACAGGGGGAGATATAAATAATCTGTGGCGTACATGAAATCGGAATGAAAAAGTTTGTTGTAAATTGGAATATATAAGATGGGTAATAAAGAATGGGCTAATGGAAAGTGTTGAAGAACTACGAGAAAAAGGAAAAAGCTTGAATCAATGTAGGAAGCGGGACAATCAAGAAAATTATCAGGAGGCCTGAAACTTATCAGGAGGCCTGAAACTTATGAGGTGGTATGAAACTTATCAGGAGGCCTGAAACTTATGGGGTGGTATGAAACTTATCAGGAGGCCTGAAACATATCAGGAGGCTTGAAACATATCAGGAGGCCTGAAACGAATACACAAACTTAAGGAGAGAGGCAGAGAGAATTTAAAAAAAGGAAACAGTAGACAAGAGCAAGGTAGAACTAAATCTTTTATTTAGATATGCAACAAGTAAGCTAAATCATACCACGGGTGGGGTTAGAACCCGCGGTCAGAGAGTGCCTAACGCGACGTTTCTGGAGTTTTGAGACTCTGATCGCGGGTTCTAACCCCACCCGTGGTATGATTTGTTTTCCAATCGTGTCATTACGAATTCGTGAGACAAGTAAACTAAATGTTAAATACAAAATACGAAGAATGAATGAAGAGGAGCAACAATAACTTGAGATAAAGAAGGAAATGTGTTAAGTATTGAATGGAAAGTTTCAGGGTGTTTATAAAAATATACTACAGAACTAAACTGGATATCATCTTGGGGTCTTAAAAGAATGTGCAGATAAGTTCTTATCCACTTTGGGATATGTTCTTTTAGGATTTCACTATAGGAAGGTAGGTAATCGAACACATGGATGATGGCACATACCCATGGCATACCCACCCACACATTCTCAACATCACCCACACACACACACACACACACACACACACACACACACACACACACACACACACACACATACACACACACACACACACACACACACAACAACAACTCTACATATACACACTCAACATCTCCACACACACACTCAACATCTTCACACATCCTCAGCATCCTCACATACCCTCAGCCTTCCCCACATCTTCAGCATATCCCCCCCCACTCATCCCCACTGCCACTAGACTCACCAAACGTGTTTTCATCTCGTATCCTTCACGCAGAGCGTCACGTGTCCAGAAAAAACATGTTTGAGCCAAAGGCACCTCCAGCGGCCGCCAGGTAACTCTAGAGCTCATTAACGCAAAAATCTCTCGGACACAGGTGAAGTTTGATCCTTTTAAAGGGAAGCAGAGGCGCCTCCAGGCAGGTGTGATGCTGGCTGACGGTGGTGGGGGAGAGGAGGTGGTGTGTTGGAGGTGTAGGTGGGGAGCAGGAGGAGGTAAAGAATAAGAGGGAGCTGGGAGGAGAGGAAAAAGTGGAGGGGAAGGAGAGAATGGGAAAGGGAAGGGAAAAGAGGGAAGGAGGGAGTTGTGATAGAGTTTAGAGAGGATGTAGGAAACAGAGAGAGCGATGAAGGAAGTGGAATAAAAAATAGATAGAAGAGGTGCAGGAAACTGAAAATGATGTAAGAATGTGAGGAAAGAAGGAAGTGAAAAAACAAAGGTGGGAAGGAAAGGATTAAGAAGGGAAGGGGAGGAGAGAAGAAAAAATTAGAATTATGTGTGAGGAAGAGAGAGGGAGAGAAGGAAGAATACCAGGAAGAGGAAAGGAGGGAGGAAGGGGCGGAGGGAAGAAGACAGAAGACGTATAATGAAGTACCAACAGAAAAAAGAGGTTTTGAAAGGAGCAAGAGGTAAAAGGATGGCAGGATAAAGCAAAGAGAGGAGAAACATGAAGGAGAGTGTAAAGGAGGCTTGCATGTCTCACTTTCCCAGAAGGTGATGGTAAATCTCACAATCCCTGGAGTTCCAGAGGTCTTACAGAGAGAGAGGAAGAGGCTGCATGTCTTGCCTCCCACCTCACACACACACACACACCATCCCGATGTCTTATAGAGATTAGGATGCTTACATATCACGCCTCCCGTCTAGGATGCTTACATATCACGCCTCCCGTCTAGGATGCTTACATATCACGCCTCCCGTCTAGGATGCTTACATATCACGCCTCCCGTCTAGGATGCTTACATATCACGCCTCCCGTCTAGGATGCTTACATATCACGCCTCCCGTCTCACCCACACTTGTACCTTCTCTATTGCACACTGCAACGTCATGGTACCCACGAGTCGCAGGATAAACAATACCTCTCACTTTCTTATCCAAATAAAAGAACAAAAGAACAAGTTTAAAGAACAAGCTTTTAGTAGAACATTTCGATCTCCTAATATCTTCATTAAGACTTGACTTAATGAAGATCTTAACTGATTTCAACGTTGTCCCAACAAAAGCTTATTCTACAAACGTGTCTTTTTTTTTAGCAATTGTAGGCAGTAACGATGGCTGCTTCTCGAGATGAGCTGTTATATTTAGAGTTATGTAGGAGTTTCTTTTCTTTAAATGGGCGTTTGATAATCTCGTCTTGGTATATCGGGTATATTAACCGGTAAGTGTGAATCTCACCGTTTATATATACTGAGAAGTATGTCTTTCAGTGAGTACATGCAGCGTATTTTATACTTCTAAGTTCAGATGCTCTTAGAAGTGTGTATCTCTTAGAATATATACTGAGAAGTATGTATCTCTTAGAATATATACTGAGAAGTGTGTATCTCTTAGAATATATACTGAGAAGTGTGTATCTCTTAGAATATATACTGAGAAGTGTGTATCTCTTAGAATATATACTGAGAAGTGTGTATCCTTAGAATATATACTGAGAAGTGTACTCTTAGAATATATACTGAGAAGTGTGTATCTCTTAGAATATATACTGAGAAGTGATCTTAGAATATGTACTGAGAAGTGTGTATCTCTTAGAATATATACTGAGAAGTTGTATCTCTTAGAATATATACTTAGAAGTGTGTATCTCTTAGAATATATACTGAGATTGTTACTCAGAATATATGATGCTAAGTATTATCTCTTAGAATATATACTGAGAAGTGTGTATCCTTAGAATATATACTGAAAGTGTGTATCTCTTAGAATATATACTGAGAAGTGTGTATCTCTTAGAATATATACTGAGAAGTGTGTATCTCTTAGAATATATACTGAGAAGTGTGTATTCTTAGAATATATCTTAGAAGTGTGTATCTCTTAGAATATATACTGAGAAGTGTGTATCTCTTAGAATATATACTGAGAAGTGTGTATCTCTTAGAATATATCTGAGAAGTGTATCTCTTAGAAATATTGAGAAGTGTGTATCTCTTAGAATATATACTGAGAAGTGTGTATCTCTTAGAATATATCTGAAAGTGTATCTCTTAGAATATATACTGAGAAGTGTGTATCTCTTAGAATATATACTGAGAAGTTGTCTCTTAGAATATACTGAGAAGTATGTATCTCTTAGAATATATACTGAGAAGTGTGTATCTCTTAGAATATATACTTAGAAGTGTGTATCTCTTAGAATATATACTGAGAAGTGTGTATCTCTTAGAATATATACTGAGAAGTGTGTATCTCTTAGAATATATACTGAGAAGTGTGTATCTCTTAGAATATATACTGAGAAGTGTGTATCTCTTAGAATATATACTGAGAAGTGTGTATCTCTTAGAATATATACTGAGAAGTGTGTATCTCTTAGAATATATACTGAGAAGTGTGTATCTCTTAGAATATATACTGAGAAGTATGTATCTCTTAGAATATATACTGAGAAGTGTGTATCTCTTAGAATATATACTTAGAAGTGTGTATCTCTTAGAATATATACTGAGAATTGTGTATCTCTTAGAATATATACTGAGAAGTGTGTATTCTTAGAATATATACTGAGAAGTGTGTATCTCTTAGAATATATACTGAGAAGTGTGTATCTCTTAGAATATATACTGATAAGTGTGTATCTCTTAGAATATATACTGAGAAGTGTGTATCTCTTAGAATATATACTGAGAAGTGTGTATCTCTTAGAATATATACTGAGAAGTTGTATCTCTTAGAATATATACTGAGAAGTGTGTATCTCTTAGAATATATACTGAGAAGTGTGTATCTCTTAGAATATGTACTGAGAAGTGTGTATCTCTTAGAATATATACTGAGAAGTGTGTATCTCTTAGAATATATACTGAGAAGTGTGTATCTCTTAGAATATATACTGAGAAGTATGTATCTCTTAGAATATATACTGAGAAGTGTGTATCTCTTAGAATATATACTGAGAAGTGTGTATCTCTTAGAATATATACTGAGAAGTGTGTATCTCTTAGAATATATACTGAGAAGTATGTATCTCTTAGAATATATACTGAGAAGTGTGTATCTCTTAGAATATATACTTAGAAGTGTGTATCTCTTAGAATATATACTGAGAATTGTGTATCTCTTAGAATATATACTGAGAAGTGTGTATTTCTTAGAATATATACTGAGAAGTGTGTATCTCTTAGAATATATACTGAGAAGTATGTATCTCTTAGAATATATACTGAGAAGTGTGTATCTCTTAGAATATATACTGAGAAGTGTGTATCTCTTAGAATATATACTGAGAAGTGTGTATCTCTTAGAATATATACTGAGAAGTATGTATCTCTTAGAATATATACTTAGAAGTGTGTATCTCTTAGAATATATACTGAGAAGTGTGTATCTCTTAGAATATATACTGAGAAGTGTGTATCTCTTAGAATATATACTGAGAAGTGTGTATTTCTTAGAATATATACTGAGAAGTGTGTATCTCTTAGAATATATACTGAGAAGTATGTATCTCTTAGAATATATACTGAGAAGTGTGTATCTCTTAGAATATATACTTAGAAGTGTGTATCTCTTAGAATATATACTGAGAAGTGTGTATCTCTTAGAATATATACTGAGAAGTGTGTATCTCTTAGAATATATACTGAGAAGTGTGTATCTCTTAGAATATATACTGAGAAGTGTGTATCTACAGTGTCTATGATAATTATTGAGGCAGATTTGGTCGGGTTATATGGTCATGAGATCTCAAGGAGTCAAGAAGAGCAATAGTATGCTCAAAGCTGGGTCGTGGTGGCTCTGGTGTGCTCAGATTTGGGTCGTGGTGGCTCTGGTGTGCTCAGATTTGGGTCGTGGTGGCTCTGGTGTGCTCACATTTGGGTCGTGATGGCTCTGGTGTGCTCAAAGCTAGGTGAGAAAGCTCAGAGTTTAATCTACGCGTTACGGAGGTCGCATAAAACCCTCGGTAATGTGGTAAAGACGTTACTGAGTGATCTAAGAAAGGAGATGGGAGCTCCTGGATAGCATTCGTGTTTAAGTATCGATCTATCATGGGTGTTTGCTAACCTTGTTTTAATAGCCTATTCTCCACACAGATAAATTTAGCTCATGGTGTGTGAACACGCGTCACCTTATACGGCAAATATCTGCAAGATTAGTTGTGTTGACGTGTGTTCGATAACATCTGTTATTAAGTGTTCGAATGCATTAGCTAGCAGGTGTTTGATTACGGTTTTGGGGTCAGATTAATTTTGCCAGCAAGTGAAATTTGAGAAACAAACAGGTAAATATATTATTTCGACACTCGCACGCGCGCACACGCGCACACACGCACACACACGGACGAAGGACATGCTTCCACGTACATGAACAAAGACTGGGAACGTAGGACAATCACATTACCATGAAGTTGAAGGTATTCTTATCTTAGCCGTGGTTGCCATGGTTACCTGGGTATGACACCACACCTGACACACGTGTGCCTCAGCTGTGGTTACCATGGTCACCTGGGTATGACACCACACATGACACACTTGTGCCTCAGCTGTGGTTACCATGGTCACCTGGGTATGACACCACACGTGTGCCTCAGCTGTGGTTGCCATGACCTGGGTATGACAAAGCACATGACACACGTGTGCCTCAGCTGTGGTTGCCATGGTCACCTAGGTATGACACCACACCTGACACACGTGTGCCTCATCTATGGTTGTCATGGTCACCTGGGCATGACACCACACCTGGCACACGTGTGCCTCATCTATGGTTGTCATGGTCACCTGGGCATGACACCACACCTGACACACGTGTGCCTAACACAGATAACTTTCCAGTTACTTTAAACACTTATATTGTTGACGGACCTGACAAATGTAATCATTCACCTGTTAGCAAATGTAATCTGACAAAATAGAATCAACGTAATCTTGAAGGTTTTATCAAATATGATCTTACATCCAAGAACAAATGCAATCTTTCATAAGATAGCAAATATAATCGGACGTACGAGAGCAAATGTAATCATGCACATGAGATCAAATGTAATCTTTCACTCGGTAGCAGATGTCATCGTTCATGCTCGAGGACATGTAGTATGTATCTTGCTGTTCAACATTGCACGTCCAAACAAATACAACTGACACATTTAGAATTGTCTGTTGTTGAACACTCCTTCCACGCTGTCTGTTGTAGAGAGAGAGAGAGAGAGAGAGAGAGAGAGAGAGAGAGAGAGAGAGAGAGAGAGAGAGGAAAAAGCTTGTTCTTCACCATATTTGTCACTAAGTTTCTATTCAGGTGTGCAAAACGTCTCACACCTGACGCCAGCGAGCACTCCATCCTTCACTCTCTCACACACACGTCATAAAAACACCTGACACAGTGTGTGAGGAATTTCCTGGTGCAGCTGAGGAAACAGTTTAACAGAAGGGGGTGAAAGGTACCTGGGAGTCTTACCGAGGCGATACAGCGGGGGCGTTGACCCCCGGAACTCTCTCCAGGCAAACTCCAGGTAAACAGCCTTTTCTTGCACCGCCGCTGGTAAACGTTCAGATTTCAACGTTCCCTGAAGTGATGATTGATGGTAATAACAGATACCTCATCGGTAAAACACTCGGCTTAAACAGAATGACCAAAGTTCGGTTTTCATGAAGGGCGAAACGTCTGAACAAAGTCCATTCCTAATTCACGAAATCGTAATGAGGCGATTGAAAACAAATTACAAAACTGTATGGGATTTGAACCCATGGAAAGTGAATCTTAAAACTCACAGGCCAGTGCGTTAACCAGTGAGCCAGCTGGCTCTAATAAGAGTCATACAACTAGGTAGATTGTTATATACCATAGGCAGGTTAGCATGGGCCACCACCAGTTCAGTGGTTTGTTTTCAATCGTCTTATTACGATTTAGTCAGTCATAATGGCGGCATTGAGGGGACTTGAACTAGAGTACGCCACAGCCACACTGGTGTGGAATAATTCTGCAAATACCTGCATTAAGGGTCACAGTGGTGGCTCATGCTAACTTCCCGATAGTAAATAGAACTGTACCTAGTTAGATAAATGTTATTTGACCCAGCTGGCCAAGTGGTTAGCGCACTGACCTATGAGTTTTAAGACTCACCTGCCATGGGTTCGATCCCCACCCATTCCGTGATTAAATAAGTATCATTCCACCTGCTGCCACTATTCACATAGCTATAAATAGATGCCTGGGCGTTAGTAGACCGTTATGGGTCGCATCCTAAGGGATATCCTAATAGTGCTGAGAAGATCTGTCCCATGTATTATACCTAGTGTGTGTTTGGGTATGATAAACGCTCGTATTAAACCTTTCATATCAGCTCTTATTGTTGTGATGCTCTTTTCCACTGGTGACTCCGCCTCCTCCTGCTTCATATCAGCTCTTATTGTTGTGATGCTCTTTTCCACTGGTGACTCCGCCTCCTCCTGCTTCAACTCACTTGACTACAGTATATAAACAACTTCTCCGCACAAATGCTGTATATTTCTCAAGATTGGTGGACTGAACACATCGACTCCCGACTGAGGGACTGATTACCTCAAATTTCTCCTCATCTTTCACCGTTCTTCTCTGTACTGGACTGAAGAAGAAACTGGCTGGCGAAACGTTCCCACAATATAAATTTCCAAATGTTCACAAATGTCTCATTCTTCAACTTTTCGGTTATATAAATCATTAGTACCACACCTGTCTGACACAGCAACATCTGTCTGACACAGCAGCACCTGTCTGACACAGCAACACCTGTCTGACACAGCAACATCTGTCTGACACAGCAACATCTTGGCATCTTGATACAGGAAATTCTTCACCGCTTGCCTAACTTATAGACATGATCTACTTATACTTGTGTTATATTCCAACTTACGCCGCACTCTGCACAATTCCTTTCGCGTGCATTGAGGTCCTGGGAACTGAGGTTATGGAATACAAGGATACCTGTGTCGCATCAACAAGCGACCGAAAAACATCTTGTTCCAATGTAAATTTGATAATGCACATGTCAATGTTTGAGCTATAGCTGGAGGTATACAATGTAACAGATTCACTTGATCTTCAGCTGGAGGTATACAATGTAACAGATTCACTTGATCTTCAGCTGGAGGTATACAATGTAACAGATTCACTTGATCTTCAGCTGGAGGTATACAATGTAACAGATTCACTTGATCTTCAGCTGGAGGTATACAATGTAACAGATTCACTTGCTACTGATACATATTGTTTCTCCACTTAATACTTTTTCTCAAAGTTGACAGTAAAAATAAACCAGATACCAAAAAAAGTTACAGATAAACGGTGTCTGGGTTTAAACAGTGTCTGGGTTTAAACAGTGTCTGGGTTTAAACAGTGTCTGGGTTTAAACAGTGTCTGGGTTTAAACAGTGTCTGGGTTTAAACAGTATCTGGGTTTAAACAGTGTCTGGGTTTAAACAGTGTCTGGGTTTAAACAGTGTCTGGGTTTAAACAGTGTCTGGGTTTAAACAGTGTCTGGGTTTAAACAGTGTCTGGGTTTAAACAGTGTCTGGGTTTAAACAGTGTCTGGGTTTAAACAGTATCTGGGTTTAAACAGTGTCTGGGTTTAAACAGTGTCTGGGTTTAAACAGTGTCTGGGTTTAAACAGTGTCTGGGTTTAAACAGTATCTGGGTTTAAACAGTGTCTGGGTTTAAACAGTGTCTGGGTTTAAACAGTGTCTGGGTTTAAACAGTGTCTGGGTTTAAACAGTGTCTGGGTTTAAACAGTGTCTGGGTTTAAACAGTGTCTGGGTTTAAACAGTGTCTGGGTTTAAACAGTGTCTGGGTTTAAACAGTATCTGGGTTTAAACAGTGTCTGGGTTTAAACAGTGTCTGGGTTTAAACAGTGTCTGGGTTTAAACAGTGTCTGGGTTTAAACAGTGTCTGGGTTTAAACAGTGTCTGGGTTTAAACAGTGTCTGGGTTTAAACAGTGTCTGGGTTTAAACAGTGTCTGGGTTTAAACAGTGTCTGGGTTTAAACAGTGTCTGGGTTTAAACAGTGTCTGGGTTTAAACAGTGTCTGGGTTTAAACAGTGTCTGGGTTTAAACAGTGTCTGGGTTTAAACAGTATCTGGGTTTAAACAGTGTCTGGGTTTAAACAGTGTCTGGGTTTAAACAGTGTCTGGGTTTAAACAGTGTCTGGGTTTAAACAGTATCTGGTTTAAACAGTGTCTGGGTTTAAACAGTGTCTGGGTTTAAACAGTGTCTGGGTTTAAACAGTGTCTGGGTTTAAACAGTGTCTGGGTTTAAACAGTGTCTGGGTTTAAACAGTGTCTGGGTTTAAACAGTGTCTGGGTTTAAACAGTGTCTGGGTTTAAACAGTATCTGGGTTTAAACAGTGTCTGGGTTTAAACAGTGTCTGGGTTTAAACAGTGTCTGGGTTTAAACAGTATCTGGGTTTAAACAGTATCTGGGTTTAAACAGTGTCTGGGTTTAAACAGTGTCTGGGTTTAAACAGTGTCTGGGTTTAAACAGTGTCTGGGTTTAAACAGTGTCTGGGTTTAAACAATGTCTGGGTTTAAACAGTGTCTGGGTTTAAACAGTGTATGGGTTTAAACAGTGTCTGGGTTTAAACAGTGTCTGGGTTTAAACAGTGTCTGGGTTTAAACAGTGTCTGGGTTTAAACAGTGTCTGGGTTTAAACAGTATCTGGGTTTAAACAGTGTCTGGGTTTAAACAGTATCTGGGTTTAAACAGTGTCTGGGTTTAAACAGTATCTGGGTTTAAACAGTATCTGGGTTTAAACAGTGTCTGGGTTTAAACAGTGTCTGGGTTTAAACAGTGTCTGGGTTTAAACAGTGTCTGGGTTTAAACAGTGTCTGGGTTTAAACAGTGTCTGGGTTTAAACAGTGTCTGGGTTCAAACAGTGTCTGGGTTTAAACAGTGTCTGGGTTTAAACAGTGTCTGGGTTTAAACAGTATCTGGGTTTAAACAGTGTCTGGGTTTAAACAGTGTCTGGGTTTAAACAGTGTCTGGGTTTAAACAGTATCTGGGTTTAAACAGTATCTGGGTTTAAACAGTGTCTGGGTTTAAAAAGTGTCTGGGTTTAAACAGTGTCTGGGTTTAAACAGTGTCTGGGTTTAAACAGTGTCTGGGTTTAAACAGTGTCTGGGTTTAAACAGTGTCTGGGTTTAAACAGTGTCTGGGTTTAAACAGTGTCTGGGTTTAAACAGTGTCTGGGTTTAAACAGTGTCTGGGTTTAAACAGTGTCTGGGTTTAAACAGTGTTGGTTTAAAAATATCACAGAGAAATTTATGTCACAGAAGAGGTTTAAAAGGTCAGCACCAGACAAGTTAATACATTTAATTTCTTGCAACTGCAAGATTTGTTTTGCAAGACTTGTGAGTGCAAGAAAGCAAGTGTTGTGTGTTGAGTGACGTGTGGGTGAAAACTCACCCTAAGTTTTTTATGGAATAAAACTTAATACCAATGATGAACTATATTAATAAAGCAGTCCAGTATATATATATATATATATATATATATATATATATATATATATATATATATATATATATATATATATATATATATATATATATATATATATATATATATATTATTACATTTCATTTTTGAATTCATTCCTTCTATGCATAAGTTAAAGGTGAATATATTATTATTTTTTCGGGGGAGGGGTGGGGGGTTAAGCAACAAACCCACGTAGTTTGGTGGTGGGAAGTCTTCCAGGTAAACAGACCATGGGGTTAATAATCGATTCTTATATTTTAAACTTCAAAAATTATGAATTTTTCCTCAATATAAAACTGAAATGCGTAAAAACTGAATTTTTATTTTATCTGTAGCTCGGTTTCGTTGCACTTACGGTAAAAAAATGATATAAGCCAGTAATGTTTATAGTTTATTTCTCTATAAGTTTTGTTAAAAACATTTTTGGCAAATTTGAACGCAAAAATGGCCGCCATTTTCTAAGATGGCGGACGTAGCACATGCGCGAGTGTTGTTTTTTGTATTATAACTAAGGACTAAGCAGGTGCAAAGACTCCTCGTCCTGGGAATTATTTAAAAAAACATTTTTGCCCTCTAAAATAACTACACTATGAGTCGAGATCCCACTCACCTTTCACTTTAAACTTATCTCCTGGTTTTTCGTCCCACTCTTTTTTACAAAGGACCCTCAACTAATGAGCCTGAAATTAGCTTTTCCTTCGGTATCTCAGTCATTCCCAGAGTGTTCCCACCAGCCACTGCCTAGCAATTCATTAGTTACGACGATATGTCCTACATAGGTCCCGGCTTTAAGAAGATACTATTTTTTATTTTTCACGGTGCCCTTACCAGTCCTGGCTGCCCCTCCTGGACCGTAAACCGTATCACCCAAGCGTCTTATATATGTACACAGTTATGCAAAAATCGCGAATAAACGATGCAAGGTTTAAAAATCCCACGGGGGGAGTTGAATGATAGCTCTAGGCCTTTTGTGCTGCAATCAACACATCAGGAGGTTGCAGTGTTGTTTTAAGCAACATTGCAAGCTCCTGATGTGTTGATTGCAACACGAAAAGCCTAGAGCTATCATTCAACTCCCCCTCCTCCCCGTGGTTGTTTATATACACAAATAACCCATACATAGAAGAGAGGAGCTCATGACAGCGTCGTCGTAAGCTCCTCTCTTCTATGTGTGGCTAATTTGTGTATTGTTCCAGTCACGGTAGTGCCCTTTAGGTCTTTTATATATCCTGCGATTACTCAGTCTCGACGCCCCGAAAGTCAGCTAGCTGTCAGGGGCCTCCCTCACTTTCCAGGGAAAACACAAGCTCCCAGGGAGGCTCTGATGATGCATAAATCTCCTCTCACTCACACAAGTCAACATCTCACCGGGAGATTATCATCAGTGGCCGTGGAGATCCTTACAAAAAAAAGCTTTCTTACTGCACGGTAAAAAAAATCACTTACGGCTTTAAAATATTAACAAAAGTTCACCTGCACACACCAATAGCTGTATTAAATCTTTTGTTACAATACAGTGCACCAGCCATGAAAATTTGAAGCCAGTCGTATAAAGCGTTCGTAAGTAATCCCCTCAAGGGAAGGTTCCTTGATGATGGTGAGGGGCACTTGATCTAGAGAACTGGATCTGTGTTCCAGTTCCCTAAATTGAACCTGAATACCTTCCATCCTCCCCCCACACACAGGCGCTGTATAATCCCTACGGTTTTAACGCTCCCCCGTCATAATTATAATAATACTAGTTACTGAAGTAACGCGCGAAACTCTTGGAGAAAAAACAATATTAATAAGCCCCACTTGAGGGATACCTACTTATTGCTTTCTGAGGAGAAGTTTGAGAAAGTTGGTAACTTAGCCAGACTTGATGTAGGCGTCTGTCTGCTCTTATTTTATACACGAATAACCTCGTACGTCGTTTCGCTTTGGACCATTAATCGTTAATGGTCCGAAACGTCGTCCTGAGTTTCGCCCTCCAGGAGCTTTGTCCAGCTCATGGAGAGCAAAATGTTGCCATGATAAAAAATGTCACATTAGCTGCACTTCTGTCCTTTATCCTAACATATTTTCGGTAATTCTACCAACAATAATATAAAATTATTTTTATGTCCATGTCTGGGAGTTGAAAGAGAAAACAGGAAACAAAGCAAGGATAGAATTGGTTGAAAACAAACAGGTTTCGAGAATTGTTTTCCACTGTGTACTGCTGTCAAGAATCACATTAAGGTAAGGAGGTGCTTTTTAATAGTGGCTCTGAAACGATAAGGCCTCATTTACATTATGCTGCTCAGCTCTGGTTTTCCTATAACTATAGTATAAATGTTCTGTACAATATACAGGGAAAGATATGGAAAAACACTTGCAGCATAATGAGTTCCTTTATTGATTAATTAAAGAGTACATTAGTATACACAGGTAGATCTGTTTGTGACTTATAAAGCGCACTGTGTGGGCGAAACGTAGTTAATAAAGGATGGGATTATACTGCATTTGTGTCTGTTTTTCCATGGTCTACGCATTTTATACCATTTATCTCCACATAGAAGGATGACGAAGTTGATCCCACGTATCCAAAATCTCTCCTAGGAACAAGCCATTGAATTTGCACTCTCTCTCTGGGACGGGGGTTGTTACTGAGTATACGAATGAAAAACAGAGAACAAGAAAAAGGGGCTATAAATAACGTGATGAATATATGTAATCAAGATAGGACTCGCAGCAATGGAATCAAGTTGGATAGATATCGATTTAAAAATTATGTAGGAGAGCTCTGGTTTGGCAATAGAACTTCCTCCCAGGGAGCGTCACTGAAGCGTAAGCAGCATGAGCCAGTAGGCCTACTGCAGTACTCCGCAATTCTTATGTTCCTATACGTTAAACCAGGTCAGCAGCCTTCATATCGCGTATTCAACGCAGCAAAATATAACCCACAAAGGTACCTCTGTCATTTACAAAAGAACTCCCATGGCATGTTTAATATTTTACTTCCCATTCTTCCTGGCAGATGCAGTCACCATGCACATGAGGTGCCATGCTCTACAGTACAGCTCTGTGCAAATGACCTAATGAAAACTGCATATAAATTGGTGTTATTGCAGATCACACGCCATTAGTTCCACGATTTTCACCGGATTTTAGACTCATTCCAATATTCATAATGCTGCCATAAAATGACGCTGGAGTCATCATCAGCAAACAGAAAACTCATGCCAGTATTAGCAGCGGAAATCGTAAAGGTCCATTAGTGTTGGAACGAGCTGGTAATAGTTATAGACGAGAGTGTTGACCAGCCAATACCTGGCACTGAGTGCCAGTGAGAGCCAGTAATTGCGTTAGCGAGGTCCCGTGAGAGCCGAGTGCTAACAAGTGCCAATAAGTGTTAGAGAGTGCCAATATGCCATGGTCAGTGTTATTGTTACCGATCCTCGACACTCACACCTGACCCCACACAGCAATAATATTTAATATTATTTTCCCATTATACTCAAGCTATTGTTTGTGTTGTTGTAGCTTGTATTATTATTATTATTGTAATTGTAATAATTATTACTGTTATTTGATTGTCATTATTATTATTATTATTATTATTATTATTATTATTATTATTAAAATTGTCATTATTATTATTATTATTGTCATTATTATTATTATTGTCATTATTATTATTATTATTATTATTATTATTATTATTATTATTATTATTATTATTAAAATTGTCATTATTATTATTATTGTCATTATTATTATTATTGTCATTATTATTATTATTATTATTATTATTATTATTATTATTAGTTATTATATTCGTGTGGAAAGCTAAACCCGTATGATTCATATAGTGTCTGTGAAATAGTAGGAGAATCAGATTTGCTCAAGTTACTGGGATCAAGAGCCTTTAACCGGAATCAAGGCACCTCCTCCTCTGAATGAAAGGTTGTTCCAAACAACAACTCACATGTGTACACATGACTATGTGTACACAAGAACATGTGTACACATGACTATGTGTACACAAGAACATGTGTACACATGACTATGCATACCTCGCGTACACATGCACAGTCACGTATGACCGTGGGCAGACACTTATAAGTACACAGGTACACACAGCCATATGTACACAGGTACGCACAGCCATATGTACACAGGTACGCACAGCCATATGTACACAGGTACGCACAGCCATATGTACACAGGTACACACAGCCATATGTACACAAGCAGACAAACACAAGATGAAGGAGAAAAACGAATTGGAAGAAAATGACAGAGAAAAACAAAAAAACTTTTGAATAGGAGAAAACCGTCGATAAATCTTAAAAAAAACATGATTTTTTGTATTTTTTACGATTTTCATGCAGATCTTTGGCGTGCTTTCATGTGATAGATTAAATCTCTCTCTCTCTCTCTCTCTCTCTCTCTCTCTCTGTTTCTCTCTCTCTGTTTCTCTCTTTCTCTCTCTCTGTTTCTCTCTTTCTCCCTCTCTCTCTGTTTCTCTCTCTGTTACTCCCTTTCTCTCTCTCTCTTACATCTGATTATATCTGCTTAGCTAATTCTCCGTCTCTTTACGGTACTCTCAACATATTTAAGAACTCATCTCTACTAATTAATGACCCATTATTCCATCTATTTACGCATTCATACGCCACTTGGTGAGCAAAAGCGTAATTATCTTAACTAATCTACAGTCAAAAAGTGAATTATTTTACAACTTATCGTTCGCCTTTTTCTTCCATGACCTCAAATATTTTTTTTTTTTTTATAAATTTCAAAATTCGTTATTGTTGATGAGGTTAATCTGGGTATGTTTGCGTTAGCGTAAATTATTTACGTGTAATTACCAGACGATAACTGAGTTAAGGAAACAGGTGTCTTACGTCTGGCAGCGAGTGGGAGGACTGCAAAATCTCGAGCGTGCATTTTCTGACAGTGTAAAAAAATGGTGGTGGATGAGCTGAATAAGCACTGTTTACAATCGTGTTTACAATCATGTTTACAATCATGTTTACAATCATGTTTACAATCATGTTTACAATCGTGTTTACAATCATGTTTACAATCATGTTTACAATCATGTTTACAATCATGTTTACAATCATGTTTACAATCATGTTTACAATCATGCTTACAATCGTGTTTACAATCGTGTTTACAATCATGTGTACACTCGTGTTTACAATCATGTTTACAATCGTGCTGTTACGATTTCGTAAGTCATTATACAATCACTTGAATCCCTTCTTTTGGTCCTCCTAACACACGATGTAAACAGATTTCATTCCCAGTTTTAAGAGTTTGATATTTGCCAGAAATATAGTGATGG
Source organism: Cherax destructor (assembly GCA_009830355.1). Classification (NCBI taxonomy): domain Eukaryota; kingdom Metazoa; phylum Arthropoda; class Malacostraca; order Decapoda; family Parastacidae; genus Cherax; species Cherax destructor. The sequence continues at coordinate 463,007 of WNWK01000226.1, read as the reverse complement.
ATCGTAAATAATTGAGAGGCGGAGCTAGGAGAGGAAATTCGACCTCAACAGCATCAACTATGTGAGTACAACTTAGTGAATATTAGTGAGTACAGTGAATATTAGTGAGTACAGTGACGATCAAAAAGGCACAATACAGTGAGTGAAACAATATATACAAATATCCCGCAAATAGCGTCCCTCTTCTATGTGAGGGTTGTGTACTGTTCCAGTCGCTGTATTGAGCCTTTATATTCTTCACTTTGTACTTATAAAGTTGAAGCTGTGGAGGTCGAAATTCCAAACCTAGTTCCTCCTCTCAATTGTTTTTGATTGACCACTATATTTTTGGCATTAACGAAATTTTAAGACTGGGAATGATATGTGTTTTCATAGTGTGCTTAGAAGTGATAATGATAATGCAGCCGACTAAACATACCTATGAGATTGTGGTAGCAGTACGTCACTTGTTATGGTACTTACCCACGAGTTAATGGTGGCGGGGATAGTAGCCCAGGTGATCTGGTACTTACCTATGAAATAATTGGTGCCGACTTGCAGGTACCTGGGTGAAAGTGTGACCACTCCTTCTGGTCCACTCTCGCCCACCTGAGATCCCTCTCGGGTGCTGCATGAAGACCACTCCGCCACACTCGCCTGCAAAACAGGTAAACACATTCATCAACACCGATTGCAACACTGTGTTCCAGTAAGTATATCATCAAACAACAGAGGAATAGGTGTGTCATAGTATTCCAGTGGCGTCATCAGGATTTTATTTTATGGGTTTTTGAGTCATTATGTCAATCTGAGGAGAGGGGAAAAATAATGAGGAAAAAATCAAAGAAATCGTCTTTACATATACGAGTTTGAGTACGTATGTGACATGTATGTGACATGTCTTAAACTATAATGCAGTAACAATTAGTTAAGTAAGTATTTCCTGACGTTCATGTAGACCACTGGTAGTCTTTCCTCAGGTTAATATGGGTCAAGGGGGATTAGGTCAGTGGAAGTCACTCGGCAAGTCGATATGGATCAACGGAAGGACCTCGAGTTGAATATATTACACAAGAACACAAGAAAGGAGGAACACTGCAGCAGGTCTACTGGCCTGCGTCAATGGAATAAATTCTCCAAGGTTTGTAAAGTGGGGAAGAAAGATGAGACAACTTCCATTTTTTCTCATGTAATATAGGTGAAGACGGAGAGACATGTGAACTATGTCAGCACGCTCCTACCAAGAGAGGGATTGAAAGAATGATAGAGAATGTGTTTCTTTTTTTGAGGGCCACCCCATCATGGTGAGATAGAATGGCCCTCACACACACACACACACACACACACACACACACACACACACGTTTGAGGTGGACGGCCACCACACTCACCTCAACAGTGTACAAATACAGCAGAGAGTTAAAACAACAAGTCCTTTTAAATAGTGAGAGAGGATGAAGCACCGTGGGGGTGCTGCTGTGGTTACTGTTGTGTGTGTGTTGTGTACTCACCTATTTGTGATTGCTGGGCTCGAGTCATAGTTCCTGGCCCCGCCTCTTTGCTGATCGCTACTAGGTCCTGTCTCTCTCTCTCTCGTCTTAAAACTATGTATGGTTCCTGCCTCCACTACGTCACTTTCCAGACTATTCCACTTCCTGACAACTCTATGACTAAATAAATACTTCCTAACATCCCTTTGGCTCACATGAGTCTTCATTTTCTAATTGCGACCCCTTGTTTATGTGTCCCATCTCTGGAACATCCAGTCTCTGTCCACCTTTTCAATTCCTGGCAGTATTTTGTATGTCGTTATCATGTCTCCCCTAACTCTCCTGTCCTCCAGTGTCGTCAGGCCTATTTCCCTTAACCTTTCTTCGTAGGACTTTACCCTTATCTCTGGAACTAGCCTTGTTGCAAACCTTTGCACTTTCTCTAATTTCTTGACGTGCTTGACCAAGTGTGGGTTTTAAACTGAAGCAGCATAATCCAGTATGGACCTGACGTTCACGGTGTATAGAAATTTGAACGATTCTACTGAGGTATCGGAATGCTATTCTCAGGTTTGCCAGGCGCCCATATGCTGCAGCAGTTATTTGTTTGATGTGTGACTTTGGAGATCGTTTTCCTTGAGTGAGGTTTGCAGTCTTTGGCCCCCTAGCCTGTACTATGTCTGCAGTCTTCTTTGACCTTCCCCAATCTTCAAGACCTTGCCCTAGGTGGGGTAAAACTCCAGGAGCCAGTTTCTGGACCAGGCTGGCAGCCTGTCCAGATCCCTTTGTAGTCCTACCTGATCCCAATCCGTTTGACTTCATCACATTAGTTTCACATCGTCTGCAAACAGGGACACCTCTGAATCTATCCCTTCCGCTATGTCATTCACATATTCTGTAAACAGCACTGGTCCTAGGACTGACCCTTGTGGAACCCCGCTCGTCACCGGCGCCCACTCTGACACCTTGTCAAGTACCATCACTCGTCTCTTTCCTGTCAGGTATTCTCTGATCCATTGCAGTGCCTTTCCTGTTTTTCCTGCCTACTCCTCTAGCTTTTGCACTAATCCCTTGTGTAGAACTCTGTCGAAAGCCTTCTTACAGTCTAAGAAAATGTGTGGGCTGGGGGACCAACTATGGTGGGGACCAACTGTGGTTATTATTGTGTGTGTGTGGATTAAGAATGAAGGTACGTGGCTGCGGTGTTTGTTGGGTGTGTGGTGGATATGGTCGGCCGCCATGGTTACGGGTGTGTGTGTGTGTGTGTGTGAAAGATAGACAACAGATGCTTGCTTCCACAATAATAGAATAAATACCATTAGATGCTGCTAAATCCTGTCAGTGGGAACACGTGCATGTGATCCTGTCAGTGGGTACACGTGCATGTGATCCTGTCAGTGGGAACACGTGCATGTGATCCTGTCAGCGGGTACACGTGCATGTGATCCTGTCAGTGTTTGAACTTGTAGTTCTAAATCACTCTGCATGCGGAAAATATTTAAGAGTTCCGGTTATCAGTAATCTAAAGCCAAGACAACAGTGCGCAAGTGTTCACAATACAGAGAAGAGAATTCTTGGCTTTATATCAAGAAGTATAAATAACAGGAGTCCTCAGGTTATTCTTCAGTTCTGTTGTATATCAGTAGAATACAATACCGTCAAGTTGAAGAATTAGACACAGGTGCAACATCTGGGTATCTTTTCTTGAAGACGTCTCGTTTTCCACTGTCTTCTGTACATATTTCTACAGTTATCAGATTTTGTCCATGTATTGTATTGATAAAATCAATGGCTGGCGGAACGTCTAGAAGATATCCAGAAAATGCACACGTGTCTAATACTTATTCTGGACAGTTCTGGTCACCGTATTACAGAATGGACATAAATGCTCTGGAAAACATACGTAGAATATTGACAAAGTTGATCCCATGTATCAGGAAACTTTACTAAGAGGATAGACTGAGGGCGATGAATCTCCACTCTACAAAGGCGTAGAAGTAGAGGTGTATAAGTGGATAACAGGAGTAAATAAAGGATGTAAATAACGAGTTAAAAATATGTAGCCAAGACAGGACTCGCAGCAATGGTTTTAGAAAACCCACATGTTGATAAATGAGACACTTGTGCAGCATTTGGGCATATTTATTCTGGGAACGTTTCGCCAGCTAGTGGCTTCTGTAGTACAATGTAGAGAAAGGTGGGAGATGTGGAAGAGTTTGAAGTAATCAGCTGAACCCCGATCTTTAATTATCCCAAAACATTTGTTCAGGAAAGGAACCACTTTAGTGATGGAATTTCAACGCTTCTAATTTCCCACTAACTTCATGACCCTTAGGGGTTACGACTTTGCCCTGATTAAAAGAAAATACAAATGTTAAGCTTTTCCAAGAATATTTTGTTAACTATTCAGACGTGGGCTTGTGGACATTTATCAGCCATGTTTACATAAGTTCCAATAAAAGTGTTCAAACGTCTTTCTTTACACGTAATTCATGTTTAAAACAAACACACACACACACACACACACACACACACACACACACTGCGAGGAATAGATAAGGTGGACAGAGACAGGATGTTCCAGAGAGGGGACACAGAAACAAGGGGTCACAATTGGAAGTTGAAGACTCCTATGAGTCAAAGGGATGTTAGGAAGTATTTCTTCAGTCACAGAGTTGTCAGGAAGTGGAATAGTCTGGAAAATGAGGTAGTGGAGGCAGGAACCATACATAGCTTTAAGACGAGGTATGATAAAGCTCATGGAGCAGGAAAGAGAGGACCTAGTAACGATCAGTGAAGAGGCGGGGCCAGGAGCTGAGTCTCGACCCCTGCAACACACACACACACACACGAGTCATTCACAAGGACACCCAGTAACTCTTAAGTCTTCCAGACAAGGATCTGAAAACTAGGACTACATCAGTCAAGTGTCAAGTGTCAATCAAGTGTCAGTCAAGTGTCAGTCAAGTGTCAGTCAAGTGTCAGTCAAGTGTCAGTCAAGCAAGAAGTGTAAACTTACCTTCCAAATGGTGAGTGGAGACGAGGCTGTCTGGTTACTCTCAAGCTTCAGTGTAGCTGAAGAGGTGAACTCCTCTTCCTGCCCCACATTTTCCTCATCCTCTGTTGAATCCTCCTGGGGCGGTAGCTGAAGCCTTACTGGTCTCCTGCTGGTGGCCAGGGGTAGCGGGAAAGAAGGAGAACCCCATCCGAAACTCTCTCTCTTCCTCCTGACGCGGACTGGCGGGTGTTCAGGCAGATTCTCGCCTCCGAGGAGCTGGGTGTTGTTGAGGGACTGTTGCATGGTGGGTGGGTGTTGCTCCTGTGGGGAGGCCAGAGATGGCTCCTCTGCAGGCTGCTGCGTCGTCGACGGCAGCAGAGGAGATGCTGTGTCGCTGCCCTGCTGAAGGAGGAAACAGAGAGTCTCAGACATTGATTGGACAAGACAAAGGATCTATTGTCCATCGCAATCCTGCAATGAATACAAATTAATTCATTTAGATACATTGTCTCGTGGAAGTGCATGCAGGTGAGTGTCTGCAGGTGCGAGTGAGTGCCTGCAGGTGCGAGTGAGTGTCTGCAGGTGCGAGTGAGTGCTGACACACGCATCAGAATGTGTGTGTGTTGTGGTGTGTGTGTGTGTGTGTGTGTGTGTTTATGTGGTGTGTGTACATACGCATATTCAAATGTTTAATGAACATTCATGCTTTTATCGTGTCAGTATAATAATGTTTGTCAATGATACGTCTTCGACACCTTACAGTAAATTATATAATAATAATAATAATAATAATAATAATAATAATAATAATAATAATAATAATAATAATAATAACAATAATAATATTGCATATAGTATTATCATTATTATTGCATATAGTATTATTATTATTATTATTATTATTATTATTATTATTATTATTATTATTATTATTAATTAACACTTCCCAGTGAATATAATCAATACTAATGATAGTACTATATGAAATAAGGATAATAATGATGATAATACTGTATGCAATAATAATAATAATAATAATAATAATAATAATAATAATAATAATAATAATAACAATAATAATATTGCATATATTATTATCATTATTATTGCATTATTATTATTATTATTATTATTATTATTATTATTATTATTGCATACAGTATTATCATCATTATTATCCTTATTTCATATAGTACTATCATTAGTATTGATTATATTCACTGGGAAGTGTTAATTAAACCCATAAGGATTGTAAAGTATCTGGGGAATAGGAGGTAATCAGGTTTCGCTTCACTATCAACTTGGAAGTGTAGATTTGGTATGAGTCGTGCAAGAGAGTTCTCGAGTGTTTGCAATATTGGAGCCGTGGCGAGCAGACGTTGCACAGTGGCGAGCAAACGTTTCACAGCCGCACGTTTTAAGGCAGGTGCTACTGGAGTGGGAATTGCTAGTGTGCGTCTTTAAATGAAGGATATTTTGCATCCGGTTTGTTTTTAATTCCACTAAACTGAAGAGTAGTCAGAAAAAAAATTACAGCACTACAGGAAAGGAGGTTCTCGTCTCGTATTAATTCCCGTCCATTTTGAGGTGTGTCTGGGGTTGGGGCATCACCTCATACGCAATTATGATGAACTGACACCATAACCTACTCATATTTATCAATAGAACGAAAATGTAAATGCGTTGGGTTCTGCATTATTAATTCTTTTTTCGACACGTCATTAAATAACATCAAGAGGAGAGCAACATATTGCAAGACATGTTATCAGATTACTTGTAAATGCAGAACATTGCATTAAAATATATTGCACATGTTGCTCTTCGTAACAATGAAAAATTATATGCAAAGCGCGCAACGCAATGAAATAGGTTAATGGATCAACGAATGTGGGGTATTTAGTACAAGGAGTGCTGGAGGCTCGATCCTCCGACTGCTCAAGAGACAGACGCGTTACTATTCATTACGCACTTATCCCCAAAACCATGACCGCCTTTGTATTAAAATACAAACAACAATAATAACATTACAGTGTTATTACTGATGGTATCTCAGTACCTCGATTTTATTTGTGCGTGACCACAGTGTATTTGTGCGTGACCACAGTGTATTTGTGCTTGACCACAGTGTATTTGTGCGTGACCACACTGTATTTGTGCGTGACCACAGTGTATTTGTGCGTGACCACAGTGTATTTGTGCGTGACCACAGTGTATTTGTGCGTGACCACACTGTATTTGTGCGTGACCACAGTGTATTTGTGCGTGACCACAGTGTATTTGTGCGTGACCATAGTGTATTTGTGCGTGACCACACTATATTTGTGCGTGACCACAGTGTATTTGTGCGTGACCACAGTGTATTTGTGCGTGACCACAGTGTATTTGTGCGTGACTACAGTGTATTTGTGCATACCAGGAACACTGTAATCATAACATACGAAGTTAATTTACTGGAGTTCATTTCTGACACCATTTCCACTGACAACATATCCACCACTGGCAACATTTTTCACCACTGACATCATATGTACCACTGACAACAATTCCATCATTGACATTTCCCCTTGCCTTACTGACAACATATCTAACACTGACAACATATCCACCACTGGCAACATTTTTCACAACTGACATCACATGTACCACTGACAACAATTCCATCATTGTCATTTCCCCCACTGACATTTCCACTGACAACATGCCCTCCTCCGACAGCATATCCACCGTTGACATTTTCACTGACAATATATCCACCACTGACAATATATCCACAACCAACATACCCTCCACTTACAACATTTCCCCCACTGGCAGCATAACCATCACCAACATTTCCACCACTGGCAACATAGTCATCACCGAAATTCCCACCAATGCAAAATTTCCACTGCTGACAACATAAACAACCCTGGCAACTATTCACCACTAACACTTTCACCACTGATATTTCCACCACCGATATACTGTTGATAACATGCCCACCACTGGTAAAATTTCCACCGCTGACAACGTATCCGCTACTGGCAACATATTCACTACCAACATTTCCACTACCGATAACATTTCCACCGCTGACAACATTTCCACCATTGACATTTCCACTACCGATAACATTTACACCACTGACAACATTTCCACCACTGACAACTAAGTATTTGTTAATAAACCATTGTTTTCTCAAACTCTGAAGGCTTCGTTTATTTTCTAATACGCTTACACTTAATACGCTTAATACTCTTAATACGCTTATACTGTTATTCTGTATATTGATGACTGAGACCTTCACTATAAATTTAGGGTCAAAGGTCATCCCAGCAACAACAGCGGTGACCTTCAAATGGGTGTGGGGAACCCTAATATTGATAAATGTCTCTTGATCCAAGGGATTGAAGCTAACCTCCCCTTCCGTACCTGAAGAATATATGTAGGACGTTTCCGGGGGGTCAACGCCCCCATGGCCCTGTCCTAGACCAGGCTTCGTAGAGGATCAAGGCCTGATCAATCAGGTTGTTACTGCTAGCCTCATGCATTTCAACGTTGGAGCCACAGCCTGGCTGGTTGGGCACTGTCCAGTTCCCTCTTGACTATTATTACGAACACAGCTAATGAATGGCCTGTGACCTGGTCGTAATGGGTTTTGGAGCAAAATAAACTCAGAGTATTTCCTTCACCAGATATAATTTGTCAGATATATACAAGTACATACACTTATGTACCCTATGTATATGTACAAAGATTGGATAGTAAGTGTACCACACGACGGTGACAGATTGGCACAAACAAAAGCCAGAGAGAGAGAGCACCGTACTCAACCAGCAGGTAGGCAAGTCTGGCAAATGCTGACCGCAAGTGAAACCACATTGAGTCAGCACCCGGTTCGCTGGTTGGGAGGCAGCATATATGGGAGTGAGACATACGCCGAATAAATTGTAACATATTCTTTGCATGCCACACCCCCACCCCAAAAGAGCTCTAATAACCAGAACCTGGCCTCCACCTCCATGGGTAGCGTGCCGCCATGGCATTGAAAAATAAAGGAATCGCCTTTCCCCTCAACCATCCAACTAATTAAATAGGGCTTAACTTTATCCTAGAGCGAGACAGCAGACAGTAGGTTTGTTGGTAATTCCTCGTATGCACTGAGGGACCGCGTTGAAGAGTCGGGGATCTCTGATACTAATCGTACCTGCCATTTTCCAACTATTTTAGATGAGGTATTTTGCACCGTCTTCGTAGTCTCTTGTTGTCATACTTTGTGATTTCGGCGATCAGGTTTGGGACCAGTTCCTTCATGATTTTCCAGGTGTAAATTATTTTGTATCTTTCTCTCCTACGTTACAAGTACTACACTTGAAGGGATTTCAAGCATTACCAGTAGTTCAGATCTGCTCCCACACTGCTCTATAATCCCACACTGCTCTACACCCACACTGCTCTATGTTCCCGCACTACTCTATGTTCCCGCACTGCTCTACTCCCACACTGCTCTGTTCCCACACTGCTCTATGTTCCCACACTGATCTACTCCCACACTGCTCTGTTCCAACACTGCTTTATGTTCCCACACTGCTCTACTCCCACACTGCTCTGTTCCCACACTACTCTATTTTCCCACACTGCTCTGCTCCCACACTGCTGTACTCCCACACTGCTCTGCTCCCACACTGTTGTACTCCCACACTGCTCTGCTTCCACACTGCTGTACTCCCACACTGCTCTGCTCCCACACTGCTCAACTCCCACACTGCTGTACTTGTGTGGGAGCAGTGTGGAGGGTATAAGTCTTCCCCTCATCCTACACCCTCCATCACTATTCTCTCCACTCTTTTCGCTCTCTCTTTCTCTCTCTCTCTCTCTCTCTCTCTCTCTCTCTCTCTCTCTCTCTGCATCAGAAAACGGCTCCTTAAAATAATATTGACAAACAAGTCGTCCAACAGAGTTGTACATTATTATTACTAATAGATTTCTATTAAAAAAATTTATAGGTCAGTACATAATAGTGATGGTGGTAGTGGTGGTAGTGGTGGTAGTGGTGGTAGTGGTGGTAGTGGTGGTAGTGGTGGTAGTGGTGGTAGTGGTGGTAGTGGGGGTAGTGGTGGTAGTGGTGGTAGTGGTGGTAGTGGTGGTAGTGGTGGTAGTAGTGGTAGTGGTGGTTGATGGTGGTGGTGGGGGTTTGGGTGGGTGCGGGGTAGTGGTATCTACCAGAGATTAGGGTGCATGTGTGTATCTATAAGTGGGTGAGGGGTGTTGGTTAGGGTGTAGTGGTGGTGATGTTGATGGCTGTTATAGTGAGGTGGTGGTTGGTGGTGGTGGCTTAAATGGTTAATTTGGAGGTGGTGGTTGGTGGCGATTGGGGGTAATAATACTAATGGTTGTGGTAGCAGTTATAGTGGTGGTTGGGGGTGATGGTGGTGGTTTGTGGTGGTGGTGGTGGTGGTGGTGGTGGTGGTGGTGGTGCTGCTGCTGCTGGAGATATACAAAATAAACAATAGGATATATGCGGCGAAGTATTCTAAGAATTATCAGCTGTATATATATATATATATATATATATATATATATATATATATATATATATATATATATATATATATATATATATATATGTCGTGCCGATTAGGTAAAACTGGTCAATTAGCAAGAACTCGTCTAAAATTAAGTCTTTTCGAAAAAAAATTCTTATACGTTTAAACATATTTTTTTCATTTATGTTAATGTAAGAATTTATAATTTTGTACCAAGAGAAACTTTGAAAACCTACCTAACCTTATTACAACAAGCACAATTTAATTTAGCCTAACCCAACTAAATATATTTTAGATACGTTAACATTAATTTAATAATAAACAAACACAATGAAATATATTTTTCGTTATGTTCAGAATGATTTTGGCGAAATTATTGCATACACAAATTTTCACTTGTCTTATATGGCAAGATGAGCGTTGCTATTTAAGCCAAAATCGCAAGTTTTACCTAATCGGCACGATATATATATACGTATATATATATATATATATATATATATATATATATATATATATATATATATATATATATATATATATATATATACAGTACACGAGGTGTGAGAGATACATGTCTAGTACATATTGTTACGTGATATATATATATATATATATATATATATATATATATATATATATATATATATATATATATATATATATATATATATATTAAAGACAGTCTTATACTATCCAGATGTCTGGGGACCCCGGCACGGGGTCCTCTCCACCTGGGGACCCATCTAAGGACAGGTTGCTTCCAGCACGGGGTCTTCTCCACCTGGGGACCCGTCTAAGGTCAGGTTGCTCCCGGCACGGGGTCCTCTCCACCTGGGGACCCGTCTAAGGTCAGGTTGCTCCGGGCACGGGGTCCTCTCCAGATTGGGACAAGAGCTATTATTCTCAAAAAATTAACGATCTTGTCCCAAATGAGACTCGCTATTCCTTTATCTTAGATTAATATAAAAAAATATCGGGACGATGAAACACCAACCTTGTCTGATATTATTTTTTGGAACACTGAGGTAACACCCACAAGTATGTGAGAAATATACGATTGTCAGTATTAGGACACTGAACATACGTTTCGCCCACCAGCAGTGGCTGGAGAGAAGCCCATGACGGGAGAAATGTATCGTCATTTATTTATTTCTGGCAATCCTTGCTGCCGCCGCCTTTTTATGATTTAGTAAATACGTATTATAGTTAGCTGGTAAGTGATTTGACATCTGTGTTCTTTGTTAACTCTAAGAGGCAGCTAACTCTAACAAGCTTATATACTGGCTTCAGGTATACAATACCTGAAGTCAGTCTTCATGCCTACGCTTCAGAGTCTTCAAGACTACGGTCCTATTCATCAACTCCAAGACTGAGGGACTGATCTTTTGTATATAGTTCTACAGTCTTCCAATTATGTCCTTAAATGTGTATTGATAAAGCCAAACGTCCGCAATAAAGATACCCAAATGTTGCACATGTGTCTTAATTCTCCAAGTCTAACAAGCAACTAACTCCAACAAGCAGGTCATTGGCACTGCTTGATTCGCTAATAATTAGCGTCTCTTCAAGTATTCCAAGGCTGCTAATTGCGTTAATATTTAGTCTGTCAGAGTCAGGCACTAAGAACAAACTTTGTGGCCTCGAGGGAATGTTGTTATGTACAGCTGCAAATACTCACCCAAAAGTTGCATTGTATTAAAGCCATTTCTTTACTGCTTCCTTATTTTATCACTAATTACAAAAAATAAAAGTCCTATTTACATCTTGTGTTCTTCTGACGTAGTTGATGAATTCTTTTGTTTCTTCTTATAATTATATGTAATTAGTATGGAATTCATGGATACCGGTAAATTTAGTGTTAACTGCTACAGGATCTCTGGACCTAATTCTCTTTTCTGGCGCAAAAACGATGCTCAGTGATTCTGGACTCGACTCTCTCACTTCAGTGAGAATCAGATTCCTTTTGTAGTGACTCGGAGGTGAGCCGACCTGTCTGCCTCCAGCTGACCAACACACAGTTCTTTACTTGTTAGGTAAGTGGACACTGATGTAACTAATGTGGCGATCTATTGTGGCAACGTTTCGCTCTTCAGGAGTTTCGACAAGCCTACCAGCTGGACAACAACATGTAACATTAGTTGCAGTTGTGTCACTTTACGCAACATTTTGACTGCAATTGTTTGTTTTCTCTCTTTTTATCTTCAATATGCGTGTCTAAAGAAATAAAAGCACTCGCGTTACCTTCCAGGGGAGCCATTTTACAGTAGTGTTCGTGATGGTGGTAATGGTGACAGTAGTGGTTGTAGTACATGTAGTTGTGTTGGGGGTGGTGGTGATGATGGTTATAGTTGTGGTTAGTGATGATGGTGTAGTTGTGTTGGTGATGGTGGTGATAATTTATGTTTTGGTAGCGGTTGTGGTGGTACAGGTGGTGGAACAGGTGGTGGAACAGGTGGTGGCTGCAGTGGTGGTTGTACAGGTGGTGGTACAGGTAGTAGCTGCAGTGGTGGTGGTACAGGTGGTGGCTGCAGTGGTGGTGTTACAGGTGGTAGCTGCAGTGGTGGTGTTACAGGTGGTAGCTGCAGTGGTGGTGGTACAGGTGGTAGCTGCAGTGGTAGTGGTACAGGTGGTAGCTGCAGGGAAACATTATAACCTTGTTATAAGAGTGGTGTTAGTGCGTGGAGAACTGATGATCTGAAGGGCTCTTTTCTTGCAATCTTTGATGAAAAAGGAAGGAAAATGTAAATCAGGAAAGGTTTTGTTTATGTATGTACATTCCTCGTCAAGAAACTCTGGACTGCAAATTCGGAATGCTTTTAGGAAAAATCCGATGATGATTCCTCTTTTGTTCTTTGTATCTTGACTGGAATAGAAGTTTGTGAGATCGTTTTCGTTTGTAGGTTTCTTGTAAACTTGAAGCCTTAGATTCTTATCTACTTTGTGAATGGGGACGTCTAGAAAAGATAACTTGGTCACTGGACTCCTCAAGTGTAAACTGGATAGCCAGTTCACCTGCGTTGAGCCTTCAATGAAGATTCAGCACATCAAAATGTTTGGGAGTTATTATAAGTGACGCTGGTGGGGATGATGTTGGAGAAGCGTTCACCTTCCAGGTGTTCCATATACAAGTCAGCTAAGACGGTGCTGATGGGTGACCTCATTCCCATACCATAGGTTTGTTTTTAGAGCTTGTTGTTGAAAGAAAAGCAGTTGAAGTTAATGCAAAGTTCAATCAGGTTAACGAAATCTCCGGGAGGTAGAGGAAGAGTAAGATCCTGATTGACTTTACATGGGAGAACGTCAATGGCGTGTGTGGTGGGTACTTTAGTGAAGAGAGAAGTTACGTCTAAACTACTTAGTTTCTTGTTTCAGATGGAGAGGTCTTTGATGCGGTTGAGGAGGTCGCCTGAATGAAGTAGCAGTAGCAGAAGTGGTGGTAGCAGTAGCAGTAGTGGTGGTAGCAGTAGCAGTGCAACATTGGCAGGAGTGTTAGTAACACAAGAGTCAGAGAGTAGAGTGTTAGAGAGGCAGTAGTACTAGTAGTAGTAGTAGTAATAGTGGTGGAAGTAGTCTAAAGACAAGAGAAAAAGTAGAAAAGGGAGCACTGCAGAAGAGCTAATGGCCTACGAAGGTGGGACCAAAAACAGGATTGAAACCCCCCACAAAGGACAGAACTCACCTAGGATGAAGAAGGAAAGGCAAAGAAAATATAGGAAAGGATGAGAGGGGAAGGGAGGAAGATATAAGGATTAGGTCAAGTCACAAGTGTTCTGAAGTTTGGAATATTTGACAATGTAATGAGAAAGGAAGGCATCTATAGGAACAAAGCCTGTAACTACTAAAAACAAAATACTATCTGAGAGCCACTCTTCACTAGAGAGTGACTATGTACTTAAAACAAAGGACTATGAAAAAAAAGAGCTCTCAAAATAATTCCAAAACAGTGTGACCATTTAACCTTTCTCATATCTCTCATCCTGTCTACCCACAACTCAGTTCTATCCACACCTCAACTCTTCCCCTCCCCATTCTTGCCATCCATATGACTTACCAACAACGCAAAAAGCTCGCTGAGCATTTAAAAAAAAATGTGACCATTGTTATGGTCGCATTTTCTGGCTATAACAATGGTCAGAAGTCTTCTGTTTATTTTGTCTATGTGGGTTATTTGTGCTGAGAATTGTTATATTCATGTAAGTTATGTTTGTATATTCATGTAAGCTGTGTTGGTATATTCATGAAAGCAGTGTTGGTATATTCATGTAAGCTGTGTTGGTATATTCATGTAAGCTGTGTTGGTATATGCATGTAAGCTGTGTTGGTATATTCATGTAAGCTGTGTTGGTATATTCATGTAAGCTGTGTTGGTATATTCATGTAAGCTGTGTTGGTATATTCATGTAAGCTGTGTTGGTATATTCATGTAAGCAGTGTTGGTATATTCATGTAAGCTGTGTTGGTATATTCATGTAAGCTGTGTTGGTATATGCATGTAAGCTGTGTTGGTATATTCATGTAAGCTGTGTTGGTATATTCATGTAAGCTGTGTTGGTATATGCATGTAAGCTGTGTTGGTATATTCATGTAAGCTGTGTTGGTATATGCATGTAAGCTGTGTTGGTATATTCATGTAAGCTGTGTTGGTATATTCATGTAAGCTGTGTTGGTATATTCATGTAAGCTGTGTTGGTATATTCATGAAAGCAGTGTTGGTATATTCATGAAAGCAGTGCTGGTATATTCATGAAAGCAGTGCTGGTATATTCATGAAAGCAGTGCTGGTATATTCATGAAAGCAGTGTTGGTATATTCATGAAAGCAGTGTTGGTATATTCATGTAAGCAGTGCTGGTATATTCATGAAAGCAGTGTTGGTATATTCATGTAAGCTGGTAAAAAAAAGCTTTTGTATAATCATGAAATACCGACCACGTTGATGATTAGGACACATGTCCAACAGTTGGGAATCTTTATTATTGAATCGTATCGCTTACACAGTAGACTTCTTCAGTCAAATACAGTCAGCAGGCTTAGAAGCGAATATGATGCAATCAGTCCACCACCTTCGCTACTACACCTTCTGTCTCTGTATTTGACTGAAGAAGCCTAAGGAGAACGAATTCCTCAGTACTACTGTGATTGGAACACTTGTTTGGTTGACCATACCTCGTCCATGTGTCTGGGTGCGGGCGTGGCGGCCGTGGTAGTGGGTAGGGACGTGGTGGTGGGCGTGGGCGGGGAATAAGGAGGCGGGGTGTAATCGGGCGGGGTCTTGAGCACCACCTCCAGTTTGTCACCGCCCTGCAGGAAGACCCGCCTGTGTACGGTGGTGGTAACACTGCAGCGAGGGGCGGCGTACACGAACTGAACACCTGTACAAGAGAGAGAAAGATGAGTGGGATGCTGTGTACACGAACTGAACTCCTGTACAAGAGAGAGAAAGGTGATTGGGATGCTGTGTATACGAACTGAACACCTGTACAAGAGAGAGAAAGATGAGTGGGATGCTGTGTATACGAACTGAACACCTGTACAAGAGAGAGAAAGGTGATTGGGATGCTGTGTACACGAACTGAACACCTGTACAAGAGAGAGAAAGGTGATTGGGATGCTGTGTATACGAACTGAACACCTGCACAAGAGAAAGAGAGAAAGGTGATTGGGATGCTGTGTACACGAACTGAACACCTGTACAAGAGAGAGAAAGGTGATTGGGATGCTGTGTACACGAACTAAACACCTGTACAAGGGAGAGAGAGAGAGATAAATGATGCTAACAGAAGATGAATGTGCCTGTACAGGTAAGTGTGTAATGCTGTGTACAGTTCATTGAACAATCGCAATATCTCATGTTGTGCAAAGTTACACAGAATTACTTAGATAAAGTGAGCAAGTGGAATAAAAAAAAGTGATGCGTTTTAATGCCGATAATGCTTTCACAAAGTTCACAACACTTTCACAATGTTCACAACACTTTCACAACGTTCACAACGCTCTCACAATGTTCACAACGCTTTTACAATGTTCACAACGCTTTCACAACGTTCACAACGCTTTCACAACGTTCACAACACTTTCACAACGTTCACAACACTTTCACAACGTTCACAACACTTCCACAACGTTCACAACACTTTCACAATATTCACAATGCTCTCACAAAGTTCACAACGCTTTCATAATGCTTACAATACTTTCTAAATGTTGATATATATCTCTCTCCCACATAACAAAAATGTAACTTGGCCTCTAGAACAATATTTTTCCTTACGATAAAAATGTTAAAAACATTTAAAATTAGTCATTAGTGAATAAGAATTTCTCGATATTTCATTTCCATAAAATTCAGGGGGTAATTTTTTTATTCATAATGGGAGTCATTATGAATAAAAAAATTACCCCCTGAAATAATATCGAGAAATTCCTATTCAGTAATGACTAATTTAAAATAACTTTCATAAATATAGTGATGTCTAAATGCCAATCATCTGCCTTACAACATTAAGCCTAAATTTGAATATGTAAGTTGAATATATAAGTTGCGATGAAAGACCTGGAAAAATGAAGGAAATATGATAGCTTCACATATATTTATAAATATATGTAAAGAAGGTTACAGACAAGAACAGGAAGAACATGAAGCCATAACTTTAAACCAAGAAAGAATATTGGACCATATTTCTTCACAGTGATGGCTGGATGGGAACCCGAGAAGAAATATTGGGCCTAAACAATTGAAAATTTTAAATCAAATTATAATACAGTGGACCCCCGGTGTTCGTTCATTTTTCGTAACAGAATGCTGTTCAAGTGCCATTACCAACCGAATTTATTCCCTTAAGAAATAATGTAAAGTAGACTAGTCCTTTTAGACCCCCAAAACTACACTTATAAAAACATTTTTAAAAAATACACATACATAAATGGGCGTGTTTTGAGCAGGACGAACACCGGGAGTCCACTGTATATATTTATAATTGTACACTGAACGTCACTAGCATACACTATTTCTGTAACTATGAAAACGTCATTAAGAGTTACAATCACCATGAGTGTCGACTTAGTTGACGTTTCTTAAAGATTGAGAATGCTTCTTTGAACAAGCTAGTATTTTGTCCAACTCCTGTATATGCAACTACTAGTTGAATATGCAGCAGTTGGACAAAATAATATAAACACTTTGTTCTTTAACATTTTTTTTTTTTTCAGTATAAAGTTGGTCCTCCATTTGCAGTTAAAACAGGACAAATTCGTTGAGGAATTGACTCATATGGCATTTGAACACTATCCAGGGGAAACCATACTACGGACGGGGTTAGAACCCGCGGTCAGAGAGTCTCCAGACCGACGCGTTAGCCACTGGGCCAGCTGGCTACAATAAGATTCATCCAACTAGGTATATTTGTACACCATAGGAAAGTTGCCATAGGCACCACTGTGACCACAAATACAAGTTTATTAATTTCAGATCGCGGGTTCTATCCCCGCCCGTGGTATGGTTTGTTTACAATCGTGTCATTACGATTTCGTGAGTCATCCAGGGGAATTTTAAGCCATTCCTCAAGCAAAACCTCCTCTAAATCTTCCAATGCCGACGGTGGAGGAAATCGGACCCTGACTTGTTGTTCCAACTGACTAAACACAGATGATCGATAATATTTAGAACCGGCGACTGTGAGAGTCAATCCAATTATTCGACTTCACCTTCATTTTCTTTATGCCAATTTTGCACTACTCTAGCAGTGTGACTTGCTACGTCATCGTCTTGGAAGATAGCGCAAAAAGGGACCTGTAAACACATTTAAATTGATTTTTCAGTCATTCGACAGTTCGGTCAGCAAGTGCTCATGTTATTTTGTTCAATCCCGAATATTTTCGAAGTTATATTTTCTGAAAGAGGTGGCAGACTGAAATAATAATTTATATCGAAATATTGAGGTGGAATTTTGAGACAACCTCAAGAAAAGCAATGGAAAGTTTATTTATAAAGGCACACGAAATTTCGTTCGCCTGTACTGAACTTTCTTTACATGAGAAAGTTCACTGTTTGTGAAGGAAACGTCGTGTACCTCTATAAATATAAGTTCTTTTTGTTTTCTTGAGTGTTTTTATCATATTTAATTGAAACCGACGCTGAATGCGCAATTTTATTAGTAATTGTGAATGAACTTTCTAGATGAAGTAATCATAATTAACTGTTGTCAGAGGCACTATGACACGAAAATTACAAAAATCAAAGCAAGTACACGCAAATAGTACATAACTGTACATTCTGATGTGATACCTGTTGTTTGGCTGATCTCCAGTACTGCCCAGAGTCTAGTCTGTGTGAGCCGTGTGGGTCAGAGCTCAGAAATTCTCACGAAACCCATTGTTTTCCAAAATTAACTTTGGCTCTGATGTCCCTCACCACGTTCAAAATGTTACTAATTAAAAATTATAAAAAAATGATATTTTTTGGACAAACAAATCAAGTGTAACTTACTATACCATACCCTCTGACCGCGGGTTCGAACCCCACCCGTGGAATGGTTTGTTTGCCATCGTGTCATTACGAATTCGTGAGTCAAGTGTAACTTACGTTTTTGTCTTCACGAAACGATTCATCCATTGGTTAGCAAGTCTTGACTCCGACTAAGGAACTCAGTCACATGCGGCCCACGAAAATATGAACCTGGCTAGTACAGGTACTGGACATCACCCAAGCAACGGGAATCACACCAGAATGTACATTTGGGTACAGTTTGACGTGTTCTTACGTTCATTATGTTATTAGCACATCATAGTACCCCAGTTTTATAATGTAATTGAAGCAGGTATAAGTTATGTTATGAACCCCGAGAAATAATGTTATGAACCTGGAGAAGTTATGATATGAACCCGGGGAGGTTGTGAACCCGGAGTGGTTCATAGCCAAAGATAGCCAAGATAAACCAAGACTGCCAATTTGTGTAACTAACTTTCTATATAATCATTAGGTTTTTCCTGAGGAAGCGAACCAAAACAGTCAACAAACACCCTGCCAGTCAGTTACGACTGGTATCTGACTGCACAAACACCCTGCCAGTCGGTTACGACTGGTATCTGATTGCATAAAGATTGCAATCTCAACGACACAGCTGTCTGCAAGTTGCAAATAATTTTATATAATTCAGGATGTCGAGGAGTCGCGGTTCCTGGACACAAAATCTTGGAGAGTGACAAGAATAGTTACAACTAGAGGAAAGACTGGTCACAGACCGGGCCGCGGGGGCGTTGCCTCCCTAAACCCTCTCCAGGTATACTCTCCAGGTATTATCTTATATTATCACGTTTAGACACATGTGCCAGCCTGAGAGATGAAACAACGAGGAATAATGGTAGTCTGTGTATTTTGACCTCCAGTTGAGGTCCTCTTCAGCAGAATACATTTTTGTCTCCCATCGGATATCTTCTCTCACTAGTCATAAAAAAATTGTGGAAAAGTTGTCTACATATGTTTAAAAATAAAGTCTGGTATAAACCTTGGTAATAGATACTAACAAATTGGTTTAAAAAAACACTTGAGCAAACACTAGGGCATATTAACAAAAGTTTCGGTCCTGAAACCTTGATCAAAGTCCCAGGACCGAAACGTTTTCTAGCATGTCCTACTGTTTGCTCAAGCATTTTTTAAACCAAAAAGAAAGTAAA
The DNA here is from genome assembly GCA_009830355.1 of Cherax destructor. Taxonomy (NCBI): domain Eukaryota; kingdom Metazoa; phylum Arthropoda; class Malacostraca; order Decapoda; family Parastacidae; genus Cherax; species Cherax destructor. The sequence continues at coordinate 443,341 of WNWK01000226.1, read as the reverse complement.
TCCCATTTTAGTCCATAATTTTCCTCCGTCTTTTATTGCTGTAATCAACTGAATTACGTCAGTGAATTTTTAATCGTATTTCCAGCAATTAAAAATCGTATTGAACAAACACACACAAAAAACGCATCGAAATAGGTAAAGTTCCTTAATAAACAATATTCAGTTAACTACACACGCACAGGATCAACCAATTCTGAGCTGGTGGCCATTTTTGAGATATACGAAAACTGGCAGTGGAAATATGATTTAGTTGGGGACGTGGAATGTCCATCATGGGATTCCACAGAGTTCAGATAAATCTGGTCCGGCTTCTCAACTACATAAATACTATAATATATATATATATATATATATATATATATATATATATATATATATATATTATTTTTTTATTAACACATCGGCCGATTCCCACCAAGGCAGGGTGGCCCGAAAAAGAAAAACTTTCATCATCATTCACTCCATCACTGTCTTGCCAGAAGGGTGCTTTACACTACAGTTATAAAACTGCAACATTTACACCCCTCCTTCAGAGTGCCGGCACTGTACTTCCCATCTCCAGAACTCAAGTCCGGCCTGCCGGTTTCCCTGAATCCCTTCATAAATGTTACTTTGCTCACACTCCAACAGCACGTCAAGTATTAAAAACCATATGCCTCCATTCACTCCTATCAAATACGCTCACACATGCTTGCTGGAAATCCAAGCCCCTCGCACACAAAACTTCCTTTACCCCCTCCCTCCAACCTTTCCTAGGCCGACCCCTACCCCGCCTTCCCTCCACTACAGATTTATACACTCCGAAGTCACTCTGTCTCGTTCCATTCTCTCTACATGTCCAAACCACCTCAACAACCCTCCTCAGCTCTCTGGACAATCGTTTTGGTAATCCTGCACCTCCTCCTAATTTCCAAACTCCGAATTCTCTGCATTATATTCACACCACACATTGACCTCAGACATGACATCTCCACTGCCTCCAGCCTTCTCCTCGTTGCAACATTCATCACCCATGCTTCACACCCATATAAGAGCGTTGGTATAACTATACTCTCATACATTCCCTCTTTACTTCCATGGACAAGGTTCTTTGTCTCCACAGACTCGAAGTGCTCCACTCACCCTTTTCCCCTCATCAATTCTATGATTCACCTCATCCTTCATAGACCCATCCGCCGACATGTCCACTCCCAAATATCTGAATACATTCACCACCTCCATACTCTCTCCCTCCAATCTGATATCCAATCTTTCGTCACCTATTCTTTTGTTATTCTCATCACCTTACTCTTTCCTATATTCACTTTCAATTTTCTTCTTTTACACACCCTACCAATTCATCCACCAACCTCTGCAGCTTCTCTTCAGAATCTCCCAAAAGCACAGTGTCATCAGCAAAAAGCAACTGTGACAACTCCCACTTGTATTTGCTTCTTTATCTTTTAGCCCAACACCTCTTGCCAAGACCCTCGCATTCACTTCTCTTACAACCCCATCTATAAATATATTGAACAACCACGGTGACATCACACATCCTTGTCTAAGGCCCACTTTTACTGGGAAATAGTCCCCTTCCTCCACACTCTAACCTGAGCCTCACTATCCTCATAAAAACTCTTCACTGCTTTCAGTAACCTTCCTCCTATTCCATACACCTGCAACATCTGCCACATTGCCCCCTATCTACCCTATCATACGCCTTTTCCAAATCCATAAATGCCACAAAAACATCTTTACCCTTATCCAAATACTGTTCACCTATATGTTTCACTGTAAACACTTGGTCTACACACCCCTACCTTTCCTAAAGCCCCCTTGTTCATCTGCTATCCTGCTTTCTGTTTTACTTTAATTCTTTCAATAATAACTCTACCATACACTTTACCAGGTACACTCAACAGACTTATTCCCCTATAATTTTTGCACTCTCTTTTGTCCCCTTTGCCTTTATACAAAGGAACAATACACGCTCTCTGCCAATCCCTAGGTACCTTACCCTCTTCCATACATTTATTAAATAATAGCACCAACCACTCCAAAATTATATCCCCACCTGCTTTTAACATTTCTATCTTTATCCCATCAATCCCAGCTGCCTTACCCCTTTCATTCTACCCACTGCCTCACGAACTTCCCTACACCCACAACTGGCTCTTCCACACTCCTACAAGATGTTATTCCTCCTTGCCCTACACACGAAATCACAGCTTCCCTGTCTTCATCAACATTTAACAAATCCTCAAAATATTCTCTCCATCTTCCCGATACCTCTAACTCTCCATTTAATAACTCTCCTCTCCTATTTTTAACTGTCAAATCCAGTTATATATAATATATATATATATATATATATATATATATATATATATATATATATATATATATATATATATATATATATATATATATATATATATATATATATATATATATATATATATATATATATATATATATATATATATATATATATATATATATACATATTTAACAGTCGGCTGTTTCCCACCGAGACAGGGTGACTCAAAGAATATATAAATATGTCGTGTCGAATAGGTAAAACTGGTCAATTTGCATGAACTCTTTTAAAAATTAAGTCCTTTCTAAAATTTTCTCTTATATATTTAAAGATAAAAAATTTTCAATTGTGTTAATATAAAAATTAATGATTTTGTACCAAAAGAACCTTAGAAAACTTACCTAACCATATAATAACAAACGCAATTTGATTTATCCTAATCCAACTAAACATATTTTAGATAAGTTTACAACAATTTACGGTCTCGAACCACGGTCCGTAAATTAACAGTCCGACCGACCTACCGTCTAGGCTAACACAGGCCTCTAATAGGAAGAATTCGGAGGTAATACTGTATTACATTCTTATTCTCAATCTCTATTCTCATTCCTCTCTCTCTCTCTCTCTCTCTTCTCTCTCTCTCTCTCTCTCTCTCTCTCTCTCTCCCAGAAAACCCTGACCCGGATCCATTTTTGAAGGAGTTTGCACTGTCACTGGAAAATATGTTTGTGTTGTGAAGGAGTGTGTCAGTCGCCACAATGCCCAAAATGGATTCGTTTTGCCCAACAAATTCTGTTACTAGAGCAAGATAATTTTCTGACAGACTTCCCGACTGATTCGGTAAATCAGTGAAACTTTAGATAATTACTTACGTCTGCGAGAGAGAGAGAGAGAGAGAGAGAGAGAGAGAGAGAAGAGAGAGAGAGAGAGAGAGAGAGAGAGAGAGAGAGAGTCACGTGACACTACCCAGTTACTGGTATACAGAATTGGAGGGAATATGTCACTAATATATATATATATATATATATATATATATATATATATATATATATATATATATATATATATATATATATATATATAGTAGGTTGGTAGACAGTAACCACTCAGGGAGGTACTACCATCCTACCAGGTGACTGTGAAACAGAAACCTGAAACTGTTTTACATGATGGTAGGATTGCTGGTGTCTTTTTTCTGTCTCATAAACATGCAAGATTTCAGGTACGTCTTGCTACTTCTACTTACACTTAGGTCACACTACGCAAACATGTACACGTTTATGTATACACACTCATCTGAGTTTTCTTTGATTTTATCTTAATAGTTCTTGTTCTTATTGCTTTTCCCTTTCATATCCATGGGGAAGTGGAATAAGAATCTTTCCTCCGTAAGCCATGCTTGTTGTAAAAGTCAACTAAAATGCCGGGAACAATGGGCTAGTAACCCCTTTTCCTGTATAGCTTACTAAAAAGAAGAAGAAGAAAACCGTCAAAGTGGGATGTTTGAATGTGCGTGGATGTTGTGCGAATGATAAGAAAGAGATGATTGTAGATGTTATGAATGAAAAGAAGCTGGATGTCCTGGCTTTAAGTGAGACAAAGCTGAAGGGGGTAGGAGAGTTTCAGTGGGGAGAAATAAATGGGATTAGATCAGGGGTTTCAAATAGAGTTAGAGCTAAAGAAGGAGTGGCAATAATGTTGAATAATCAGTTATGGCAGGTAAAGAAGGAATATAAATGTATAAATTCAAGGATTATGTGGAGTAAAATAAAGGTTGGATGTGAAAAGTGGGTTATAGTAAGTGTTTATGCACCTGGAGAAGAGAGAAATGTAGAGGAGAGAGAGAGATTTTGGGAAATGTTGAGTGAGGGTGTGGGGAGTTTTGAACCAAGTGAGAGAGTAATTGTGGTTGGGGATCTTAATTAATGCTAAAGTGGGTAAAAATGTTGTGGATGGAGTAGTAGGTAAATTTGGGGTGCCAGGGGTAAATGTAAATGGGGAACCATTAATTGAGCTATGTGTAGAAAGAGGTTTGGTAATAAGTAATACATATTTTATGAAAAGAGGATAAATAAATATACAAGGTATGATATAGCACGTAAGGAAAGTAGTTTGTTGGATTATGTATTGGTGGATAAAAGGTTGATGAGTAGGCTTCAGGATGTACATGTTTATAGAGGGGCAACGGATATATCAGATCATTATTTGGTTGTAGCTACAGTTAGAGTAAAAGGTAGATGGGACAAAAGAAAATGGCAACAGCAAGTAAGAGAGAGGTAAAGTGTATAAACTAAGGGAGGAGGAAGTTAGGGTGAGATATAAGCAACTATTGGCAGAAAGGTGGGCTAGTGCAAGTAGGAGTAGTGGGGGGGTTGAAGAGAGTTGGGATAGTTTTAAAAATGCAGTATTAGAATGTGGGGCAGAAGTTTGTGGCTATAGGAGGGTGGGTGCAGGAGGAAAGATGAGTGAGTGGTGGAATGAAGAAGTAAAGGGTGTGTTAAAAGAGAAAAAGGTAGCTTATAAGAGGTTTTTACAAAACAGAAGTGTTAATAGAAGAGCAGAGTATATGGAGAGTAAAAGAAAGGTGAAGAGAGTGGTGAGAGAGTGCAAAAGAAGAGCGGATGAAAGAATGGGAGAGGCTCTGTCAAGAAATTTTGCTGAAAACAAGAAAATGTTTTGGAGTGAGATAAACAAGGTAAGAAAGCCTAGGGAACGAATGGATTTGTCAGTTAAAAACAGAGTAGGGGAGTTAGTAGATGGGGAGCTGGAGGTATTGGGTAGATGGCGGAATATTTTGAGGAACTTTTAAATGTCGATGAAAAGAGGAGGCGGTAATTTCATGTACTGGTCAGGGAGGTATAACATCGTTTAGGAGTGAAGAAGAGCAGGATGTGAGTGTGGGGAGGTGCGTGAGGCATTACGTAGAATGAAAGGGGGTAGAGCAGCTGGAATTGACGGAATCATGACAGAAATGTTAAAAGCAGGGGGGGATATAGTGCTGGAGTGGTTGGTATTTTTGTTTAATAAATGTATGAAAGAGGAGAAGGTACCTAGGGATTGGCAGAGAGCATGTATAGTTCCTTTATATAAAGGGAAGGGGGATAAAAGAGAGTGTAAAAATTATAGGGGAATAAGTTTACTGAGTATACCAGGTAAAGTTTATGGCAGGGTTATTATTGAAAGAATTAGAGGTAAGACAGAGAGTAGGATTGCAGATGAGCAAGGAGGCTTTAGAGTGGGTAGAGGATGTGTAGATCAAGTGTTTACAGTGAAGCATATATGTGAACAGTATTTAGATAAAGGTAGAGAAGTTTTTATTGCATTTATGGATTTAGAAAAGGCATATGATAGAGTGGATAGGGAGCAATGTGGCAAATGTTGCAAGTGTATGGAATAGGTAGTAAGTTACTGAAGGCTGTAAAGAGTTTTTATGAGGATAGTGAGGCGCAGGTTAGGGTGTGTAGGAGAGAGGGAGATTATTTCCCGGTAAAAGTAGGTCTTAGACAGGGATGTGTAATGTCACCATGGTTGTTTAATATATTTATAGATGGGGTTGTAAAAGAAGTAAATGCTAGGGTGTTGGGGAGAGGGGTGGGATTAAATTATGGAGAATTAAATGCAAAATGGGAGTTGACACAGTTACTTTTTGCTGATGATACTGTGCTTATGAGAGATTCTAAAGAATAGTTGCAAAGGTTAGTGGACGAGTTTGGGAGAGTGTGTAAAGGTAGAAAGTTAAAAGTGAACATAGATAAGAGTAAGGTGATGAGGGTATCAAATGATTTAAATAAAGAAAAATTGGATATCACATTGGAGAGAGGGATTATGGAAGAAGTAAATGTTTTCAGATATTTGGGAGTTGACGTGTCAGCGGATGGGTTTATGAAGGATGAGATTAACCATAGAATTGATGAAGGAAAAAAGGTGAGTGGTGCATTGAGGTATCTGTGTAGACAAAAAAACGTTATATATGGAGGCAAAGAAGGGAATGTACGAAAGTATAGTGGTACAACACTCTTATATGGGTGTGAAGCATGGGTTGCAAATGCTGCAGCGAGGAGGAGGCTGGAGGCAGTGGAGATGTCCTGTCTAAGGGCAATGTGTGGTGTAAATATTATGCAGAAAATTCGGAATGTGGAAATTAGGAGAAGGTGTGGAGTTACTAAAAGTATTTGTCAGAGGGCTGAAGAAGGTTGTTGAGGTGGTTTGGTCATTTAGAGAGAATGGATCAAAGTAGAATGACTTGGAGAGCGTATAAATCTGTAGGGAAGGAAGGCGGGGTAGGGGTCGTCCTAGAAAAGGTTGGAGGGAAGGGGTAAAGGAGGTTTTGTGGGCGAGGGGCTTGGACTTCCAGCAAGCATGTGTGAGCGTGTTAGATAGGAGTGAATGGAGACGAATGGTTTTTGGGACATGACGATCTGTTGGAGTGTAAGCAGGGTAACATTTTGTGAAGGGATTCAGGGAAACCAGTTAATTGATTTAGTTGGACTTGAGTCCTGGAAATGGGAAGTACAATGCCTGCACTTTAAAGGAGGGGTCTGAGATAGTGACAGCTGGGAGGGACTTTTCTCAGCTGTCGTATCTGAGCTCCTCTGCAAAGACAGTGATTATGTATGAGTGTGGTGAAAGTGTTGAATGATGATGAAAGTATTTTCTTTTGGGGATTTTCTTTCTTTTTGGGTCACCCTGCCTCGGTGGGAGACGGCCGACTTGTTGAAAAAAAAAAAAAAAAAATATATATATATATATATATATATATATATATATATATATATATATATATAGATATATACCAGTACAGTACATCAGTGTATAGCAAGTATGCCACCAGTATATTATATACTGGTATATCACTGGCAGCAGGAGCCCTGACCCTCAAAAACATCCTTCACATATTTCTAAGGCCGTAAACATTTGTTAATTATTTTCACGTCAGTGGGATGCAGAATTGGGTGTCCTGTGGCTCGGTTGGCAGCGCACTCACCTCACATACTGAGGGTCCGTGGTTCGATTCCCGGTAAGGGTGGAAACGTTGGGCATGTTTTCTTACACCTGCTGCCCCTGTTCGCTTAGCAGTAAGTAGGTACTTGAATGTTAGTCGACTGTTGTGGGTGGCATCCTGGGGGAATATAATACCTTTGAAATGAGCTGAAATAAGCCCGGTAAAAGGTTAAAACACCAAGGCTCTAGTTTTTAAGTTGTCATGAATCTGCTTATATGTCAGACTGATGTATTTAAATGCTCTGGAAGGCACCAGCAGGTTCACGCATCCGAGAAACTCTCACCGCTAGTTCCCTCATCTTCAGGTAGGTCTCAACAACCGCCTTACACTCGTGGCAGGACCTCTTAACCGACTCATACTCGTGGCAAGTCCCCTAATCCGACTAGTACTCATGGCTGAATATTTTCTATTTACCAATTGCTAATTTGCCCCAATATTTAGGAAAATGCAAGTCAAATTATATTTAAAGTGGAGTTGAAATGAATACAGAAACATGATTAGATGTTTTTTTCCCGTATGAAGAGCAATGTTTTGACTCTTTTTACACAGCTAATAAAATGACCCATGGACGTAATTAATGGGCAAATATTTATCCAATAACCTATTGTAATGTGATGACCTGGAATGTTGCAGATCGTCAGTGCGCTGCATGATGCACTGGAATGTGGCAATGGTACACGATGCACCGGAATACTACGAAGGTTCATGATGCCTCAGAATGCTACTTGCCACCCAGTACACGTACGTACGCAAGGACGTTGCGTATAGGTTGTCATCAGGAACATACCAACACGTACCATACTCATACACCAGGAGCACAGGCTGTCGACAGCCTGCACATACGCCCCGTTCGTGTACATAATCAAGCCCACATATTCATAAGGACGCATGGACCATGAGTACATCTTCATGAACCCAAGCTTAGTATCACGTCTCAAACTCAGCTTCCATCATTTACAACAACCTGGTCAGAATTTTCCAGCTATGAAAAATAAAGACCAAAAAAATAAAGACCAAACATGTGTCGCCTCGGCTCTGGGTCCTGCGATAGATTCCACACCTAGAGAGTATTTTTCCTGTTTCACTGGTCATCATTAGAGTCCCTCCCTGTATCACTAGGCGTCATCAGGGTCCGTGCATCAGGGAGAGGGAGATTGGTTCCTGGGCTCTGGTGTCTCTTCTTTCCCCACCATACTCATCTACTTCCCGTGGGTGAAGAGCCTTAATACTCAGCCTCGTACCCTCAATACGTTTCGTACGAATGATGTGAACAGTGGATCATTTCCCTTGGGTGATTAGGAAGAGCCTTAAATTCACTTGCTTCCTCTGAGGGTTGAGAGAGAGGTGGAAGGTGTTGTTGGTGACGAAGCTCTGAGATTAAGCTTAGGCGTTCTTGGTGACTTCGCTCTGATGACTGCATCTTGAACACTTCCGACCAGACGGCGTTCCTAACGCTGTCCCTTTGACCCATGTGGGTGAGGACCTCCTTTAATCTTATGCTGGCGAGGTGGGCAAGGGTGACGATGTTCCAGAGGAGGTTTATCACCAGAATGTTAAACACTAGGATGAGCACCGCGAACACTACCCAGGGTGCCATAAGCTGTGGGTGGTACCCCAGGAGCGTCCTGAGGGCATGCAAGCGTTGCAAGGCTCTCAAGGAGGAGCCTAGGAAAGGCACTTAGTCCCACCAGCCAGCCTGCTCAAAGTAGCTCCAGGGCCAGCTGGCCCCCGAGGTGAGCTTGAGGTGTAGCTCCAAGCTCGCCACCTCGTCCTCCACTACCTTGCTGAAGGCCAGTATGGCCAGCAGCCACAGGCACGCAACGACAACTATATTCCGCAAGATCATTTTTCTTTTCAATAAGTTTAATTTTTATTTTATGTAATGACAGAAGAGAGAAACATATTGAGCGAAACGTTGCAGCAACTCAAACTTCAGCTGGACTTCAGTGTTGTGTCGGGTGAATGTTGGTATTGTCATACACAACAACCCTTTACCTACTGAACCCATTAAACCCAACCATTACCTACCACACCTACTTAATACCTACCACACCTACCTAATACCTACTACACCTACCTAATACCTACCACACCTACCTAATACCTACTACACCTACCTAATACCTACCACACCTACTTAATACCTACCACACCTACCTAATACCTACTACACCTACCTAATACCTACCACACCTACCTAATACCTACCACACCTACTTAATACCTACCACACCTACCTAATACCTACCACACCTACTTAATACCTACCACACCTACCTAATACCTACCACACCTACCTAATACCTACCACACCTACCTAATACCTACCACACCTATCCTAATACCTACCACAACTACCTAATACCTACTACACCTACCTAATACCTACCACACCTACCTAATACCTACCACACCTACTTAATACCTACCACAACTACCTAATACCTACCACACCTACCTAATACCTACTACACCTACCTAATACCTACCACACCTACCTAATACCTACCACACCTACTTAATACCTACCACACCTACCTAATACCTACCACACCTACCTAATACCTACCACACCTACCTAATACCTACCACCACACCTACTTAATACCTACCACACCTACCTAATACCTACCACACCTACTTAATACCTACCACACCTACCTAATACCTACCACACCTATCCTAATACCTACCACAACTACCTAATACCTACCACACCTAATACCTACCACACCTATCTAATACCTACCACACCTATCCTAATACATACCACACCTACCTAATACCTACCACACCTACCTAATACCTACCACACCTACCTAATACTTACCACATACATTACTCATCCTTTACCCTTCTTTATTTATATATTTGAATAAAGGAAAACCTGAGCTGAATGGCCCACATGGGTTTAGCACTTAACGTGAATTATTAATTATAATAATAAAAAAGAATGTTAAACTCGTAGGTGTTACATAGCGCCTATGGCCAGGGAGGCACTCAGACTCGACCCAAGTAAGAGTGGATAAGTCCAGGACGGACCCCTCACCAGCATCAAGGAGCACTTCCCTTCACGACTGACGAAGCTAATTCTTGGCGAAACGTTTTCATAAATATACTCCGGAAGTTGTTCATGTATCTTATTCATTCCCCCGAAAATAAATTTCTATGTCAGAACGTATATTTTTTCTTTAGTGTTCCGGGAAATCCAAGAACGAGGAAACACTTTCACCGTTACTCATTCAATTGCTGTCATTCCACTGTTAAGATGGCCCTCCGAGCACGCAGGCACTCGACAGTACGTTCCACCTCCAAGGCGCAATCTGGCTCACTGATTCCTCAGAATCCTTTTATAAATGCGACCACAGCTCACACCCTGACAACTCGTCATGTCACGACCACAACTCACACCCTGACAACACGTCATGTCACGACCACAGCTCACACTCTGACAACACGTCATGTCACGACCACAACTCACACTCTGACAACACGTCATGTCACGACCACAACTCACACTCTGACAACACGTCATGTCACGACCACAACTCACACTCTGACAACACGTCATGTCACGACCACAACTCACACCTGACAACACGTCATGTCACGACCACAACTCACACTCTGACAACACGTCATGTCACGACCACAACTCACACTCTGACAACACGTCATGTCACGACCACAACTCACACCCTGACAACACGTCATGTCACGACCACAACTCACACTCTGACAACACGTCATGTCACGCACAACTCCACTCTGACAAACGTCTGTCACGACCACACTACTCTGACAACACGTCATGTCACGACCACAACTCACACTCTGACAACACGTCATGTCACGACCACAACTCACACTCTGACAACACGTCATGTCACGACCACACTCACACTCGACACACGTCATGTCGACCACAACTCACATCTGACAACACGTCATGTCACGACCCAACTCACCTGACAAAGTCATTCGACCAACTCACACTCTGACAACACGTCATGTCACGACCACAACTCACCTCTACACACGTCATGTCGACCACACTCCACTCTGACAGTCATGTCAGCACACATATTATACTTTAAGCTCTTGACTAAAATTTCAATTCATTTCTTTCTATGTCAGTTCCATTTTTCTGTCTTCAACTCAAAAGTTGATGACAGAAAATCCATCAACTAACGTGAGTTGACTTTCATAAACAAGGGTTAAATTTGAGACCTAAGGCTCTACAGGGAAGAAAATAACGATTTTTTATAACACGTCGGCCGTTTTCCACCGAGGAAGGGTGAGCCATCAAAAGAAGAAACACTTTCATCATCACTCACTCCATCATAGTCTTGCCAGAGGCGTACCGATACCACGATTCGAAAAATTACCATAACTATAAAATATTGCATCAGTGGTACTAAAGTGTGGTGCTGTAATCCTGTACAATATAGCAGAGTAGTACTAACGTGTGCTGCTGAGGTCCTATAGCGGCCACCCGCTACAGTGTACTTGACTTCCTTCACATCACGACATTTCCTCTGTGAGAAGAGTGCCTTGGTGAAGGACTCGTGATCCAAGGAAAGTGGAGCTACCCGTTTCTTCTTTGAATCAAACCTGATTGTCTCCCATTTCCCAGGTACTTTATGACCCCCATGGTTTAGCGCTTCCTAATTAATATAATAATAATAATAATAATAATAATAATAATAATAATAATAATAATAATAATAACAATAATAATAATAATAACAACAACAATAATAATAATAACAACAACAATAATAATAATAACAACAATAATAATAATAACAATAATAATAACAACAACAATAATAATAATAATAATAATAATAATAATAATAATAATAATAATAATAATAATAATAATAATAAAATAATAATAATATAACAATAATAACAATAATAATAATAACAACAATAATAATAATAATAATAATAATAATAATAATAATAATAATAATAATAATAATAATAATAATAATAATAATAATAATAACAATAACAATAACAATAATAATAATAATAATAATAATAACAATAACAATAACAATAACAATAACAATAATAATAATAATAATTAATAATAATAATAATACTCGCTTCCTAAAACGAAGATGTCAAATTTAAAATCCGACCTTTTTATTTTTGTTTAGCCTTTTTTATGGGTTTTCAGTGAACCCCCAAAAAATATAAGGTGAAATTGGAGAGAGATATTGCAGTCATTCGCTGGATCGCCGCCTTTTATTCTTCAATAAATTTTTATGCGTCTCTCTACTAGCGATTTTGGGAAAGGGCAAAAAAGGGGAAGGGGGAAAACAGAACGCCTACGGGAGGCTTAGTGAGAGAAAGGAAACACATTTTGCCCATTTGTAATACGATCTTAACCAACTTTAAGGCATAGGGACTAATTACCTCGTCTTTTTTATTTAGTTCCACTGTTTCCCAATTATCTCCTTGGATTTTGCACTGGTAATGTCCCTTGAGGGCGAAACATCTGCAATAAAGATACCCAGATGCTGCACAGGTGTCTACTGAAATTAGGAGAACGACAGTGAAGGAATCACTAGAGGAAGTTGGAGACACAGGTAAACCATAGGAATGTAATAATAATAATAATAATAATAATAATAATAATAATAATAATAATAATAATAATAATAATAATAATAATAATAATAATAATAATAATAATAATAATCATAATATCTTTATTTCTACAAGTACATGTACAAGGTATACAGACCATAGCTGACATCAATGACATACTACTATATAGAAAGTCACTTGTTATGCTGAGCATTTCCCGCAAATTAGGTCAATTTTGTCCCCAGGATGCGACCCACACTAGTCCACTAACACCCAGGTACCTATTTTACTGATGGGTGAACATGGATAACAGGTATCTTATGGAAACACATCCTAATGTTTCCACCCGTACTGGGATATCGCTCCCAGGACCTCAGTGTACGAGGTGAGTGCGCTAGCGACCGCAAGTGCAATGTATCATTGTGGCACTGCTGGAGGTGAACTCATAACACAGCTTCAAGACTAGATACGATAAGGCCCAAGAAATCAGAGATTATTGCTACCAGTGAACGTAGTCTAGGAGGCGGGACCAGGAGCTGAGTATCGAGCCCCCGCACATACAGAAAATACACACACACACACACACACATAGAAACAAGGGGTCACAATTAGAAGTTGAAGACTCAGATGAGGGATGTTAGGAAGTATTTCTTCAGTCATAGAGTTGTCAGGAAGTGGAATAGTCTGGCAAGTGACGTAGTGGAGACAGGAACCATACATAGTTTTAAGACGAGGTATGATAAAGCTCATGGAGCAGGGAGAGAGAGAGGACCTAGTAGCGACCAGTGAAGAGGCGGGCCAGGAGCTATAAATCGACCCCTGCAACCACAAATAGGTAAGTACAAATAGGTGAGTACACACACACACGAGAGGAGGCTCAGGAAGGGTTCAAGGGTCACGTTCACATCATGTACGCTACGCTGGTCCCTCACACGACCCACTCACACACGTCTAAGAACCCACCTGCCCACCCTCAACACCACCTGCCCACCCCTCAACACCACCTGCCCACCCTCAAAACCACCTGCCCACCCTCAACACCACCTGCACCACCCTCAACACCACCTGCCCACCCTCAACATCACCTGCCACCCTCAGCACCACCTGCCCACCCTCAACACCACCTGCCCACCCTCAACACCACCTGCCCACCCTCAACACCACCTGCCCACCCTCAACACCACCTTCCCCACCCTCAACACCACCTGCCCACCCTCAACATCACCTGCCACCCTCAACACCACCTGCCCAACCTCAACACCTGCCCACGCTCAACACCACCTGCCCAACCTCTACACCTGCCCACGCTCAAAACCACCTGCCCAACCTCAACACCTGCCCACCCTCAACACCACCTGCCCACCCTCAACACCACCTGCCCACCCTCACACCACCTGCCACCAACACCACCTGCACCACCCTCAACACCACCTGCCCACCCTCAACATCACCTGCCACCCTCAACACCACCTGCCACCCTCAACACCACCTGCCACCCTCAACACCACCTGCCACCCTCAACACCACCTGCACCACCCTCAACCACTGCTCATCCTCCTATTACTCCACTTCAACCTCCTCTTCTTCCTCCTCTTCTTCCTCTTCTTCCTCCTCTTCTTCCTCCTCTTCTTCCTGCTCTTCTTCTTCCTCTTCCTCCTCTCCACAGTCTACAAATTCATCACATAAGACTACTTCTTGTTGCAGCATTGTGGCTTCTGGCCTGGTTGGCAGTCACCAGCACTGTTGCAAGTTGTACTTTGTTGCAACTAAGTTTGTCCAGAGCTTCATTAAGGTGTTGTTGCAATGTGTGTCTGTTGCCCACTTTTGTTGACACCACACAGTGCTCTTGACACCACACAGTGCTTTGACACCACACAGTGCTCTTGACACCACACACATTGCTGTTGACACCAGACACTGCTGTTGAAAACTGCTGTTGACACCAGACACTGCTGTTGACATCACCTTTACTCCTGCTGCCACCCACTTGTTGATGACATTCCCATTGCTGCTGCCACCCAGTGCTGTTACTGTTACCCAATGCTGCTGCTGCTGCCACCCACTCCTTCTGCCACCCGCTGCTGCTGTCAGGACAGGAATATGCAGAAAACAGCAAGGCAGTGACTGACATCTTAACAGAAGCAACATGGAGAATTAATAGGACTAAAGCCCAGCTGTTAATCATGGGTGATTTCAACCACAAACAAACTGATAGGGAGAACTGTGACCCACATATGGACAGCTAAGATGATAGAGAGGGGTAGGTAAAAGAATGTATGTAAACATGCAGAGGACACGACAATAGAGAAAGAGGAGACGAAACACCAAAATTGGGTCTTGTACATCTGATGTAGATGAACAGATACGAGTTTCTTGAACACCAACGACCATACAGTACGGAAATTTGTCTGTCCTGTGGGATTAAATATTTCGAGGTAGGTGGAAGGGTCACGACCCAAGACCTCAAAAGAGGAAGCTTTGAGGGGAGGAGGGAATTCCTCCAGTGGGAAAGGGAGCTTGAGGGAAAGTCACTGAATAAGATGATGGAGTACCCAGAAGATTAAGGAGACAGAGGGGAAAATCATACCCAAAAGGGTGAGAAATCTCAAAATGAAAGAGAGCCCTTTGTTCAACAAAAGATGCAGAGAGGGGAAAAACGAAGAGTACAAAAGCTTGAAAAATTTTAAAAAGCGAAGGACAGTCGAGAACGGAAAAGCGAGGAAGAGAGCCAGAAATAAATCAGCAAGGGTGGGGAGAGAATAACATAGTAGTACAAGCCAAGACAGAGCCAGAAATGCTTTTAAATGCACATCAAAAGAAAGACAACGGTAAGTAACTAGGTAATTCGACTCAAGAAACGAGATCTCACGAATAACACCAAGAAAGTCGGAAGTGTTTAATAAGTAATTTAGAGATATGTTTAGTAAACACTGACAACACCACAGAACCTAAAAAAATGGATAGATAGATGGGTACTGGAAAAAGCGCACACACAAGGGAAGAGGTAATTTTTTTTTAAGTGAGCTAGATACATCGAAGGCAATGGAACCCAACAAGAAATCACTGTGGATTCCGCAAGAGAGAGAGAGGAAAATTATTCTGAAGTACTATATACGATCTACAAGACAGACTCTGGACAATTGCCAGCGATACACAAAACAGCGAATGAGGAACCCAGTTTTTAAGAAAATGGACTGACAAGAGGTTTCTAACTACAGGTCAGTATTACCGATACTCACACCACATAAGGTAGGGGAACAAATAATCAGGAGAGGGGTAGAGCACTTGGAAGGGATTTAATAATCAGTAATTAGCACGGGTTTAGATATGGCAAATCTTATCTTACTAACATACTGGAGATCTTTAACAAAGTTATAGAAGTGAGACAAAGAAGAGAGGAATGGGTGGCTTGTATTTTTTGAACAGCAAGAAAGCACAAGAGATTAGGAGGGGGAGGGGAGAGAAATTTGATATAGAAGCAGGAATAACAGGGATTGCATTCCAGTGGATCAAATAATACCTTAAGGAAGGTAACATAGGGAACGTCTGGGAAGAGATATCAGAATGGGGAGGAGTGACAAACGGGGTTCCACAAGAGTTGGTATTAGGATCAGTACTGTTTCTGATATATGTGAAGGGCATACCAGATAAGTTTTGCTGATGCAAAACTGACGAGGATAAAATTGGAGAGGACAAAGAAATGCTAAAAATGGACCTAGACAAAATAAACGACTGGTCAGATTACTAGTTACTTCACCTCAGTCTTAGCAAGACTGGAAAAGGGGAAAGAAGATCAGACACGGAGTATAGACTTGGAAGACAGACAATGATGACCTCATTCAACGAGGAAGACCTAGGGGTGAGCACAGTACCAAGCATATTACCGAAGGAACACGTCAACCTAGTAACTTCTGCAGGCAATACTCGTCTTGCAAATCTCAACAGTCATTCAAGACCCTCTATACAAAATACGTGAGGCCCATCATAGAGTACGAAGCGCCAGCATGGAACCCTCATCTGATGGAAAACGTGCAGAGGTACGCAACGAGGCAAGTCGCAGAGTTCAGGGATAGGAACCAAACTGAAAGAGGAAAAACAAGCAAAGAGAGACATGATAACAACATACAAAATACTCAGGGGGAATTGATAGGGTAGATGGAGATGGACTGAGAGGGGAGAAAAAAGTACACAGATTCACCTGGAAGAAAAATCAGGAAGTGCTTCTTCAGCCTCGGGGGGTCTGGGAGTGGACTGACTCTAACGAAGATGTGGTTGAGCCAGGCTCCATCGTAGTTTTAAGAACAGGTACGACAGGGCACAAGAGAGCAGGAAGGAAGAGAAGCCAAACTTCCTCCCCTTCCCCACACACACAGGCGCGCGCACACACACACACACAAGGATTTATCCCTGTGGTCTCCGAAAGATGCCGGTATGTAAACACGACCCATGACCAATATTGCTTCTGTTTACCCTTGTTTTTTTATTTCCCTTCCCAGTAATAATTCACATTTCTATCTTTCTCGCTAACTCTCTCTCTCTTTTACTCTCTCGTTCTGTATCTATCTCGTTTACTCTCATTATCGTTCTATTTTAGCAGAAAAAGGCACAAATGCGGACTTCCTATATTTGTACAATGTTTCGCCCAAAACTGGGCTTTTTTTGGCACTTGAAAAAGCCCAGTGATGGACTTTTGGGTTTCTTTCGCCAAGTGCCGACATGTTGCTATTGTTTCCACCACTTTTGTATCCCCACACTATAGTTCTTTACCATTCTCGCTCACCCTCATTCTATCCTTGTCCGCTTACTCTCGCACTCTGTTATTTCTCGTTCGTTTTCTCCCTTCTGGTTGTGTCACGTCCTCCGATATCCGATTTCTTCCTATCCACTCCCCTGTGCCAGCATCTGCTCTAACTTACATCTCCACTTCATGCAATGGGAGCAACCAGCCTCCCTCTCCCGGTTTATTGACATTCTCACTTCTCCCCTTCCTTCCTCCTTCCTTCCTTCACGCTTCACCTCTCTCTCTCTCTCTCTCTCTCTCTCTCTCTCTCTCTCTCTCTCTCTCTCCCCCACCCTATTATTTTTTTATTACTGAATATTCGTGTTTTCAGTTCTGATCGGAGTTGGTTGCAGTTTCCACCACGTCTGCTGCACTGCATGCAGTCTCCACCACGTCTGCTGCACTGCATGCAGTCTCCACCACGTCTGCTGCACTGCATTACCCTCAGCAGCTTCCCTCATCTCGCTGACTGATTCTCTTGGTTGTCCGGTCAGTGCGGCGCCACCTTTCACCTTGTGTGTTTGTCTGCGTTGTCGGCTTCTTTCTGTTTAGCCTATTTTTTCTTTTATTCTTTAGTCATTCTCTACTTTCTGTAGGTCCAGAATTGTCTGCTGTAAACCATACCACGGGTGGGGTTCGAACCCGCGATGTCTGCTGTAAGTATGGCTTACTCAGCGCCCAGGGAAATGTGTGTGAGATAAGCGATCCTGAGAGATGGTAATTCTCAAGTAAGTAACTGCAACTCCAGCATTAGGGAATGTCGGGGCTGCGAGAGTATTTTCTCTTTCGCGATTAGAGGCCGGAGAATCGAGCTTCCACCGCTCTTTCAGCAGAATGATACTCACGGGTTTTATGTTTCATTGATAAAGTGTTACAACAACAAACGTAACTGTATAAAGTCGAGAGGGAAGTTCTGAAGCTGCTGTCGATACTGAACCCAAAGGGATACTCTTCACGCTTCCCTCATTGTTATTGTCTCTTAGCTCAGGCTGACAGATACTCTTCACGCTACCCTCATTGTTATTGTCTCTTAGCTCAGGCTGACAGATACTCTTCACGCTACCCTCATTGTTATTGTCTCTTAGCTCAGGCTGACAGATACTCTTCACGCTTCCCTCATTGTTACTGTCTCTTAGCTCAGGCTGACAGATACTCTTCACGCTACCCTCATTGTTACTGTCTCTTAGCTCAGGCTGACAGATTTCCCTACCTGATAAATACGATTCATCTTGTGTGATGGAATATAAAGGGGAAACACGGCTTGCTTTTGTTCCCCACATTGTAACTTATGAGAAGGTAGGGTAGCCACCCACTGCCGGTGATACCAATTTGGTTTAATAAAAACCTCTCCCTCGTATATCCTTATATCTCCCTCTCTCTCCCTCCTATCTGATTGTTTTCCTCACTCAATCCTTCCCTCTCTTCCACCTCACATCCACGACCTAGCAGTAAGGAGAGTGATTATGGGAGTGTCATAACCAGATCGTGAAGTGATTTCTCCCTTCTTGTTTAACCAGTGTCCATGGCTAGTTACCTTTGTCGGACCTCACCGTTTGACTTCATTCTGATTATCAACCTTAAAGGGTTAATAATCCAGGGTTGTTTCCACTGGGATCCAGTTGAGGTTCTTCCTCCAGATGCGACATACAACAGTCGACCAGTTTACAAGTAATTAGTCACTGCTTGATAAAGTCAGTAGGCGTTAGGAACCTTGTTTATACGCCCCGCCTCGTCTGAGGTTCTAACCTCACCTGCGTAGTGAGACAAGCGTGTTAACCACAGCGCTCCATAAACATGTGTGATAACTAGCTATACTCAAGACCCATACTTGGTTTCCATTAAAAAAATGTGAAAAACAACTGATTAGGTCGTATGAGATTCTAACACTCGCCATTAAAAAAAATCTATAGTAATCTATTCATTATATAAGAAATCAGAAGTATGAAAGTAACTAAAAATGTAATCTCGGAGTCAAGGTTTCAAAAGCGCTTCAGTCTTCAGTAGAGATGAAACTGCAACATGAAGCAAACTTTGAAGTCTTTAATAACGTCGGTCTCAATTTTGCAAGAAGTAACGAGGTTGACAGTGTCAGTAGCGACACACACACACACACACACACACACACACACACACACACACACACACACACACACACACACACACACACACTACTATATATGTATAATACACATCCGTATTTAACAAGGTATCTACAGCACAAGTCATCTAAACACTGATGACTTCCTCGACCTTCATCGTTGCAGTCAGCCATTTCATAAACCTCGTTGAACTGTGTGTTCGTTTCACAAATTTCTCTTTTTCCACAGACTTTTAGACTGTCCATGGGTTCCCCACTGCCCATGGGTTCCCCACTGCCCATGGGTTCCCCACTTAGTGTTGTACTGGCGAACCTCTACACGGTTTTCCTTCCTCGTCGGTCACCTGACTCCGTTACGCTGATGTCATACACATCGGAACTCCTAGGCGACTCAACATTCCTATTCTCCAAGACAAGCTCAACCAGGTCGAGCCCTCAATCCAACGCTCGAAGAAGAGTCAACGAGCTTTGTTTTAAAGTCTATCACAACCCGATTAACCAATACGATCTTCCCGTCTAGTCTACTCACAATACCAAAATTTAACGTGCTTTTTTTCCATAAAACAAGCACTTTCAAAACTTCAGAACCCTCGTCACTTCAGCAGAGACTACAGACGCCATGCGCATGGCTTTTTTAACTCACCTAGATGTGATACCACCAAAAGAAGATATAATTGTCCTCCGTACCAACTCCATGACCAAACACGTCTCTAGCATTCTCTCCAACATAGAATTCCAAATAACTACTACTGCATCAGCTACAATCAAGGACATCACCAGTGAAAGACATCATTTACAGGATGATCAACCCTCTGCACAATCCTTTGCAACGATTGCAAGCAAATATACGTGGACGAAGCATCCAAGAACCTCCAAACACGCATTTCTGAACACCAGTACGCCAGTAGAACAGATGACTAACGCCTCTGTTTTACACCAAAACTCCCACATGTAATTAATTACAAAAACAAAGATTCACCACCAGAGAATAAGACAAGCAGAGACACATTAGTTTAGAATCATCACTCATTACCATATGCAACAATTTCAACCAAAACAACGATGTGTAGAACATAGTTGAGCCTCTTGCAAAGAAACTTCTGCATGATTATCCCACAAAACAACAGTACTGCAACATGCCTACTGGTTCAAACTATGCAGTCATTTATTTGGCCAATCACTCATTAGTCTTGTAAAGACGTGAACTTTAACATGCGTCACCTGTCTCTTCATGTCACTCAGCTCTGTATATACACGCACATCCTCTCTTCCAGGTATATCTGTTCGTTACTTGATATAGTCCAGTGAGCTTTATCAAGTAACAAATAAATCTGAAAAATTAGACACATGTACAACATCTGGGTATCTTTATTTGTTGACGTTTCGCAAACCAGTGGCTTTATCAGTACAATACAAGGACACAATATGAAGTATATACAAAAGATGAGGTAATCAGTGCCTCAACCTTTGAGTTGGTGAAGAGCACCGTAGTCTTGGTGACTACGGTGCTCTTCACCATAGACACATGTGCTCTTCACATGTGTCTATTTCCTTATCCTGTCAGTACTGTATGACATTTATGTACAACAAATAGATCTGCCTGGGCGAAAAGCTGTCAATAAAGGATCGCATTATACTGCATCTGAGTCTCTTCTTTCCATTGCGTCGGTATTTTTCTGCCATTTATTGACCTGTGTTAAAAGCTGCACTTCCCTGGACAACACTTACCACACTCTTCCCTGGACAACACTTACCACACTCTTCCCTGGACAACACTTACCACACTCTTCCTTGGACAACACTTACCACACTCTTCCTTGGACAACACTTACCACACTCTTCCTTGGACAACACTTACCACACTCTTCCTTGGACAACACTTACCACACTCTTCCTTGGACAACACTTACCACACTCTTCCCTGGACAACACTTACCACACTCTTCCTTGGACAACACTTACCACACTCTTCTCTGGACAACACTTACCACACTCTTCCCTGGACAACACTTACCACACTCTTCCTTGGACAACACTTGCCACACTCTTCCCTGGACAACACTTACCACACTCTTCCTTGGACAACACTTACCACACTCTTCCCTGGACAACACTTACCACACTCTTCCCTGGACAACACTTACCACACTCTTCCCTGGACAACACTTACCACACTCTTCCTTGGACAACACTTACCACACTCTTCCCTGGACAACACTTACCACACTCTTCCCTGGACAACACTTACCACACTCTTCCCTGGACAAAACTCACCACACTCTTCCCTGGACAACACTTACCACACTCTTCCCTGGACAACACTTACCACACTCTTCCCTGGACAACACTTACCACACTCTTCCCTGGACAACACTTACCACACTCTTCCTTGGACAACACTTACCACACTCTTCCCTGGACAACACTTGCCACACTCTTCCCTGGACAACACTTACCACACTCTTCCCTGGACAACACTTACCACACTCTTCCCTGGACAAAACTCACCACACTCTTCCCTGGACAAAACTCACCACACTCTTCCTTGGACAACACTTACCACACTCTTCCCTGGACAACACTTACCACACTCTTCCCTGGACAACACTTACCACACTCTTCCTTGGTCAACACTTACCACACTCTTCCTTGGACAACACTTACCACACTCTTCCCTGGACAACACTTACCACACTCTTCCTTGGACAACACTTACCACACTCTTCCTTGGACAACACTTACCACACTCTTCCCTGGACAAACTACCACACTCTTCCCTGGACAAACTCACCACACTCTTCCTTGGACAACACTACCACACTCTTCCCTGGACAACACTTACCACACTCTTCCCTGGACAACACTTACCACACTCTTCCCTGGACAACACTTACCACACTCTTCCTTGGACAACACTTACCACACTCTTCCCTGGACAACACTTACCACACTCTTCCCTGGACAACACTTACCACACTCTTCCCTGGACAAAACTCACCACACTCTTCCCTGGACAACACTTACCACACTCTTCCCTGGACAACACTTACCACACTCTTCCCTGGACAACACTTACCACACTCTTCCCTGGACAACACTTACCACACTCTTCCCTGGACAACACTTACCACACTCTTCCTTGGACAACACTTACCACACTCTTCCCTGGACAACACTTACCACACTCTTCCTTGGACAACACTTACCACACTCTTCCTTGGACAACACTTACCACACTCTTCCCTGGACAACACTTACCACACTCTTCCCTGGACAACACTTACCACACTCTTCCTTGGACAACACTTACCACACTCTTCCCTGGACAACACTTACCACACTCTTCCTTGGACAACACTTACCACACTCTTACCTAGTCTCTTAATTTTTCAATTAGTTAATCTAAAGAATAAATGTCATTAGATATTTTTTTTCAAACGATCATATGCTAATGACTTTTACAATTAAGATTAAGAATGGTTGACAATGTTAATATGGTTATTTTGTTTACCATATTAACATTGCTCTTTCAGGGCACAAATACACATTCTTGTGGTCTTATTTATTAAAAAATATTTTGGTGTGCACAATGCCGTTTATGTATATTTTTTACTCATTTCTGTGAGTCTAAGAAAGTGTGTAAAGTGCAAAATAATCTTTGTTTGTGTTGAAGATTGAGACATTTATGCAACATATTTATTATGGTTAACGTTTCGCCACACAGTGGCTTTATCAGTCCATAGCTGCATAGCCACTGTGGGGCGAAACGTTTCCTAAATAAAGATTCCCATATGTTGTATAAGTATATCAATCTTCAAGTTGTCGGTTTTCAAAACTATTTATCACTTTTGTTAGTGTTGTGTATAGGTCAAGTGATGTTACAGATGTTACAGATGTTACAGATGTTACAGATGTTACAGATGTTACAGATGCTCAAGCTGTTGATAACTCCTCGTATATGAAAATATATTTTGCAAAAATAAATCCTAAACGTGGACGTTAGTTCGAAATATTCCATGTATTAAGATAACTAAAAAATGCCATTTTTATTCAAGTGTTTTGGGAGCCATGGTAATGGGTACTTAAATATACCATGGAAGTTCCTTTAGTCGGTCACATAGATGACCCCACTGCTGATGACCATGGCAGGAGAACTACCTGGAGGAGGAGGAGAGGGATAGGATGGGATAGGGAGGGGATGGGGGAGGGAAGGGGATGGGGAAGTGTAGGCGAATGGGGAGGTGTGCAGGATGGGGTATTTCTAGGAGAAGGGGGAGGAGTAGGGGAAGGGGGAGGTGAAGGAGGTGGGAATTGCTAGCACTCAAATGTTACATACAAAAATAAATAGAAAGCTTAATTCATATACATGTCGTGCCGAATAGGTAAAGCTGGTCAATTTATAATTCTTTTCTAAAATTTTCTCTTATACGTGTAAAGACATATTTTCTCATTTATGTTAATGCAAAAATTAATAATTTTGTGCGCAATTTAATTTAGCCTAATCCAGCTAAATATATTTGAGATAAGTTTACAATAATTTAATAAACAAACACAATGAAATACATTTTTTCTTTAGGTTCAGAACGATTTGGAATTATTAATACACAATTTTCGCTGCCTTATCGGAAAGAAGAATGTTGCTATTTGCCAAAAATAGGAAGTTCTACCTATTCAGCACTATATATATATATATATATTTATTTATTTATTTATTTATATTAATATTAATATTAAGATAGTTTAGCTCTCAGAGAAGTATGCTAACGTTGTAGTTAATTATTTAGACGACTTACTAGTCTGTCTAGCTTTTACTCCACTGTGTGGGTTAGTTGTGAATTAGTCCAGCAATGTTATTATGTTACAGTCAAGGCATTGTGTTCCACCAACGGTATTGTGTTTCTACATTGAAAGTGTGTCCCAATGATGTGTTCTAATCATGACACTGTGTTCCAGCCATGGTATTGTGCTCTACTCACGGCATTGTGTACCAGCCATGATAGTGTGTTCCAGCCATGTAATGTGTTCAAGCCATGCATTGTGTTTCAGCCATGGTATTGTGTTTCAGCCATGGTATTGTGTTCCAGCCATGGTATTGTGTTCCAGCCATGGTATTGTGTTCCAGCCATGGTATTGTGTTCCAGCCATGGTATTGTGTTCCAGCCATGGTATTGTGTTCCAGTCATGATATTATATTCCAGCCATGGTACTGTGTTTCGACCATGATTGTACTCAACTCATGGCTTTGTGTTCCAGCCAGGGTATTATGTTCCACCCGTGGCACTGTGTTCCAGCCGTGGCACTGTGTTCCAGCCGTGGCACTGTGCTCCAGCCGTGGCACTGTGTTCCAGCCGTGGCACTGTGTTCCAGCCGTGGCACTGTGCTCCAGCCGTGGCACTGTGTTCCAGCCATGGCACTGTGTTCCAGCCGTGGCACTGTGCTCCAGCCGTGGTACTGTGTTCCAGCCGTGGCACTGTGTTCCAGCCATGGCACTGTGTTCCAGTCGTGGCACTGTGTTCCAGCCGTGGCACTGTGTTCCAGCCGTGGCACTGTGTTCCAGCCGTGGCACTGTGTTCCAGCCGTGGCACTGTGTTCCAGCCATGGCACTGTGTTCCAGCCGTGGCACTGTGTTCCAGCCGTGGCACTGTGCTCCAGCCGTGGTACTGTGTTCCAGCCGTGGCACTGTGTTCCAGCCATGGCACTGTGTTCCAGTCGTGGCACTGTGTTCCAGCCGTGGCACTGTGTTCCAGCCGTGGCACTGTGTTCCAGCCGTGGCACTGTGTTCCAGCCGTGGCACTGTGTTCCAGCCATGGCACTGTGTTCCAGCCGTGGCACTGTGTTCCAGCCTTGGCACTGTATTCCAGCCATGGCACTGTGTTCCAGCCTTGGCACTGTGTTCCAGCCATGGCACTGTGTTCCAGCCATTGCACTGTGCTCCAGCCGTGGCACTGTGTTCCAGCCATGGCACTGTGTTCCAGCCATGGCACTGTGTTCCAGCCATGGCACTGTGCTCCACTCATTGCATTGTGTACCAGACACGGTATTGTGTTACATATTTTTGCCAGAATACAGTAACCTATACAAAGTAACATAGTACGACCTGCATAATACACCCTCTTGTTGTGATTATCGTTTATTAAAACTGGCTTAAGAACAAGCTGGGTGAATTGCTCATCAAATGTTTAATTATTCAAAAAACTATGTTACAGTTACTGTTTTTTCGTAAAATATTTTATTCCTAAGTTAATCCATACACGTTACATTATAAGAACTTCATTATAAGAAATAGCTGTTGTGTGTTTTTAATATTACTTATTAAGATATATTTCGCAGAGGGATTCTCCCATTATCTGTTGACAGCCACACACACGGGGCCAGGAGCTGTGACTCGAACCCTGCAACCACAGATAGGTAAGTACACACACACATCTATCGACACAGGGTAACTACCAGAGATGTGGTAGACAGCATATGTAATCGCAGTTTTTAAGAAAGGAGACAGGTAGCATTGAACTACAGACCGGTGCCACTGACTTATAGTATGCTAAGCTTATCAGGAGAAGACTGGTGGAGCACCTAGAAAGGAATGAGCTTATACACGATAACCAGCACGGTTTCTGGGAAGAGATGTCCTTTGTCACTAACCTACTGGAGTTTTACGACAAGGTGACAGAGGTAAGATATATGGAGAGAGAGAGAGAGAGAGAGAGAGAGAGAGAGAGAGAGAGAGAGAGAGAGAGAGAGAGAGAGAGAGAGAGAGAGAGAGAGAGAGAGAGAGAGAGAGAGAGAGAGAGAGAGAGAGAGAGAGAGAGAGAGAGAGAGAGAGAGAGAGAGAGAGAGAGAGAGAAGAGAGAGAGAAAGTGGGAAGACTACATTTTCTTGGACTGTAACATGATATCAACAGGTCCCTCTCTAACCCATCTGTCTCACCACATTAGTTCCACCACCACTACTACTACCTCTACCCACACGACACTCCACCTGACTCCTGCCACTATGTATATACGCGTTTTCTTAGTTTTCTCTGTATTAGGACTGAAGAAGCCACTGTAGGGCGAAACGTCTACAAATAAAGATTCTCAAATGCTGCATATGTGTGAGAATGGTTGGATCTGAGAGAGACGTCACCTCTCAGTCATTACATTCCTTCTACTACTACTCTGCACCTCTCCTTTCTACAGTATATAAGTCTCAACACTGTCTCTACACCTCTCCTGCCCACAGTATATAAGTCTCAACACTGTCGCTTGATCTTCACATTGTTTCAGACACTGGAACAGAACTCTTCTCCAGGCTGAGGGACTGACCACCTCAAATCAAGGGTGATGCACTGATACATCGTCTTCACATCTCTACTGCTCCTGCCTACTTTCTGTACTCGACTGAAGAAGCCTACTGTGTAGGCGAAACGTTTCGGTATAAATTTGCCTATGTGTCTTACCTACCAAACTATTTCTTCTGGCATGTTCACGAACACCAGAAAGAGTGCTGGTTCCAGTATCGAACCCTTGTGGAATCCTAGTTAACATACAAGCTCATTCCGAGGCCTCGTCTCGGTCAATCATTCTTTGTTACCTTCCTGTTTGATATTCTTTGATCTATTGTAGTGGATTCCCTGTTATTTCTACCTGCGCCTTCAGCTTTTGTACCATTTTCTCGTGCTCTATTGTGTCAAAGGCCTTGCAGTCCATGAATGTGTGTGTACTCATCTAACTGTACTCACCTAATTGTGGTTGCAGGGGTCGAGTCATAGCGTCTTCACTGGTCGCTACTAGGTCACTCTCTCCCTGCTACATGGGCTTTATCATACCTCTTATTAAAGCTCTGTGTGTGTGTGTGTGTGTGTGTGTGTGTGTGTTTGTGTGTGTGTGTGTCTGTCTGTGATTGTACTGACTGACTTAATGGCATGAGACAGTTATTCGGAATAAGTAAAAATAAAAGGAAGATTAAATTATTTTTATATATCTTGTATTCCCCTTATTCCATATATGTACTGGGAATCATTGACGTTGTTTGTTATATATATTATTTATATATATAATATATATATATATATATATATATATATATATATATATATATATATATATATATATATAATGGAAGAAATCGGAATTGTACTCACCTATATGCCGTTGCAGAGGTCGAGCTTCAGCTCATTGCTGGCTCCTTTGCAATAATCTACTGGCTTCCGCAATCTTATCGTACCCTCTCTTAAAGCTATAAATGAATCCTGCCTTTACCACTCCACTGCTCAGGTCATTCCACTTCCTGACTACTCTAACACCGAAGAAATACTTCCTAACATCTTTGTGATTCATTTGGGTTTTCAACTTACAGCTTTGCCCTCGTGTTCCTGTTTCCAGCCACTCAAACAAGTATGTCCCTGTCCTCTTTGTCAATTCCTCTCAGTATTTTATACGTTATCATATCACCTCTAGTTCCTCTTTCCTCAGGTTTAGCTCCCTTAATCTCTCTTCAAAGGACATACCCCTTAACTTCGAGATTAGTCTCGTTGCAAACTTTTACTCTTTTTCCAGTTTCACGACATGCTGGAAAAAATGTGGGTTTCATACTGGTGTTGGATAATCTGAATGGGACTGACGTATACAGGATACTGTATCGTGGATGACTCCTTGCTTAGGTTTCTGAAGACCAGTCTTAGATTTGCAGTCTTTGCCCACTTTCCTAAGTCTTTATTCCGTCTGTGGTCTTATTTACCCATTCCTATTCTGCATAACTTTGCATGTACTGGGGTTGAATTCTAGCAGCCACTTGTCAGACCAGACCTGTAGCCTGTTCAGAGCAATTTGAAGTTTTTCCAGGTTAAGTATTTCTATATCTACTGCAGTGCCTTTCCTGTTATTCCAGCCTGCGCCTTCAACTTTTGAGCGGTATGGCGTCGAAAGTCTTGTTCCAGATCAAAAATATGTGATCCACCTAATCCCCTCCCTCTCACCCTGCCTCATTTATGTTACCCTGTCGTAGAAGAGCAGTAAACTTGTATGATAAGATTTACCATCCCTAAAGCTGTGCAGAGTCTAGGTTATGAATCTACTCTTCAATAAGTTCTCCACCACTACCAATTATCGTCTCCATGCCCTTGCATACTATGGATGGCATTTACACTGGTCTGCAGTTTAATGCTGTCTAGCCCCTTTCTTAAATATTGGGACTACACTTGCTTTTTTTCTGCACCTCTGACTTTCGCGGTGTGTCTGTTGACTTACTGAAGATATTAGCTAGTGGCTCACGCAGTGTTTCCGCTCCTTCTCTCAGAACCCACGAAGAGATATGTGACTTCATTGCCTTTAATGTATCTGGCTCACACAAGTTTCCTCACTTCTTCTGTTGTATGCATTGTGTCCAGCATACACTGGTGCACTCCACCTCGTTGGCTCTCTGGTATCCTCGCTATTTCCTCTGTGAATACCCCCTTAAATTTCTTGCTAAGCTTCTCAAATACTTCCTGATTCTTTGTAACCTCTCCTCAAGCCTTTTCAAATTGATTACCTGCTCCTTCATTGTTGACTTCCCCCTGATTTAGTTGTGTACCAAATATGGGTCAGATTGGGCTTTCGATGCTATGTCATTCTCAAACTGACGTTGAAATTCTTCTTACCCCCGCATATTCGTTTCTGGCTTGTCTGTTCACTGCCTTATTTTGAATTCTTTGCCTTCCATATGTCCTCCATACTCTAGCACTTTTAGCTTTTGATTCTGTGCACTCTGTGTGAGCCAAGGTCTTTGTTCCGTCCACTGCTTCACATGCACCTGGGTATAGATTTCTCAGTGCCTCCCGGCAGAGGAGTGTGTGTTTGTGATGGGGGTTGTCAGTCGGTGGGAAGCAAGAGAGCAAGGTTAATTAAACAAACTTAAGTCTGATAAGGACTATTAAGTCTGCCCTCCACAACGGCGAACATTTATGAGCTGAAGGGAAAGTCTAGTTTTGGTGGTGGTGGTGTTGACGGTGGTGTTGGCAGTGATGATGGGAGGGGAGATAGTGGTAGTGGTGGAGGAAACGGTGTGTTAGTGGCAGTCGAAATGGTGGTGTGGTGGTGGTGGTGGGTGATAGTGGTGGAGAAAGTGGTGA
Organism: Cherax destructor; assembly: GCA_009830355.1. NCBI lineage: Eukaryota > Metazoa > Arthropoda > Malacostraca > Decapoda > Parastacidae > Cherax > Cherax destructor. Next base: position 413,465 of record WNWK01000226.1, on the reverse strand, counting down.
AGGTGGGGGTGGAGAGATAGTGGTAGTACAGGTAACTATGTTCCTCAACACATTTCCTCGACACCCAGGATGATATACCACCTTGTACCTCTGCTTCACTTTGATAAGTTCCAATTAACACGTTATAACTTCTCCTTTAGTTATTCCAACATTTGTATGCATCAGACGGTCTTTTCCCCAGGAAGATACGGTCAGCAGTGTGTAAGAATCCTTCATATTTTTGGATGGCTACTCCCTTTGAATTCATATCCAGATCATAGATGATGGTTGCCTCACTGGGCAGCTGCACTAATAACATTGTGGCATGCGAAGAGTACGTTACATAGGCTGCCTCCCAACCAGCGAACCAGGTGCTAAGGGTTTAGCGATTTAGGGGGCCCCATCCTTAAATAAGTACCTTGGTTCAGCCAATCATAACGTGGGTCTGACAATTGCGGAGGTGATGTGGAAGCACTCACAATTCGCTCTTGCCAGATTCATTCAGCTGCTGGTTGATCATGGTTGTCTCTGTCTCTGGCTGTTGTCTTGCCTCTTGATTATCGTGATGCATTTCCTAACCTCTTGTAAATAATGTACATATTGTAAATAAATCTGTTCATACTTGGTGAAGGAAAATACAATTTAAAGACTACTGCTGTGTGCATTTAAGCTCCAAGTCCCATTACGACCAGGTTAACAGGCCTTGATTACATGAGACCGTAATAAACATCATAGGATATTGTCATTAATTCTTAGGGCAGAAGACTGGTAAGCCAGTGGAAGGCCTAAGCCAGATGACAAAAAGCTCCAGTAGTGGGTCATATAGCTCTGGAGGCACTTTTCATGTTTTCGAAAATAATTATTGCCTAGGTTAAGCAGCCATCATGGCTGCTTACCCTAGGCAATAATTCCCACCAGCGTGGCAATTTCCCAGACATAAAGGACTAGGGGTTAACTTAAAATAATTGACTATAAGTACTGAAGAACCAGCTAGATTCGTTGATTTAACGACGAGTAATCAATAGAACAATTTTAAGTCATTCTGCCAGGATTGTTGCTGTTATTTTGCATACATGAGAGTATGGTAATTCTAAAGACATTATGGTACTTCTATGAGGTTGGCAGATGTGTGACTATGATGATTAAGTGTTTATCCAACTAAACATAAACCCTGAACCATTAATTATTGTCATGTATTGCTGTTTTATATGCTCGATTAGCATAAATTTTGGGAGAAGTTTGAATCATACTGTCAACTCCTGTTTTTCTTAAAGCATTACTTGACAACTGTGGATATATATATATATATATATATATATATATATATATATATATATATATATATATATATATATATATATATATATATATATATATATATATATATATATATATATATATATATATATATATATATATATATATATATATATTTAGTTTATATCTTATCTCACTGTCTGTATTACATCAATCTCTACAAAACTATTTTTCGATTTGAATTCAAATTATCAATATTATTTTTTCCCCTATTTTAATTATTAGAAGATTTTTTTCGACAGATGTTTATTTCCTTCAATCTAGTTACTTAGCTTAGTATTACTAGCCAGTCACTTTGTACTACTAGCCAGTCACTTTGTACTACTAGCCAATCACTTTGTACTACTAGCCAGTCACTTTGTACTACTAGCCAGTCACTTTGTACTACTAACCAGTCACTTTGTAATACTAGCCAATCACTTTGTACTACTAGCCAGTCACTTTGTACTACTAGCCAGTCACTTTGTATTACTAGTCAGTCACTTTGTATTACTAGCTAGTCACTTTGTACTACTAGCCAGTCACTTTGTACTACTAGCCAGACACTTTGTACTACTAGCCAGTCACTTTGTACTACTAGCCAGTCACTTTGTACTACTAGCCAGTCACTTTGTACTACTAGCCAGTCACTTTGTACTACTAGCCAGTTACTTTGTACAACTAGCCAGTCACTTTGTACTACTAGCCAGTCACTTTGTACTACTAGCCAGTCACTTTGTACTACTAGCCAGTCACTTTGTACTACTAGCCAGTAACTTTGTACTACTAGCCAGTCACTTTGTACTACTAGCCAGTCACTTTGTACTACTAGCCAGTCATTTTGTATTACTAGCCAGTCACTTTGTACTACTAGCTAGTCACTTTGTACTACTAGCCAGTCACTTTGTACTACTAGCCAGTCACTTTGTATTACTAGCCAGTCACTTTGTACTACTAGCCAGACACTTTGTACTACTAGCCAGACACTTTGTACTACTAGCCAGTCACTTTGTACTACTAGCCAGACACTTTGTACTACTAGCCAGTCACTTTGTACTACTAGCCAGTCACTTTGTACTACTAGCCAGTCACTTTGTACTACTAGCCAGTCACTTTGTATTACTAGCCAGTCACTTTGTACTACTAGCCAGTAACTTTGTATTACTAGCCAGTAACTTTGTACTACTAGCCAGTAACTTTGTACTACTAGCCAGTCACTTTGTATTACTAGCCAGTAACTTTGTATTACTAGCCAGTCACTTTGTATTACTAGCCAGTCACTTTGTACTACTAGCCAGTCACTTTGTACTACTAGCCAGTAACTTTGTACTACTACCCAGTCACTTTGTACTACTACCCAGTCACTTTGTACTACTACCCAGTCACTTTGTACTACTAGCCAGTAACTTTGTACTACTAGCCAGTAACTTTGTACTACTAGCCAGTAACTTTGTACTACTAGCCAGTAACTTTGTACTACTAGCCAGTAACTTTGTACTACTAGCCAGTCACTTTGTACTACTAGCCAGTCACTTTGTACTACTAGCCAGTCACTTTGTATTACTAGCCAGTCACTTTGTACTACTAGCCAGACACTTTGTATTACTAGCTATACACTTTGTACTACTAGCCAGACACTTTGTACTACTAGCCAGTCACTTTGTACTACTAGCCAGACACTTTGTACTACTAGCCAGACACTTTGTACAACTAGCCAGTCACTTTGTACTACTAGCCAGTCACTTGGTACTACTAGCCAGTCACTTGGTACTACTAGCCAGTCACTTTGTATTACTAGCCAGTCACTTGGTACTACTAGCCAGTCACTTTGTACTACTAGCCAGTCACTTTGTAATACTAGCCAGTCACTTTGTACTACTAGCCAGTCACTTTGAAATACTAGTTAGTCACTTTGTACTACTAGCCAGACACTTTGTACTACTAGCCAGACACTTTGTACTACTAGCCAGTCACTTTGTACTACTAGCCAGTAACTTTGTACTACTAGCCAGTAACTTTGTACTACTAGCCAGTCACTTTGTACTACTAGCCAGTCACTTTGTACTACTAGCCAGTCACTTTGTACTACTAACTAGTAACTTTGTACTACTAGCTAGTAACTTTGTACTACTAGCCAGTCACTTTGTAATACTAGTTAGTCACTTTGTACTACTAGCCAGACACTTTGTACTACTAGCCAGACACTTTGTACTACTAGCCAGTCACTTTGTACTACTAGCCAGTAACTTTGTACTACTAGCCAGTAACTTTGTACTACTAGCCAGTAACTTTGTACTACTAGCCAGTCACTTTGTACTACTAGCCAGTCACTTTGTACTACTAGCCAGTCACTTTGTACTACTAGCCAGTTACTTTGTACAACTAGCCAGTCACTTTGTACTACTAGCCAGTCACTTTGTACTACTAGCCAGTCACTTTGTACTACTAGCCAGTCACTTTGTACTACTAGCCAGTAACTTTGTACTACTAGCCAGTCACTTTGTACTACTAGCCAGTCACTTTGTACTACTAGCCAGTCATTTTGTATTACTAGCCAGTCACTTTGTACTACTAGCTAGTCACTTTGTACTACTAGCCAGTCACTTTGTACTACTAGCCAGTCACTTTGTATTACTAGCCAGTCACTTTTACTACTAGCCAGACACTTTGTACTACTAGCCAGACACTTTGTACTACTAGCCAGTCACTTTGTACTACTAGCCAGACACTTTGTACTACTAGCCAGTCACTTTGTACTACTAGCCAGTCACTTTGTACTACTAGCCAGTCACTTTGTACTACTAGCCAGTCACTTTGTATTACTAGCCAGTCACTTTGTACTACTAGCCAGTCACTTTGTATTACTAGCCAGTAACTTTGTACTACTAGCCAGTAACTTTGTACTACTAGCCAGTCACTTTGTATTACTAGCCAGTAACTTTGTATTACTAGCCAGTCACTTTGTATTACTAGCCAGTCACTTTGTACTACTAGCCAGTCACTTTGTACTACTAGCAGTAACTTTGTACTACTACCCAGTCACTTTGTACTACTACCCAGTCACTTTGTACTACTACCCAGTCACTTTGTACTACTAGCCAGTAACTTTGTACTACTAGCCAGTAACTTTGTACTACTAGCCAGTAACTTTGTACTACTAGCCAGTAACTTTGTACTACTAGCCAGTAACTTTGTACTACTAGCCAGTAACTTTGTACTACTAGCCAGTCACTTTGTACTACTAGCCAGTCACTTTGTACTACTAGCCAGTCACTTTGTATTACTAGCCAGTCACTTTGTACTACTAGCCAGACACTTTGTATTACTAGCTATACACTTTGTACTACTAGCCAGACACTTTGTACTACTAGCCAGTCACTTTGTACTACTAGCCAGACACTTTGTACTACTAGCCAGACACTTTGTACAACTAGCCAGTCACTTTGTACTACTAGCCAGTCACTTGGTACTACTAGCCAGTCACTTGGTACTACTAGCCAGTCACTTTGTACTACTAGCCAGTCACTTGGTACTACTAGCCAGTCACTTTGTACTACTAGCCAGTCACTTTGTAATACTAGCCAGTCACTTTGTACTACTAGCCAGTCACTTTGTAATACTAGTTAGTCACTTTGTACTACTAGCCAGACACTTTGTACTACTAGCCAGACACTTTGTACTACTAGCCAGTCACTTTGTACTACTAGCCAGTAACTTTGTACTACTAGCCAGTAACTTTGTACTACTAGCCAGTCACTTTGTACTACTAGCCAGTCACTTTGTACTACTAGCCAGTCACTTTGTACTACTAACTAGTAACTTTGTACTACTAGCTAGTAACTTTGTACTACTAGCCAGTCACTTTCCTCTCCACTTTTACTCTCCAGTTATTTTCTGCTTGAGTACGACATAATGTCCCAACATTTTTTTTTGGTTACTCCCTCATGAATTAAAAATAATTTCCCACAATAGCCATATATTTTGTCCAAGCTCTCTCTCTCTCTCTCTCTCTCTCTCTCTCTCTCTCTCCGTGTAATAGGTATCTTCATATTTCTTAAATATTTGCCTTAGTTACTTTAATAATCTTAGTAATTCCTCATTTAATATTAGTTATATTTATCTCGCCTCTGTAGCACTATACGTGAATTATCATGTTGTTCTTATTCCTTCATAAAGAATTTTCAACACGAAGAATTTGTACGGTACATTCTTTGGGAAATGTATTCTTAATGCAGTATTCTTAATGATCTTCCCGTCTTTAATAATAAAGACTATAAAGACGCAATACCGTGACTGGAACAATACGCGAATAACCTCATACAGGAGATCGAAACTTGTTACGACGTTTCTCATATGGTTATTTGTGTAATTATAATAATAATAATTAGTAATTTTAAGCATAAATAATTTTAATAAATAATAATTTTAATAATAAATAATTTTGATAATTTCAATCATAATTTCAATAATAATTTTAATAATAATTTTAATAATAATTTTAATAATAATAATAATAATAATAATAATAATAATAATAATAATAATAATAATAATAATAATAATAATAATAATAATAATAATAATAATAATAATAATAATAATAATACTAATAATAATAATAATCCATGTGTAGAAAATGCTACAATTTATACGTAAGGACATAAAGATTGTAGCTTAATTGGTTGAAAGGGATAGGTTAATTTATCTTGTCTCGTCTAAGCCAACTCTAGCTGTCCAACCACTCGAATTTAACCTATGTTAACATTAACTTACAATGCTAAACTAAATTTACAATAAAAGGTATATGCACGTGGTATAAGTTACCTGGGAGAGGTTACCATATACTGGCATACATCACAATATTTTTGTGATGTATCTTAGGGTGGTGACTTCATGAGGTTAGCGACGATTAAAGGTATAATCTTAATTCTTTTAAGGGGTGGAAGGGTAAGCCAGCGGAAGGCCTCGGTCAGATGACTAAAAGCTCCAGTGGCGAGTCATCGTATGACTTAGACCAGCTGCACATCAATCATAGTGGTGACTTAAAACATTTATAATTAGCAAAGGAAATAATCATTATAATTCAAAATAATACTGTATAATTGTCCAATTAAACAAAACACAGCACAATAGTTTCATAATTATAGATAATCTATATCAATCTAATAGCGAAAACCTTTTACTAAGACTGAAAAATATCTCAAAGTAAATCACCAGAAGTAAATGAGAGTAACAACTTATATTCCTTGTAAATACAGTTTGGATACTTTAGTTCCCTGGATGCCATTGCTTGCAGAATTCTTAAGGTAACCCAGAAATAATCTTTGTTTCATTATATTTCTTATCATCAAATCACAGTTGTGAATGTCAGGGAGAAGGTTGACACCAGCGCTTCACAAATAGTGTAGCCTACTACTCACCTGGCCCAGGATACTATCACGGGTGACCATCAATCAAGGCCGCTGGGCACCTGAGTGGGCTGCTACCAGGATCCTGAGATAAGCGACCCAGCATCACACATGGACGGTAATGCTCTTCATTGTCTTATGCTTTATCAAGTGGGAGTTTTGTGCTGGTGCTGCACACTCCAAGAATGATCTGACATATGTTGCATAAAGGGTCATTAATGACTGTTAAGATTCCTTAGTGCAACTGTCATATTTGCCAGACTAGCATTGGCTGCAGAGGTTAATTGGATGATGTGTGTCTCCGGTGATATGTTTGGAGATATACTCACTCCCAGGTCATTTTTCATGAGTAAGGTCTGCAGCTTCTATCCCTCTATCCTTTACTCAGTTACTGGTCTTCTTGCTCTTTCCCAGATCTTCATAATCTTGTATTTGCTAGGGTTGAATCTTGTAGTCTGTCTAGCATCTTTCTAAGTCCTCATCTGTTTTTATTCTTCTCATCAGTTTTACATCAACAGGTTTACATCTGACCCAATTCCCTATGGTATATCATTCATATATACCAGAAACAATACTGATCCCAATATCGAACCTTGCAGAACCCCGTTTATTATCTTTCCCTAGTCTAACATCTCTGACTATGACATAATCGTTTTGTGTGTGTGTGTGTGTGTGTGTGTGTGTGTGTGTGTGTGTATGTGTGTGTGTGTGTGTGTATGTGTATGTGTATGTGTGTGTGTATGTGTGTGTGTGTGTGTGTGTGTGTGTGTGTGTGTGTGTGTGTGTGTGAGAGATTACTTGCATTAGTTATAAAAATTAAGTCACATTCGACATAGCCTCAGCTGTGTCGTTCAGAATTCTGCCTTAACCCTCTGACCCATTCCAATCTAGCAGCAGGAGCCATTGCAAGGATAATTTTCTCCTGTCCTGGTGTTTTTAGCTGTTTCTACCCGCTTCTGTACACAGCCTCTCTCTCTCTCTCTCTCTCTCTCTCTCTCTCTCTCTCTCTCTCTCTCTCTCTCTCTCTCTCTCTCTCTCTCTCTCTCTCTCTCTCTCTCTCTCTCTCTCTCTCCACACATTGGCACTGCAGGCACCAATATCCTAAGAGTGCTCTTCTCTGGCTGGTCTGACCTGTGGCCTCCTGAGTTTGGGCGAGGTTGGGCGAGGTTATGAGCAAGAGACTCGTAAAATATACATGAGTTTCCCTTGGCAGGGAATAACACAATGCAGCGGGAGGGAGGGAGAGAGAAGAAGGGGAGAGGGAGGGGATGGGAAAGATGGTAAGGGATAGGGGGTAAAAAGAGAGGGGACAGGGGTTAAGGGTCAACTTTGCGATTGCAGAGCCTAGGAGGAAGGTGGTAAGGAAAGGGGAGAGAGGCACGGAGTAGTAGGGATGGGAACAAGATGGGTGGAGAGGGAGGGATGGGTGGAGAGGGAAGGATGGGTGGAGAGGGAAGGATGGGTGGAGAGGGAAGGGTGAATGGGGAGGGAAGAGGGAGGGGTGACTCACAGTGGAAGCGAGATTATTTTGTCTGAGTCTTTGTGAAAGTTTTAGTTTGTTGGAGAGAAAGAGGTAGTGGTAGTGGTTATTGTTGTTGTGGTGGTGGTTGTTGTTGTTGTGATGGTGGTTGTTGATGTGATGGTGTTGGTATTGTGATGGTGGTTGTCGTGATGGTGGTTCTTGTTGTGATGGTGGTTCTTGTTGTGATGGTTGTTGTGGTGTTGGTATTGTTATGATAGTGGTTGTTGTGATGGTGGTTGTTGATGTGATGGTTGTTGTGGAGGTGGTGCTGGTATTGTGGTGGCATTGGTATTGTTGTTGTGGTAGTGGTGGTGTTGATATTGTTGTGATGGTGAATGTTGTTGTGATGGTTGTTGTGGTGTTGGTATTGTTATGATAGTGGTTGTTGTGATGGTGGTTGTTGATGTGATGGTTGTTGTGGAGGTGGTGCTGGTATTGTGGTGGCATTGGTATTGTTGTGGTGGTGGTGGTGGTGTTGATATTGTTGTGATGGTGGCTGTTGTTGTGATGGTGGTTGTTGATGTGATGGTGTTGGTATTGTGATGGTGGTTGTCGTGATGGTGGTTCTTGTTGTGATGGTGGTTCTTGTTGTGATGGTTGTTGTGGTGTTGGTATTGTTATGATAGTGGTTGTTGTGATGGTTGTTGTAGTGTTGGTATTGTTATGATAGTGGTTTTTGTGATGGTGGTTGTTGATGTGATGGTTGTTGTGGAGGTGGTGCTGGTATTGTGGTGGCATTGGTATTGTTGTGGTGGTGGTGGTGGTGTTGATATTGTTGTGATGGTGAATGTTGTTGTGATGGTTGTTGTTTAGTCGGTATTCTTGTGGTGGTGGTTGTGATTGTGGTGGCTGTTATGATGGTGATTGTCGTTGTGGTGGCTGGTGTTGTGCTGCATTCATGGGGAGCTCTAAACCCGTAAAGGTCATACAACTCCTGGAGGACTGAGAGTCATTCAAGTACAGGCCAAGAAAGAGGAGGGGAAGTATAATTCCTTTAATCAAGAGCCCCCACCGGTATCAAGGACCCTCCCTTGAGGGACAACGTGGCTGGGGAATTTCAAGGTCATCTTTAAGACAAAAAAATATGATGTAAATGGTTTAAAATGTCGAAATGTTGAAGACTGAGACATTTGTGTAACATTTGGGACTCTCATTACGGGAACATTTCTATAATAACGATTCCGAAATGTTGCACAATTGTCATGTTAGTAATAATGGTAGAATTACCCACAAACTGTAAGGTAAATAGACATAGATGCAACTAATGTGTCATTTTATTGTGGCAACGTTTCGTACACAATAAAATCTTACATTAGTTGCATCTATGTCCATTAATCTAAGAAAGTGCCTCATTTTTCAAGACATAAACACTGTTCAATCGAGATGAACAAAATAGCGGAACCCTACAATGTTTATCCTGTCACTAAACATCGAGACACTGCGGTACCAGTGGGAGACACTGCAGTACCAGTGGGAGACACTGCGGTACCAGTGGGAGACACTGCAGTACCAGTGGGAGACACTGCGGTACCAGTGGGAGACACTGCGGTACCAGTGGGAGACACTGCGGTACCAGTGGGAGACACTGCGGTACCAGTGGGAGACACTGCGGTACCAGTGGGAGACACTGCGGTACCAGTGGGAGACACTGCGGTACCAGTGGGAGACACTGCGGTACCAGTGGGAGACACTGCGGTACCAGTGGGAGACACTGCAGTACCAGTGGAAGACACTGCAGTACCAGTGGAAGACACTGCGGTACCAGTGGAAGACACTGCGGTACCAGTGGGAGACACTGCGGTACCAGTGGGAGACACTGCAGTACCAGTGGGAGACACTGCGGTACCAGTGGGAGACACTGCGGTACCAGTGGAAGACACTGCGGTACCAGTGGAAGACACTGCGGTACCAGTGGAAGACACTGCGGTACCAGTGGGAGACACTGCGGTACCAGTGGGAGACACTGCAGTACCAGTGGGAGACACTGCGGTACCAGTGGAGACACTGCGGTACCAGTGGAAGACACTGCAGTACCAGTGGAAGACACTGCGGTACCAGTGGAAGACACTGCGGTACCAGTGGAAGACACTGCGGTACCAGTGGGAGACACTGCGGTACCAGTGGAAGACACTGCGGCACCAGTGGGAGACACTGCGGTACCAGTGGGAGACACTGCAGTACCAGTGGAAGACACTGCGGTACCAGTGGGAGACACTGCGGTACCAGTGGGAGACACTGCAGTACCAGTGGAAGACACTGCAGTACCAGTGGGAGACACTGCGGTACCAGTGGAAGACACTGCGGTACCAGTGGGAGACACTGCGGTACCAGTGGAAGACACTGCGGTACCAGTGGAAGACACTGCAGTACCAGTGGGAGACACTGCGGTACCAGTGGAAGACACTGCGGTACCAGTGGAAGACACTGCGGTACCAGTGGAAGACACTGCAGTACCAGTGGGAGACACTGCGGTACCAGTGGAAGACACTGCGGTACCAGTGGGAGACACTGCAGTACCAGTGGAAGACACTGCGGTACCAGTGGAAGACACTGCGGCACCAGTGGGAGACACTGCGGTACCAGTGGGAGACACTGCAGTACCAGTGGGAGACACTGCAGTACCAGTGGAAGACACTGCGGCACCAGTGGGAGACACTGCGGTACCAGTGGGAGACACTGCAGTACCAGTGGGAGACACTGCGGTACCAGTGGAAGACACTGCGGCACCAGTGGGAGACACTGCGGTACCAGTGGGAGACACTGCGGTACCAGTGGAAGACACTGCGGTACCAGTGGAAGACACTGCAGTACCAGTGGGAGACACTGCGGTACCAGTGGAAGACACTGCGGTACCAGTGGGAGACACTGCAGTACCAGTGGAAGACACAGCGGTACCAGTGGAAGACACTGCGGCACCAGTGGGAGACACTGCGGTACCAGTGGGAGACACTGCAGTACCAGTGGGAGACACTGCAGTACCAGTGGGAGACACTGCAGTACCAGTGGGAGACACTGCGGTACCAGTGGGAGACACTGCAGTACCAGTGGGAGACACTGCGGTACCAGTGGGAGACACTGCAATACCAGTGGAAGACACTGCGGTACCAGTGGGACACACTGCGGTACCAGTGGGAGACACTGCAGTACCAGTGGAAGACACTGCGGTACCAGTGGGAGACACTGCAGTACCAGTGGGAGACACTGCGGTACCAGTGGGAGACACTGCGGTACCAGTGGGAGACACTGCAGTACCAGTGGAAGACACTGCAGTACCAGTGGAAGACACTGCGGTACCAGTGGAAGACACTGCGGTACCAGTGGGAGACACTGCAGTACCAGTGGAAGACACTGCGGTACCAGTGGGAGACATTGCAGTACCAGTGGGAGACACTGCGGTACCAGTGGGAGACACTGCAATATCTGAGAAAGTTACGAAATCATGCGTATTGGCTACATTCGTCCTCCCTACTTTAGGTTGCACTATGAACAAAATCCTCTACAAAAATCCTCTACAAAAATCCTCTACAAAAATCCTCTACAAAAATCCTCTACAGCAGCAGTACTGCTGTTACCTCACCTGAATCAATTCTGGTTTTGTAAGTTGTATATTTTATACTTAATATTGACCTGGTCCTGGGGATTCTTATCAAGGGAAGCGTAGGCTTCTATGTCTTCTAATATTAGATTCATTTTTCCACTATAATCCTCCTTGTCCATAATTACTACCACATTCACTATGTCTGCTTTCGTAAGGTGATGTCTAGGATCTTTTCTTAGCTCATGGAATGACTTAGAAAATGGCTGAGGACACTTCGAGTCCACCGGTCTGAACACAGCTCCGTAGATCATGTTTCTGCAAATGCTGAGATAAATCCACTTGTTTTTTTCCCAAGTTGCAAGAGGACTTAGCAAGATCTACATAATTAATGTTCCCACTGCTAGGTGCAAAACTTAACCCATATCCCAACGCTGTCTATTGTTCCCGGGTAATATCAATATTCGACAAGTTAGTAACGTTATTCGGGTTAACGTGCAGAGACCTCTCAATTTGTGCTATAATATTGATTAGTTTTCCACCGTGGTAAAATTCATTATTGTGTCTCATTATTCTCAGCCTCCCTGTGTACATAGTCAAGTAAATAATCTTGCCAATCAGACAGAACTTTGCTGAAAAAACAATTTGTTTTGGCTTCCCTCATATCAATAAATAGAATGTTCCTTACGTGATTTAACAAATCAATATTCTAACCTGTATAGCTGACCAAACGGTGTCCATGAAAGGTATACCAACCTGTTTTATAGAAGCTATTTTGGCCCAAACCTGTTCACTGAGTCACTTCCGTAAAAAAACAATAATTTTAATGACGCTTTGTGGGCTTTTAGGGAAGAAAATTTGTATGAGGTAACAGGTAGATCTGTCTGTGACTCGATAAAGCCCACTGCGTGGGCGAAACGTTGTCAATAAAGGATCACATTATACTGCTTATGTGTTTATTTTTCCATGAGGTAACAGCAGAAGAGGAGGAAGGAAAGAGTCTAGAGAACTGGGATAAGAGTTGGTAACTGGTATTCATGATGCAATAATCCAAAAAAGCAATAAGAAATGCTAAGTACATTTGATTTAGATGGCCATTTCGTTAGGAAAATACCCTGAATGTATAAACACACTGTCACAAACAGTAGTAACAGAGTTTGTCCTCCTTAATAACGAAATGTATAGAATACACAAATAACCCGGTCCTACTTGGTCCTACTTGGACCATTTACAAAGTCACACTAACACAAAGAGGGGGTAAAAGATAATAATGAACAACATAAACAAGGCAAAAGAAAGCAAACACAGAGGAGAAAGAGGAAAGGGGAAGGGAGAAGGGGAAAAAAGAATCAGGTTAAGTCACGGGTGTTCTGAAGTTTGGAGCATTTAACAATGTAATGGGAAAGGAAAGCATCAACAGAGACAAAGCCACGACTCAGATTCATACGAGGAAAGTTGTCGTAACCTTCTCTCTTCTATATGTGGTTTATTTGTATATTGTACCAGTCAAGGTATTGTGTCTGTTTTGTTATTTATGAAATGTATAGAAGTATGAAATGTATAGGCGATATATTTCCTTGTTTATTATGTCACAAACAACCCTTAGGGACAAGACTGTTTTCTTCTACTGGTCTTTTAATATATGATTGAATATTTGACATCAAGTCTCAGACAGTCAGGCCCTTTCTGGGTCCTGCCTGCCGGCTCTACGCCTTCTCTTTCCTTCTAAGCCTCCTCACGTAGACACCTACTACAGTTACTCGTAATTTCTTAGCACTAATACAAGCACTTTAAAAAGTGTCTTCAACATGAAAGGACTAGAGCTATCATTCAACTTCCCCCTGTGGTTGCTTTGCATTTATCACTTAGTGATTATTGCATATGGGAAACAGCCGATTTGTTGAAAGAAAGAAAAGAAAATATATATATATATATATATATATATATATATATATATATACATATATATATATATATATATATATATATATATATATATATATATATATATATATATATATATATATATATATATATATATATATATACAAGCCGATCTCACTTAAAAATTTAAATTTTCTCCAAAAAATTTTTTACAGATTGATAGTTAATTTTTTTCCATAAACAATGATATGATGATTTAAATATTTGGATCAAAACTAACACAGAAACTTCACCTAATCTCCTTTAAACTAACGTAATTTGTTTTAGCTAAATTCTGCAATAAATATGATAGGTTAATTTAATTTTCTTTTAATTTTATGTAAACTCAGTTATATATTTTTCGTACTGCTCTGATCGATTTTCGCCTATGGTAAAAACAAATTTTTATTCTGCTTATTCGGTAAAGTACACTTGTCAAATAGGCCAAATACTACTTCGATAGGGAAGTGAAAAAGAATTTTTCCTCCGTAAGCCATGCGTGTCGTAAGAGGCGACTAAAATGCCGGGAGCAAGGCGCTAGTAACCCCTTCTCCTGTACATATTACTAAATGTAAAAAGGAGAAACTTTCGTTTTTCTCTTTAGGTCAACCTTCCTCGGTGGGATATGGCTGGTTTGCTGAAATATAATAGATACAGACGGGACACCACGAGATCCTGTAATATCTCACACACACAATACAGCAAAACGAGGCTAACAGCGGCCAGCTTTCTCTAATCACCGCGTCATCATTGACACGCTCTATCATACAACTGCGTGTAATTACTTCGGCCTTCATGACACTTATCACGCCAGTATATTTAAATGCACTCACAACATGCTCACCAAACCATCACAGACTCACCCCAGACAGAGGCTTTCCACCAACCTCCCTCAAACAGAGCCTCTCCCCCTTCCTCTCCCTAAAGACTCACCCAGAAAGGGCTTCCTCATAGGCTTCCCCAGACAGAGACTACCCCGGACAAAGACTCCCCCAGACAGACTCCCCCAGACACAGACTCTCCCTAGACAGAGGATCTCCCAGACACTCACCAAAGGCTGTCAAACAGGAAAACTTTCCACCTGCACATCTCTGGCTTCTGAAAATATACTTATATATCGCATTTTTTCTTGCCACGACACAAATATCAGTCCCTCATATTATGTATATATACCTGTTTTGATACAAATATACCTCCCATGATGTATATATATGCATTCTGTTATATATATCATGATGTGTATATACTCCTTCATGCATGTATATACATCCTTTGATATATTGGATTTTTAGGCAAAACACGCTGGTTTGGCTTATTCGATAATATATGAGTATATATATATATATATATATATATATATATATATATATATATATATATATATATATATATATAATATTAATAATATAAATAGCTGTGAGTACACATCACTCCTGGGACTTCCTCCAAACAGTTCCCATTTCGGCAATGGGAACACGCCTCGACCCTAAGTGTATTACAGGGGCTCTCCGCTTCGCTGCCCCAATTCACACGGAATATACGTGTATTTGCGGCGATGCATAAGACTACCAATATGATCTACATGGTCTTAACTGTTCCAAAAAAACAAGGGCTGGCATGCAAGACACAGTGAAGTCAACGACATCTTAAAGAACTGGGTTCCAGACTCATCGACACCACCAGGGACCCAAGGGCAGCCACTTTCATGTTCCAGCGCCTCAGCGTGGCCATCCAGAGGGCAAATGCATGCTGCATACTGGGCTCGCGTCCGGCTTCGGAGGAGCTGGAGAAGATTCATAATCTTTGATATATTGTGCCAATGTATTCATGTTTGTGTTTTCTGTCAGTGTATTATATATATATATATATATATATATATATATATATATATATATATATATATATATATATATATATATATATATATATATATATATATATATATATATATATATATATATATATATATATATATATATAAATACCTACCATGATTCATGTTTTGCTTCAGTATTAAGGGGAGGGTAGTCCAGGGTGTGGATTTCCAGTTAACTAATTCAACAAGCTGTGTTAAAAGCATTCAGACTCAGAAAACTGTTAAACATTCATTAACTATGCATGTTGAATTATGCAAATTTTAGCGCACATTAACCATGAATTAGTTCAGAGCAACATTATATTAGGCAATCCATGTGTGTTAAGACCAGAGTGCAACAACTGACACAGGGGAATGAGTTGTGTGTGTGGTTAGTGGTGAGCTGGGGAGTGAGTTGTGTGTTTGTAGTTAGTGATGAGCTGCTGGGGAGTGAGTTGTGTGTGTGTGGTTAGTTATGAGCTCAGGAGTGAGCAGTGTGAGGTCAATGGTGAGCTCAGGAGTGAGCAGTGTGAGGTCAGTGGTGAGCTCAGGAGTGAGCAGTGTGAGGTCAGTGGTGAGCTCAGGAGTGAGCAGTGTGAGGTCAGTGGTGAGCTCAGGAGTGAGCAGTGTGGGGTCAGTGGTGAGCTCAGCTCATCTAGCTAACCTTCCCCTCACTAACCCTCCCAACCTACATCTTGCGTACATCTTAATCATCTTAATCATCTTAATCAGCTTAATCAGCCTTTCATAAGTAATTTGTGAAAATAGAATAACTATATTATTGGTTAACTAATATTTTTTTTCAACTAATAATGTTGTAAAACTTTAAATTTTATTATTTACTGAATAATTTTTTTTTTAAATATCCCAGTGTGGAAACATCCCATATCCCAGTGTAGAAACATCACACATCCCAGTGTAGAAACATCACACATCCCAGTGTAGAAACATCACACATCCCTTTGCAGAAGTTATTTTATTTAACACTGGTGAAATGTCCTTTCCTTGTCTGTTTACCATTATAAAAGTAAACACTAGTGTTCAGATAAGATATTGTATTGAAATTAAATGTAAAAATGTTGGATATCAGGAAGCGTGCTGGGAATTCCGTGTGGAATTAAAGGCAAGTCCGTAATGGTGTTTTCTCTGATTCGGGAATGCTTATATGTGTCAATGAATGGTGATACTGAATGATTACTGGTGTATTTCCCTACCAGGACAGGACTAAGTCTTTAATGTAGATAAGGTGACTGATATTAGTTGTTCTACTTTCACTGCCTCAGGTTTATGTCATGGTCGAGGGAATAGCCTGAGTGAGAGCGGAGTAATTCAGGGTCCTCGTGAAGAGGGTGCTGGAGGAGGCAGGGTCTTGCCTGCTAAGCAGATTAGCAGCGATCAGTCTAATGCAAATGAGGGGCGCCCCACGCCGGTGAAACAACTTCCTGGAGAGGAAGAGTACTGTCAATATAGGCACCAGCAACGAGAAGAGCCATACCAGATTCTTTCTAGGGGCGGTGTCGTGGCACTGGAGCTTGTAAAGGAGGAAAGGTTCCTCTTAGAAGTGGAAAAGGAAGGTTTTATATCAGTAATGATGTAAATAATGATCTGCTGGCGGCTGCGTTTATCAGGAGCGCTGCAGCAGTGGAGTCAAAATTCAGAGAGGCTGACCTGTTTCAATACTTCCATGTATCTGAGAAGTAGGTAGCCTTGCGCGTTGACCCCACCGGAACATCCTCCAGATAGGTCAATCACGTCAAGAAATTAGAGAAAGTGCAAAGGTTTGCAACAAGACTAGTCCCAGAGCTAAGGGGATTGTCCTACGAAGAAAGGTTAAGGGAAATTGGCCTGACGACACTAGAGGACATGAGGGTTAGGGGAGACATGATAACGATATATAAAATACTGCGAGAAATGCCACTGGGTGGCATTTCTCTATACCAAGTTGGATGGTAAATGTGAAGAAAAGATATCTGCCATGTCCTCTAGTGAGTATCCGTGCTATTAGTCTGCTAAAGTCAAATCTAGATGGCCTATCTGTCAAATCCCAACAAAAATTTCGTAAACATAATCGAAAGAACAAATATCGCTTCGCAAGGTAGTATTACACTGCATAAATGGGCTGGGATTTAGATAAATTGATGCAATTGAACCTGATGTCCAGGAATATCTGAATTACAAAAGAGTACCAATCTGTCGTGGGATATAGCGATATTATAATAATAATAATAATAGTAATAATAATAATATTAATAATAATAATAATAAGATTGACTATACAAATAATAATAATAATATTGACTATACAAATAATAATAATTTTTATTATTATTTTGAGAGGGCTTATATACGTGAGCCAGCATTGATTGTCAAGACACCCTGCAATCAGGCGACCAGACACTGGCTTGGGTTAGTTTAATATCTTTATTATGCACACCATACCCCATCATGTGGATGGTAGTCAAAATACTACAGGAAAATAATGGGTCCGGGGACTGGGCCGCAAAGTTTTGAGAGTTGAACAAGTCACAGCGGTAACGTTATTAATGCAGACATGAATTAGATCACACACGCAAAAAAGCGGTAATGCGTTGACTGGCTTGGGAAAGCCAGGAAACCAGCCTTAGAATAAGCCAGTGAATCAGGCAAGGAATCGTAATATTGCCTTATTCTCAGTGTTTCAGGCTGCAGAATGAAGGAAGTAGGCGCCTAAAGACTTGATATCCACCAACCCATGTTAACTTGGGTCGGATGGTCAATGACTTGCGTCGGCTGGAAGTGAACCACAGCCGAAATGAGAGAATACGCAATAATAGGAATTCTCACAAATACTCGGGCTGTCGGCGTGGATATACACACCAAACCGTATTAAAATACCTCTTGGGACTCTGCACGTTACTTTTCTTCCTATATATACTCATGTACTTTATATACTATTTATACTCATGTACTCTCTGCTCAGGTGACTTAATAAAGCCCAGTGTGTGGGCGAAACGTTGTCAATAAAAAGGATCGCATTACACTGTTTTTAAGTCTATTTTTCTACCTCTTATCTAGCTATGAAACAGTTGCATTAACTGATGTCATCACTTTTAGAAGAACTCTGGAGCATTTTGCGTTTTGTTGCGATCCTCTATATTAAATGTACCACCTACCTCACATCCTGTGGGTCAATATTTTATTGGAGGCCTACGGCGGGCCTATACAGTGGACCCTCGGTTTTCGTTCACCTCCAAACTCGAACAATTATGTAAGTGTATTTTCGTAAGTGCTTTTGTAAGTGTATTTTTATGGTCTGAAATGACTAATCTAATTTACATTTGTCCTTGGGAACAAATTCGTTCGGTAACGGAACTCAAACAGCATTCTGGAAAGAATTTTCAACGAAAACCGAGGGTCCACTCAAGTGCACTCATGCGAGCGAGTAAGGAGCTCTCTAGTGAATTCCCCGTTCATGACATGGAATTACTGGTTGGAAGTGATGTGTTATTGTTGGGTATTGTGTGTGATTTCGGAAACACAACTAATTAATGGAACTGGGATTTTTTTTAGTACAGGATCTATTACTAACAGCGATTGTGGCGCGATCTATGCTTGCTGGAAAGGTCACCTGTTTGATGCGACACAGACCCGGCCGCCTCTCCCTCATTCGGACACCTTTTCCAGAATCCTGTCCTCTGCAGAATCTCTCCGTGTTCTAGAGCCCCTTAAGCAACAATAGGAGAAACATGATATAAATAAAAATGCAATTTTTATGTAACCCATTCTGGTGTAATGTGAAATGATTTGCCAGCTAATTTTGAGGAAGTTCAAAATTAGTTGGCAGAATAAAAGAGGCGGCACATGGCATTTTAAAAGGAGGAAATCTTAGAGCTAAAAAAACAGTGCCGACAATTTTTTCTTACATAAAGCATAATATTGATTACCTGCCCAGGCGGGTTTGAGTACTGGGCTGGTGTCTACACGCTATCCAAGAAAATATTTTTGTATTTTGCTTGTTTTTGGCAACATTATAGTATTCTCTCGTGGGCTGACATAGAAAAGAAAGTCAAGATGAGACGGCCACGAGGCGACAATCGAACCACGACTGCCTCCGAGTTTAAGGTAAAATAATATATATATATATATATATATATATATATTCATCATTTATTGTATTTCCCTAAGTTTTGGGTATCTGAAGGATTAGGGAGGAAGGAGGAGTGGGAGGACAAAGGTGATGGAGGAGGGAGGTGAGGAAGGAAGTGAGGAAAGAGGGAGGTAATTAAGAAAGTGGGGTAGGTATGGAAGACGGGGAGCAGGATGAGAGTGAAGGATGTAGGTGAGGAGAAGAGACAAGGAAAAGGGAAGGGAGGTGGGAAAGGAGAGTGCTGAGGGAGGAAAAATATGGGAGACAGAGAGGAAGAAAGAGAAGGAAGAGGAGGAGGAGGATAGGGAGTGAGATAAAGGGAGGATTGAGAGCGGAGGAAGGAGAAAGAAAAATGGATTTTTGTCTAATTCCAGATTCGGACGGGTGGAAGATGAAATCCTCGAGGAAAGTGGAAGGGGATTACCACCAGCGAGGAAACGCTGATAAAACACACACGTAAATCCGGGAAACACAGATTTTCGGATTTTTTAATATTGTACTGATGGGAGGATAAGAGGGGAAGAGTGCAGGAATCAGCTGAGCTTAAGTAGGGTGGGAACTAGCATTAATCTATCAGAGAATCATGCAGAAAAGATACCCTGAATCAGAGTGGAAGCTCATAATTGATACAGAGTAAACTGGGGATCATGTAAAGTGCAAACTAGAATTCTGCGGAAAGTAGACTAGGAATCATGCAAAGAGCAATAAGTAGATTTGGAATTAATAGCTTGCTGGTAATTGGAAGAAAGTAGACTGGAAATTGACAGAAATTAGATTGAGAATTAGGAACATAGATTGCTTGGAATTAGGCATACAGCAAGCGGGGAATTAGCAGAATCAAGCAGATAGCAAAGTGGGGATTGTGCAGAAAGCAGAGGGAAAATTCACACAAGGTAGGCTGGTAAAAATTCAGATGGCATTTTAAAAAAATTGTGCAGACAGAAGACTAGGAATCGTAAAGGTAACAATTTGGGAATTGCCAGAAAACCCGACTTGGACTCATGCAGGCAGGTTGGGAATTGTCCAGATAGAAGACCCGGAATCAAATTTCTGAAAACGTAAATCGGATACGATACACATCAACGCCAGGAATCGAACAACATTGAATGACGATACACGTTACCTACCGGTACCAGAGCCGGTGGGGCCCTATACTACACAAATCAAACACCGATAATGTCAACGATACCACAGCAAGTACCTGAGATATCTCGGGGACCTCCACGCCCTACACAGGATCCAAACATGTATGAATCTGCAACTTCTCCTGCAGTGGATGTTACTGAGTTTACACATATGAAACTAACAGGAGTCTTGCATACGCCTACAAGAACACGAACAAGACTTCAGCCTCATCATGAACATCAACAATGCTTGTGTACACCTCGGCAACTTATATATAATGGCGAGAAAAGAACCAAGCCACTTTAAGAAAACACTATTTATTAAACTAAATAGTAAAAAAATGAGCTAAATTGAGGGTATGTTGACTTAGGCAACTCCCGTAGTACACATCATCTTGGCATGAAGGTAACTTAGCGTGGACCAGCAGACGTCTTGCAATGCACCTAATTAGCATACTTACACCTGTCCACCCTATCCAGATGCTCTATACAGGTATAAGCAGTAAATGTTCTCATTGGTAGATAAATGGTTCAGAGAACAGACAAGTTGATAAATTAGACAACGTTTCGCCACACAATGGCTTCATCAGTCTCCAACAAAGAAGGATGGTGGAGATCAGGAGTTTGAGGTAATCAGTCCCTCAGCCTGGAGTCTATTACATCAATTCCAGGCGAAACGTTGCCTCAATAAAGATACCCAAGTATTGCACATGTGTCCAATAAATAAATTTTTTCATTGCACTTTACCCCTGATAAAGCGTAAAACGTTGCACCAATAAAATCCTCAATGCATTGTTTATTTACCATGGTTAATTAACAGATAATTTTGTATTTTGTGTAATAGCCAGAAAATGATTCTTCTGGTCAAATTTTTAGCGCTTGTGTGTGTGTGTGTGTGTGTCTGTGTGTGTGTGTGTGTGTGTGTGTGTTTTTGTGTGTGTGTGTGTGTGTGTGTCTGTGTGTGTGTGTCTGTGTGTGTGTCTGCCTGTCTGTGTTTTTTAAGCTAACTTTTGATTTTGGGTGTGTGCAATACCTGGAGAATGCATCGTCCGATAGGCTTCATACCTTACACGCTGATGTATCTTATAGAAAAGTTTGGATTAATTTCCAACAGTTTAGGCATTTGTATGCCAGTTTCAGTGAAGAAATTGGGAAAACTGAAATACAATCCTTAAGAATGCAGTTACAGAGCAGTTTCAAACTTAAAGTCCTGATTTTCTTGGCTCAAAAGAAGTCTTTTGTTATCGGGGCTTGTAAGCCCTAATTTACTAATTTCTTGTAAAACAATAACAATTTGGATATAGGCCTCAGTGCAATAACTAGAGAACGCCTAATCTGACCAACTTCAAACTTCCAGAGCTTAGAGAACCTACTGAGTGGAAGGTTCAAATTAGTTTTGGCCAATGGAAGTTCAAATTTGTCATTGTTTTGGTTGAAGAAATTGGTATATTACTTTCTATGACTCTTCTCATTTGCTTCAGATTTCAGCTCTGATGTTTATTTGCATTAGAAAATTATGCCACACTCTGTACTATTCCTTTTGTGGATATTTGTGCAGAGAGACAGAATATACAATGAGGCACCTGAGCAATATTTGGAAATCTTTAGTGAGGAAATGATTCGCCAGCCAGGGGCTTCTTCAGTCCAAAAAAAGAGAAAAACGGTGAAAGATGAGGAGGAGTTTGAGGTAATCAGTCCCTCAGCCTAGAGTCGATGTGTTCAGTCCATCAATCTTGAGAAAAGTGGACAGAAGAAGTCACTGACTGTCGATCTTGTAAACAAGAACATCACAAGGTGATCCCTGGAACAAGGTGATCCATGGAACAAGGTGATCCCTGGAACAAGGTGATCCCTGGAACAAGGTGATTCCTGGAACAAGGTGATCCCTGGAACAAGGTGATCCCTGGAACAAGGTGATCCCTGGAACAAGGTGATCCCTGGAACAAGGTGATTCCTGGAACAAGGTGATGTCTGGAACAAGGTGATCCCTGGAACAAGGTGATCCCTGGAACAAGGTGATTCCTGGAACAAGGTGATTCCTGGAACAAGGTGATCCCTGGAACAAGGTGATCCCTGGAACAAGGTGATCCCTGGAACAAGGTGATCCCTGGAACAAGGTGATCCCTGGAACAAGGTGATCCCTGGAACAAGGTGATCCCTGGAACAAGGTGATCCCTGGAACAAGGTGATCCCTGGAACAAGGTGATCCCTGGAACAAGGTGATCCCTGGAACAAGGTGATCCCTGGAACAAGGTGATCCCTGGAACAAGGTGATCCCTGGAACAAGGTGATCCCTGGAACAAGGTGATTCCTGGAACAAGTTTGTCTCCAGAGCAAAATACCTTCCCGTTACATATTGTTACACTTTGTTCTTCTTTGCCGAGTACCTACCTGGAGTCTACCTGGAGTCTACCTGGAGTCTACCTGGAGGATATTCCGGGGGCCAACGCCCCCGCGGCCCTGTCCACGACCAGGTCTCCCGGTGGATCAGGGCTTGATCAACGAGGCTGTTACTGCTGGCTGCACGCAGTCCAAAATACAAACCACAGCCCGGCTTTAGGTATCTCTCCAGCTCTCTCATGAAGACAACCAGGGGTCTACTGGTAATGCCCCTTATTGCTGGTGGGAGGCTGTTGAACAGTCTTGGGCTCCGGATACTTGTTGGGTTTTCTCCTAGTGTACCAGTGGCGCCCCTACTTTTCACTGGAGGTATGTTGCATCGTCTGCCAAGTCTTTTAATTTCGTATGTAGTGATTTCTGTGTGCATATTAGGGACGAGTCCCTCCAGAATCTTCTAGGTGTAGATTATAATATATCTCTCTCGCCTGCGCTCCAGTGAGTACAAGTCAAGTTCTTCCAAGCGTTCCCAGTAGTTAAGGTGTTTGATGGAACTTATACGTGCAGTAAAGATTCTCTGTACATTCTCTAGGTCTGCAATTTCACCTGCCTTGAATGGGGATGTTAATGTACAGCAGTATTCCAGCCTAGAGAGAACAAGGGATTTAAAAAGGATCATCATTGGCTTGGCCTCTCTTGTCTTGAATGTTCTCATTATCCATCCTATCAGTTTCCTCGCAGATGTGATAGTGGCATTGTTGTAGTCCTTGAAGGTGAGGTCTACGGACATTACCCCTCCCAGGACCTTCACATTACTTTTCCGCTCTATTGTGTGATTAGAGTTTGTAGTATACTCAGTCCTATTTATTATTTCCTCCAGTTTTCCATAACGGAGTAGCTGGAATTTGTCTTCATTGAACATCATATTGTTCTCTGTTGCCCATTGGAAAACTTGGTTTATATCTTCTTGGAGATTTGCCGTGTCCTCAATGGATGACACTCTCATGCAGATCCTAGTATCGCCTGCAAAGGATGACACGGTGTTATGGTTTACATCTCTGTCTATGTCTGATATGAGAATGAGGAACAGAATAGGGGCGAGTACTGTGCCTTGTGGAACAGAGCTCTCCACTTTGGCAGCTTACGATTTAACTCTGTTTACCACTACTCTTTGTGTTCGATTGGTTAGAAAGTTGAAGATCCATCTGCCTACTTTTCCAGTTATCCCTTTAGCACGCATTTTGTGTGCTATTACACCATGGTCGCACTTGTCAAAGGCTTTCTGCAAAATCTGTGTATACTGCATCTGCATTATGTTTGTTTTCCAGAGCATCTAAGACCATATCATAGTGGTCCAGTAGTTGTGAGAGGCAGGAGAGACCTGCTGTGAAACCATGTTGCCCTGGGTTGTGCAATTTTTGGGAGTTCAGATGGTTTGCAATCCTGCTTCTTAGAACTCTTTCAAAGATTTTTATATGGGACGTTAAAGCTATTGGTCTATAGTTCTTAGCTATTGCTTTGCTGCCACCTTTATGGAGTAGCAGAAAGACTAAACACACACACACACACACACACATATATATATATATATATATATATATATATATATATAATGGGGTCCACCTCTGGTACAAATTGTGGGACCCATAACCTCTGAGAAGTGGATAAAAAGGCTTCAAGGAAGAATATTTGGATTTCTTCCTGAAGCCATTTGAATATTCCACTTCCTCTACCACCCCATCTTTTTTTTTTTACCAATAGGTATATTTTATTACATAATATGGTACAACAGATTTAAGAGTACATTGTTGATATAAAGATGGCATATACAGCACACGAGGTGTGAAAAATACATGTCTAGTACATATTGTTACATGTTTGTCACTGATTATAATGCGAAAATCTCATCCTGCTCCTCAGAGCTGTTGCGCGTGCCCAAAATACAGCATGCATTACCCCTCTGAACAGCAGCGCTGAGAACTGATAAAAAAATCTACAAATTTACAATAAACTTAAAATTGAGATTAAAAAAAATGCATTAGTGCAAAATTAAATCAAAATACGAATATTAATTTCGAATGTTTATTAAAATTTAAATTCACAATAAAATTCGAAGATACTCCACAATATAAATTTACATTAATGTTACAAATATTTTTGACATTTAAATCCAGGAAAAAAAAAGTGAAAAAGGCTCTTTTGACATATTGTAAGAGAAGAATAATTTGATAAATTTCATCTCATTGAAAAATTATGTAAATATGAGGAAACAACAATTTTGTAATAAATACGGATTCTGAAAAATAAAATCATTCTGAAAAAATTTCTCAATATATAATTATATATATATATATATATATATATATATATATATATATATATATATATATATATATATATATATATATAAGTGTTCAGTTGATAGTCAAGTGGTTAATTAGTGCTCAGGGAGGGGAAGGGGGAGAAGGAGGGGTGGGGAAGAGAAGGGAGGGATGTATTAGAGAGGGAGGAGAAGGTGGAGTAGAGAGGACGGGTGAGGGGGAGGGGAGGAAGGAGAGGGGAGCAAAGGAGATGGGGGAGGAAAGCGAGGAAGGGGAAGAAGGGGCAGGAGACATTACATATGGGAGGGGAGTAGACAATAAAAAGGTGAGGGGGAGTAGATAATTAAGAGGGGAGGGAGTAGACAATAAAGAGGTGAGGGGGAGTAGATAATTAAGAGGGGAGGGAGTAGACAATAAAGAGGTGAGGGGAGTAGATAATTAAGAGGAGGGGAGTAGACAATAAAAGGGGAGGGGAGTAGACAATAAAGAGGGGAGGGGGAGTAGACGATAAAGAGGGGAGGGGAGTAACGTGCATAACAACGACAATGATGATGGTGATGGTAATGATGATAATGGTGATACCGATGATGATAATGGTGATACCGATGATGATAATGGCGATACCGATGATGATAATGGTGATACCGATGATGATAATGAAAATGGTGATGTTGAAATGATAGAAATGTTGAAGATAACGGTGGTCATAGTGATTGTAATGGTGACAGTGAGGGTGATAGTGACAGTGATGGTGATAGTGATTGTGATGGTGATAGTGATTGTGATGGTGACAGTGATGGTGATAGTGACTGTGATGGTGATAGTGATTGTGATGGTGACAGTGATGGTGATAATGACAGTGATGGTGATGGTGATAGTGACTGTGATGATAGTGATTGTGATGGTGACAGTGATGATGATAGTGACTGTGATGATAGTGATTGTGATGGTGACAGTGACAGTGATGATGATAGTGACTGTGATGGTGATAGTGATTGTAATGGTGACAGTGATGGTGATAGTGACAGTGATGGTGATAGTGACTGTGATGGTGATAGTGATTGTGATAGTGATAGTGATTGTGATGGTGACAGTGATGGGGATAGTGACTGTGATGGTGATAGTGATTGTGATGGTGATAGTGATTGTGATGGTGACAGTGACAGTGATGATGATAGTGACTGTGATGATGATAGTGACTGTGATGATATTGATTGTGATGGTGACAGTGACAGTGATGATGATAGTGACTGTGATGATGATAGTGACTGTGATGATGATAGTGACTGTGATGATGATAGTGACTGTGATGATGGTGATTGTGATAGTGACAGTGATGGTGATAGTGACTGTGATGATGATAGTGACTGTGATGATGATAGTGATTGTGATGATGGTGATTGTGATGGTGACAGTGATGGTGATAGTGACTGTGATGATGATAGTGACTGTGATGATAGTGAATGTGATGATAGTGATTGTGATAGTGACAGTGATGGTGATAGTGACTGTGATGATGATAGTGACTGTGATGATGATAGTGACTGTGATGATGATAGTGACTGTGATGATGGTGATTGTGATGGTGACAGTGACAGTGATGGTGATAGTGACTGCGATGATGATAGTGACTGTGATGATAGTGACTGTGATGATAGTGATTGTGATAGTGACAGTGATGGTGATAGTGACTGTGATGATGATAGTGATTGTGATGGTGATAGTGACAGTGATGGTGATAGTGACTGTGATAATGCTTTTGATTGTGATGATGATAGTGATTGTGATGTTGATAGTGATACAGATGAGTTTATCCCCCACAATTGTGTATGCTCTCCCACAAGTGTATATCCTCCCCCACAAGTGTTTATCTTCCCCCACAAGTGTGTATCCTCCCCCACAAGTGTGTATCCTCCCCCACAAGTGTGTATCCTCCCTTGCAAGTGTGTATCCTCCCTCACAAGTGTGTATCCTCCCCACAAGTGTGTATCCACCTCCACAAGTGTGTATCCTCCCTCAAAAGTGTGTATCCTCCCTCACAAGTGTGTATCCTCCCCCACAAGCGTGTACCCTCCCCACAAATATGTATCCTCCCCCACATGTGTGTATCCTCCTCCACAAGTGTATATCCTCCTTCACAAGTGTGTATCCTCCCCCACAAGCTTGTATCCTCCCCCACAAGTGTGTATCCTCCACCACAAGCCTGTATCCTCCCCCACAAGTGTGTATCCTCCCCTACAAGCGTGTATCCTCCCCACAAATATGTATCCTCACCCACAAGCGTGTATCCTCCCCCACAAGCATGTATCCTCCCCCACAAGCGTGTATCTTCTACAAGGCAGATAAAGACTGTTCGAGAGGCGAGAAACGAGTACTCGAGGGCACAGGTGTTAAAAACACTGAAGAATTTCACAGATGTCAAAATATATTTTTTCCACCTGGAGGAGGAAGTAGTGGCGGACAAGCTTCCATACACAGCTTCAAGAATAGGCTCGCCAGCGGCCCACGAAGATAAGAGAGAAGAAACGCATAAGCAGGACCAGGAGTTGAGAATCGACTCGTGAAATTACAAAGAGGTACCTACAAATAGCTGAGGATACACGCAAGCGCACGAGCACACGCACGCACGCACTGCGGCAGACGGTGTGACGTCACACAAGCACTGCGGCAGACGGTGTGACGTCACACAAGCACTGCGGCAGACGGTGTGACGTCACACACACCTCCAGGGAAAACAGACATAAACAAAGCCACACTCCCAAAGAAAACGGAGTAAATGCAAATTCACTAGACAAAGACTTTCTTCTCTGAAGAAAAATTAAAAATATCTATATCATATATATATATATATATATATATATATATATATATATATATATATATATATATATATATATATATATATATATATATATAACTATATATATATACGTATATAAATACATACTGCATGCAGTCTTAAGAATTCACACCTGAAGCAGCTGACAACTAGACACTCATCTATAGAATACCAAAGCAAAATACAAATATATTTTTTTTTTGCAGTACATAGGTAATGTTGATCACGTGTAATGGCGAAAGCTATGTGCCTCTTCTTTCTTCACATGCAGAATAAGTAGTAATTCTCACCTGCTGTTTCCTGCATTTGCCGCAGGTGTTGATACCTCAACCTGATTCAGGCAGTCATCGTGTGCCACAGTCTATTGAAAGGTAAAGTGCTGCTCATACATGACCATTCTGCATAGAGCAAATCATAGTGCTTGATACCAGCTCTCTCAGGAATCTGGGCATTTGTGTTTTCTCGTCTACCTGGACTTATGTCCTTTAGAAGGATGGTTTTAACAGCTGATAGAGGGATGGGCTGTTCCACCTCCGACCTGTCACAAGCAGCTCTTGCTTTGTTTTCAGTGTCGTCGTGTTAGATGATTATGTCGTTTCACATAGATTATCAGGAGGCAAACGCGTGAACTCACGATTTAGTACCCGCCTTGTCAGTAGTTAGACGTTAGGAGGACTCATACCCACCTTGTCAGTCGTTAGGCGTCAGGACTCATACCCACCTTGTTAGTAGTTATCCCAAGGGCCTAGGCTCCTCCCAGGGGCATGGGCTCCTCCCAGGGGTGTGGGCTTCTCCCAGGGGCCTGGGCTCCTCCCAAGGGCCTGGGCTCCTTCCATGGGTTTGGGCTCCTCCCAGAGGCCTGGACTCTTTCCAGAGGCCTGGACTCTTTCCATAGGCCTGAGTTCCTCCCAGGGGCTTGGGCTCCCTCCAGGTGCCTGGGCTCCTTCTAAATTCCAGTGCTCCCAAATTTCTGGGCTCCTCCCAAGTGCCTAGGCTCCTCCCAAGTCCCTGGAATTCTCCCAAGTGAATGGGATCCTCCCAACATAATGAGTATTAGTAGACAGTGTTAGGTATGAGGCTGCCACAGTGAAAAGCTCTCTTCCACAAGCTACAGAACTCCCTCCCATCTGACACATCCCTATATCTGACACAGACAGAGACGTAAATCAAAGCACCATACCTTCCTTTGTAGACGATACTAGAATTTGCAGTCCATTATTTAATCGGATACATACCAAGTCTTCCAGTGCGCCCTAGAAAACAATATGATATTCCATAAGAGGAAAATTTCAGTTACTCTGTTATGGAAAACTCGAGGAAATAAAAGCCAGAGAGGAGTATAAAACAAATTCTAACTACACAGTAGAGCGTAAAACTAATGTGAAGGACATAGGAGTGATAATGTCAGAGGACCTCAGCCTCAAGGATCACAACACAGTCATTATCAAAACAGCGAGGAAAATGATTGGATGGATAATGAGAACCTTCAAAAGAAGGGATGCTAAGCCATTGGTGATCCCTTTTCAGCCACATGTTCTCTCTAGGCTGGAATACTGCTGTACGCTAACAGCCAAACACCTTAATTATACACCTGAAAAATTTAGTGGAACTAGTCCCAAATCTACACACAATTACTCCTTACTAATGCAAAAGACTCGACAGACGGGGCAACATACCTCAAGTGAAGGACAGGGGTGCTGTAAATACACTGGGAAAGAACACAACAACTATAAAGGGCCGATTTCCAATAGACCGCCTAGCTGTCTTCAAAAGGAAACTGGATATGTTAATAAAATCAGTACCTGACCAGCCAGGCTGTGGTTCGTACGTTGGACTGCGTGCAGCCAGCAGTAACAGCCTGTTTAATCTGAGAATGATCCGAAGGAAGGCCTGGTCATGGACCGGGCTGCGATGGTGTTGACACCCAGAACACTCTCCAGTGTAGACTCCAGGTAAGTGCCTGGGCTCCTCACAAGTGTCTGGGCTCCTCACATGTGCCTGGGCTCCTCACAAGTGTCTGGGCTCCTCACAAGTGTCTGGGCTCCTCACAAGTGCCTGAGCTCCTAACCGGTGCCTGGCATTCTCAGAAGTGCCTGACCTTCTAACAAGTGCCTGGCTCCTCACAGGTGCCTGGCTTTCTCACATGTGCCTATGCTCCTCACAAGGTGCCTGGTTTCCTCATAAGGTACCTGGGCTACTTACAAGGTACCTTGGCTCCTCACAGGATGCTTGAGCTTCTCATAAGGTGCCTGACATCCTCACAAGGTGCCTGGGCTCCTCACAAGGTGTCTGGGCTCCTCACAAGGTGTCTGGGCTTCTCACAAGGTGACTGGCATATTCACAAGATGCCTGGCATCCTTACAAGATGCCTGGCATCCTCACAAGATGCCTGGCATCCTCACAAGATGCCTGGCATCCTCACAAGATGCCTGGCATCCTCACAAGATGCCTGGCATCCTCACAAGATGCCTGGCATCCTCACAAGATGCCTGGCATCCTCACAAGATGCCTGGCATCCTCACAAGATGCCTGGCATCCTCACAAGATGCCTGGCATCCTCACAAGATGCCTGGCATCCTCACAAGATGCCTGGCATCCTCACAAGATGCCTGGCATCCTCACAAGGTGCCTGGTTTTCTCACATGTGCCTAAGCTCCTCACAAGAAGTTTGGCATCCTCACAAAGTGCCTGAATTCTCACAAGATGCCTGGCATCCTCACAAGATGCCTGGCATCCTCACAAGAAGCCTGGCATCCTCACAAGATGCCTGGCATCCTCACACGATGACTGGCATCCTCACAAGGTGCCTGGGCTCCTCACAAGGTGCCTGAGATCCATCAATAGGGTAAACTCATCTGTCTCTTGACTTCCTTGTTTACTAGTCGTGATTACAAACCAATTTAGAATTTCAAGCTTACGACCCCAGGTATTCTCCTGCAGTCTATTACTTTTTATTTACTAATAACAAATAATGTTATCAATTAATACATTAGTTATTTATTTGCTCAAGTAATGACAATTAATTTTTTTTTTACAATATTTTCAATATATTTATTCGTCATTATTATAAGAGTTTTGTTGCTGTACACGTTCTCGGGCAGACACTCACCCTGGGGGACCTCACGTTCTCGGGCAGACACTCACCCTGGGGGACCTCACGTTCTCGGGCAGACACTCACCCTGGGGGACCTCACGTTCTCGGGCAGACACTCACCCTGGGGGACCTCACGTTCTCGGGCAGACACTCACCCTGGGGACCTCACGTTCTCGGGCAGACACTCACCCTGGGGGACCTCACGTTCTCGGGCAGACACTCACCCTGGGGGACCTCACGTTCTCGGGCAGACACTCACCCTGGGGGACCTCACGTTCTCGGGCAGACACTCACCCTGGGGACCTCACGTTCTCGGGCAGACACTCACCCTGGGGGACCTCACGTTCTCGGGCAGACACTCACCCTGGGGGACCTCACGTTCTCGGGCAGACACTCACCCTGGGGGACCTCACGTTCTCGGGCAGACACTCACCCTGGGGGACCTCACGTTCTCGGCCCAAACTGCTATCAGCATCACTGTAGTGACAAGTTTATAACTTGTCACTACAGTGTCAGGACTGAAATTACAGTAACCAGCTTGGCTCTACAGGGTAAAATATGCTGACAGTGACCAGCCTGCTGACAGTGACCAGCCTGCTGACAGTGACCAGCCTACTGACAGTGACCAGCCTGCTGACAGTGACCAGCCTGCTGACAGTGACCAACCTACTGATAGTGCCCAGCCTGATAACAGTGATCCATCTGCTGACAGTGTCTAGCCTGCTGACAGTGCCCAGGGAAGCACAGCTTGAGGACCTCCTTCTCAGAACTAATGATCCACCTGCTTTTTACTAGATGCAATATTGACAAAAATAAATATTAAAACTGAGTGAGAGAATTTATTTTCCAGAGCAAGGAGGCCCTGGACAGGGATGTGTCATGTCACCATAAAGATTTCTTCGGATTTTTAACCCCGGAGGGTTAGCCACCCAGGATAACCGAAGAAAGTCAGTGCGTCATCGAGGACTGTCTGCCTTATTTCCATTGGGGTCCTCAATCTTGTCCCCCAGGATGCGACCATGCTTGCTTAACATGATGAAGAATGAGGCACAACATTGGGAAATCTTTGTTGAGGAAACGTTTCGCCAAACAGTGGCATCTTCAGTTTAATACAGAGACAAACGGTGAAAGATGAGGAAGAGATTGAGGTAATCAGTCCCTCAGCTTGGAGTTGATGTGTTCAGTCTATCATTATTGAGATTGATGGATTGAGGGTGTTGGGGGACTGGGAGATGGTTAATCTGGAGCAAGAGATGTCACAGTTGTTTTTGGAAGATTCCGAAGAGAGGTTGGTAAAGGAATTTGGGAGGGTATGTGAAAGAAGGAAATTGAAATTGAATATGGGAAAGAGCAAGGTGATGAGAATATAAAAAAATATAGGGAAACGTAGAATGTAAATCAGATCGAAGGGAGGGAGCATGGAAGAGTTGAATATGTTCAGATATTTTTGGAGTGGACTTGCCAGCGGATGGTTCTGTGAGAGATGAGGTGAACCACAGAACTGAACAAGAAAAAAAGGTAAATGGTAATTTACCAAATATAGTGGAACCAACACTGATGCATGGGTGTGAAGCATTGGTTTTAAATGTTGCAGCGAGGAGGAGTCTGTAGACAGATGAGATGTCGTATTTGAGGACAATGTGTGGTTTGAATATTATACAGAGAATTCAGAGTCTGGAGATTAAGAGCAGGTGTTGAGTTACGAGGAGTATTTGTTATTTAGAGGGGATGTTAAAATTAATTGGACATGTAGAGAGGTTGGGCGAAAAATAGGATGATTAGTAGGGCCTATAAATCTGGGGTGGAGGGAAGGAGGTTGTCCTAGGAAAGATTGGATGGAGAGGGTAAAGATGGATTTGAGTGTTAAGGGCTTAGAAATCCAACAGGCTAGTGTCGACGTGTTAGGAGTGAATGAAAGCAATTGTTTTTTTTAATCTGACGTTCTGTTGGAGTGTGTGCACAGTAATATTTATGAAGGAATTCAGGGAAATCGGTTAGCCGGACTTGAGTCCTGGAAATGGGAAGTACAGTGTCTGCACTTTGCAGGAGGGGTGGAGATGCTGTGGTTCAGACAGAAATCTGAACTGAAATGTCAATACCCTTTTGACAAAGCAGTGATTGAGTAAGTGACAGTGAAAGTGTTTTCTTCTCTGCAGGATCACCCAAACTCTGTATGAATCGGCCGGAGTGTTAGAAAAAAGTTAATGTACAGTTTATTGAACGTAGCACAGTGCCAGGCTTCCCAACTGGCTTCTTCTGTGAGAGAGAGGGTGCCAAGAGGGAGAGAGGTTGGATGCCGAGAGGGAGAGAGAGGGGTGCCGAGAGGGAGAAAGTGGGGTGCCGAGAGGAAGAGAGGGAGGTGCCAAAAGGGAGAGAGGGGAAGTTGCCGAGGGAAAAGAGAGGGTGCCGAGTGGGGATAATATTTACAACGAGTACAACACGTGGCACAGTGCCTGACTTCCTTGTTCACTCCCAAGTGTCTGTACGTAATTACATGTTAACATTCACAGAAGGCTCTTAGTGAAGCTGGAGAACGGCTCTTGATCTAAAGAACTTGAGCTATCCTCCCTTTCCTTGGATTGAAGTTTATCACCCCTCGGTTCATGACCCCTACGGGGTTAACACTTCCCAATAAATGCAAAATAATTTTGTAGTTATACTCATTTGCATTTACTTTTAGACTATCCCCAGGATGCGACTCACCAGCCGACTAGTACCCAGGTACCTATTTAATGCTACATGACAAGGAGTAGGCGACAGCAGGTGTTAGGAGACTATCACCTGTTTACTTCTAGTTGACCAGGAGCAGCACGGAAGAACTTCTGTTTGAAAATTAATGAAAGGTACGAAAATAAAAGAAATGAGATATGGAAAAATAAAAGATGGTTTGATCCTGTAGGTTGACCTGAACAGCTGATCTAGCAGTGAACAGGAACCTGGTTGGTATCTAGCAGTGAACAGGAACCTGGTTGGTATCTAGCAGTGAAGAGGAACCTGGTTGGTATCTAGCAGTGAAGAGGAACCTGGTTGGTATCTAGCAGTGAAGAGGAGCCTGGTTGGTATCTAGCAGTGAAGAGGAACCTAGTTGGTATATAGCAGTGAACAGGAACCTGGTTGGTATCTAGCAGTGAACAGGAACCTGGTTGGTATCTAGCAGTGAACAATAACCTGGTTGGTATCTAGCAGCGAAGAGGAGCCTGGTTGGTATCAAGCAGTGAAGAGGAACCTGGTTGGTATCTAGCAGTGAACAGGAACCTGGTTGGTATCTAGCAGTGAAGAGGAACCTGGTTGGTATCTAGCAGTGAAGAGGAGTCTGGTTGGTATCTAGCAGTGAAGAGGATTCTGGTTAGTATCTAGCAGTGAAGAGGAACCTGGTTGGTATCTAGCAGTGAAGAGGAACCTGGTTGGTATCTAGCAGTGAAGAGGAGCCTGGTTGGTATCTAGCAGTGAAGAGGAACCTGGTTGGTATCTAGAAGTGAAGAGGAACCTGGTTGGTATCTAGCAGTGAAGAGGAGCCTGGTTGGTATCTAGCAGTGAAGAGGAACCTGGTTTTTATCTAGCAGTGAACAGGAACCTGGTTGGTATCTAGCAGTGAAGAGGAACCTGGTTGGCATCTAGCAGTGAAGAGGAACCTGGTTGGTATCTAGCAGTGAAGAGGAACCTGGTTGGTATCTAGCAGTGAAGAGGAGCCTGGTTGGTATCTAGCAGTGAACAGGAACTTGGTTGGTATCTAGCAGTGAAGAGGAACCTGGTTGGTATCTAGCAGTGAACAGGAACCTGGTTGGTATCTAGCAGTGAAGAAGAACCTGGTTGGTATCTAGCAGTGAACAGGAACCTGGTTGGTATCCAGCAGTGAAGAGGAACCTGGTTGGTATCTAGCAGTGAAGAGGAACCTGGTTGGTATCTAGCAGTGAAGAGGAACCTAGTTGGCATCTAGCAGTGAAGAGGAACCTGGTTGGTATCTAGCAGTGAAGAGGAACCTGGTTGGTATCTAGGAGTGAAGAGGAACCTGGTTGGCATCTGGCAGTGAAGAGGAACCTGGTTGGTATCTAGCAGTGAAGAGGAACCTGGTTGGTATCTAGCAGTGAAGAGGAACCTGGTTGGTATCTAGCAGTGAAGAGGAACCTGGTTGGTATCTAGCAGTGAAGAGGAACCTGGTTGGTATCTAGCAGGGAAGAGGAACCTGGTTGGTATCTAGCAGTGAACAGGAACCTGGTTGGTATCTAGCAGTGAAGAGGAACCTGGTTGGTATCTAGCAGTGAAGAGGAACCTGGTTGGCATCTGGCAGTGAAGAGGAACCTGGTTGGTATCTAGCAGTGAAGAGGAACCTGGTTGGTATCTAGCAGTGAAGAGGAACCTGGTTGGTATCTAGCAGTGAAGAGGAACCTGGTTGGTATCTAGCAGTGAAGAGGAACCTGGTTGGTATCTAGCAGGGAAGAGGAACCTGACTCACGAAATCGTAATGACACGATTGCAAACAAACCACATACCACGGGTGGGTTCGACGCGTCAGAGTGTCTCAGAACTCCAGACTCGCGTAAGCACTGGCCAGCTAGCTTCAATAAGATTCATCCAACTAGGTATCTACACCATGGAAGGTTAGCATAGGCACCACGTGTCCACAAATGCAAGTTTTACAGACGAATCTCAGCTAGCATGGCGTGACGAACTCTAGCCAGTCCCTTCAAGCCGTCAACATGACTCACGAAATCGTAATGACGATTGCAAACAAACCACATACCACGGTGGGGTTCGAACCCGCGGTCAGATGTCTCAGAACTCCAGACCGTCGCGTAACCACTGGCCAGCTAGCTTCAATAGATTCATCCAACTAGGTATATTTCTACCATAGGAAGGTTAGCATAGGCACCACTGTGTCCACAAATGCAAGTTTTACAGACGAATCTCCAGCTAGCATGGCCGTGACGAACTCTGCTCAAGTCCCTTCAAAGCCGTCACATGACTCACGAAATCGTAATGACACGATTGCAAACAAACCACATACCACGGGTGGGGTTCGAACCCGCGGTCAGAGTGTCTCAGAACTCCAGACACAGTGGTGCCTATGCTAACCTTCCTATGGTGTAGAAATATACCTAGTTGGATGAATCTTATTGAAGCTAGCTGGCCCAGTGGCTTACGCGACGGTCTGGAGTTCTGAGACACTCTGACCGCGGGTTCGAACCCCACCCGTGGTATGTGGTTTGTTTGCAATCGTGTCATTACGATTTCGTGAGTCATGTTGACGGCTTTGAAGGGACTTGAGCTAGAGTTCGTCACGCCATGCTAGCTGGAGATTCGTCTGTAAAAACTTGCATTTGTGGACACAGTGGTGCCTATGCTAACCTTCCTATGGTGTAGAAATATACCTAGTTGGATGAATCTTATTGAAGCTAGCTGGCCCAGTGGCTTACGCGACGGTCTGGAGTTCTGAGACACTCTGACCGCGGGTTCGAACCCACCCGTGTATGTGTTTGTTGCAATCGTGTCATTACGATTTCGTGAGTCATGTTGACGGCTTTGAAGGGACTTGAGCTAGAGTTCGTCACGGCCATGCTAGCTGGAGATTCGTCTGTAAACTTGCATTGTGGACACAGTGGTGC
Source organism: Cherax destructor (assembly GCA_009830355.1). Taxonomy (NCBI): domain Eukaryota; kingdom Metazoa; phylum Arthropoda; class Malacostraca; order Decapoda; family Parastacidae; genus Cherax; species Cherax destructor. The sequence continues at coordinate 376,503 of WNWK01000226.1, read as the reverse complement.
CTATGCTAACCTTCCATGGTGTAGAAATATACCTAGTTGGATGAATCTTATTGAAGCTAGCTGGCCCAGTGGCTTACGCGACGGTCTGGAGTTCTGAGACACTCTGACCGCGGGTTCGAACCCCACCCGTGGTATGTGGAAGAGGAACCTGGTTGGTATCTAGCAGTGAACAGGAACCTGGTTGGTATCTAGCAGTGAAGAGGAACCTGGTTGGTATCTAGCAGTGAAGAGGAGCCTGGTTGGTATCTAGCAGTGAAGAGGAACCTGGTTGGTATCTAGCAGTGAAGAGGAACCTGGTTGGTATCTAGCAGTGAAGAGGAACCTGGTTGGTATCTAGCAGGGAAGAGGAACCTGGTTGGTATCTAGCAGTGAACAGGAACCTGGTTGGTATCTAGCAGTGAAGAGGAACCTGGTTGGTATCTAGCAGTGAAGAGGAACCTGGTTGGCATCTGGCAGTGAAGAGGAACCTGGTTGGTATCTAGCAGTGAAGAGGAATCTGGTTGGTATCTAGCAGTGAAGAGGAACCTGGTTGGTATCTAGCAGTGAAGAGGAACCTGGTTGGTATCTAGCAGTGAAGAGGAACCTGGTTGGTATCTAGCAGGGAAGAGGAACCTGGTTGGTATCTAGCAGTGAACAGGAACCTGGTTGGTATCTAGCAGTGAACAGGAACCTGGTTGGTATCTAGCAGTGAAGAGGAGCCTGGTTGGTATCTAGCAGTGAAGAGGAACCTGGTTGGTATCTAGCAGTGAAGAGGAACCTGGTTGGTATCTAGCAGTGAAGAGGAACCCTACATAAATGAACTGAGATAGAGGAGTAGTTCTATCTATGAACTAGTGTAAATATTATTCAAAGACTGGTGAAGGGAGGTGATGAAGGGCACGTCAGAGGAAGGGACGGAAAGAAGGGAAAAAAGGTTTTAAAGAGAGAGCGACTTAAGCATCGATCAAGCGTGTACGATCTTTAGTAATATCTTCGAATCGATTTGGGAAAACAGGCTTGAGTTTTGGAACTGGGAAGTACTCTGCCTATATTGTAAAAAAATGAACCCAAATATTATTGTTCAGTGAACAATACCGAATCATTAGGTTTGTGACCGTGTGTAAAAACAATCAATACCCATCCATTATGTAACATGTTAACAACTTGATGGGCAAGATTATTTTTTTGAGAATATCAATGTTTAGGTGATATCAGTGTTTAGGTAATATCAGTGTTTAGGTAATATCAGTGTTTAGGTAATATCAGTGTTTAGGTGATATCAGTGTTTAGGTAATATCAGTGTTTAGAATATCAATGTTTAGGTGATATCAGTGTTTAGGTAATATCAGTGTTTAGGTAATATCAGTGTTTAGGTAATATCAGTGTTTAGGTGATATCAGTGTTTAGGTAATATCAGTGTTTAGGTAATATCAGTGTTTAGGTAATATCAGTGTTTAGGTAATATCAGTGTTTAGGTAATATCAGTGTTTAGGTAATATCAGTGTTTAGGTAATATCAGTGTTTAGGTAATATCAGTGTTTAGGTAATATCAGTGTTTAGGTGATATCAGTGTTTAGGTAATATCAGTGTTTAGGTGATATCAGTGTTTAGGTGATATCAGTGTTTAGGTGATATCAGTGTTTAGGTAATATCAGTGTTTAGGTAATATCAGTGTTTAGGTAATATCAGTGTTTAGGTGATATCAGTGTTTAGGTAATATCAGTGTTTAAGTGATATCAGTGTTTAGGTAATATCAGTGTTTAGGTAATATCAGTGTTTAGGTAATATCAGTGTTTAGGTAATATCAGTGTTTAGGTAATATCAGTGTTTAGGTAATATCAGTGTTTAGATAATATCAGTGTTTAAGTGATATCAGTGTTTAGGTAATATCAGTGTTTAGGTAATATCAGTGTTTAGGTAATATCAGTGTTTAAGTGATATCAGTGTTTAGGTAATATCAGTGTTTAGGTAATATCAGTGTTTAGGTAATATCAGTGTTTAGGTAATATCAGTGTTTAGGTAATATCAGTGTTTAGGTAATATCAGTGTTTAGGTAATATCAGTGTTTAAGTGATATCAGTGTTTAGGTAATATCAGTGTTTAGGTAATATCAGTGTTTAGGTAATATCAGTGTTTAGGTAATATCAGTGTTTAGGTGATATCAGTGTTTAGGTGATATCAGTGTTTAGGTAATATCAGTGTTTAGGTAATATCAGTGTTTAAGTGATATCAGTGTTTAGGTAATATCAGTGTTTAGGTAATATCAGTGTTTAGGTAATATCAGTGTTTAGGTAATATCAGTGTTTAGGTAATATCAGTGTTTAGGTAATATCAGTGTTTATGTAATATCAGTGTTTAGGTAATATCAGTGTTTAGGTAATATCAGTGTTTAGGTAATATCAGTGTTTAGGTAATATCAGTGTTTAGGGGCACCTGTGGTGAAGTGCTGTGGAGGATCTTGAATTTGAGTGAATGGGCATCCTACCAGTATACAAGGGTATCCTATGAGTATGATGGGGTGCCCCATCAGTGAATGAGACAAGGTATCCCTCAAGGATGTGTGCGGTATCCTACGTGCAGTTCTGGGACTGACCCCATCACTCAGCAAAACATTAGCACATTGACCTGGCCTCCACCTGTTCGATACCACGCCCCCCCCCCACATAATAAATACTCAAACCTCCACCTCCGACATACTCTGCCCTCTACCTCCCCTCTCCACTCTCCTTAGTACTCTCTATACTCACTCTTCAACACCTCCATCATCGGCCTCCAGAGAACCCCGTCCTAGCAGCCACCCTCGTGTCCCTACCCACTCTCCTGCCTGTCCTGGCAACCACCCTTCTGTGTGTTAGTTGCCATTGTGATTGGTGTGTTGTATATGTGTGTGTACTCACCTAATTGTACTCACCTAATTGTGGTTGCAGGGGTCGAGACTCAGCTCCTGGCCCCGCCTCTTCGCTGTCTGTTACTGGGTCTCTGCTCTCCCTGCTCCATGAGCTTTATCATACCTTGTCTTAAAACTATGTATGGCTCCCGCCTCCACTATATCGTTCGCTAGACTATTCCACTTCCTAACTACTCTATGGATGAAGAATTGCTTCCTAACATCCCTTTGACTCATCTGAGTCTTCAGCTTCCAGTTGTGTCCCCTTGTTTCTGTGTTCCCTCTCTGGAACATCCTGTCACTATCTACCTTGTCGATTCCCTGCAGTATTTTGTATGTCGTTATTATGTCTCCTCTAACCCTTCTGGGTGTGGTGTGTTGTATATGTGTGGTGTGTTGTATGTGTGTGTTTGTGTGTGTGTGTGTGTGTGTGTGTGTGTGTACTCACCTAGTTGTGGTTGCAGGGGTCGATTCATAGCTCCTGGCCCCGCCTCTTCATTGGTCGCTACTAGGTCACTCTTCCTGCTCCGTGAGCTTTATCATACCTCTTCATAAAGCTATGCATGGATCCTGCCTCCACTACATCACTTCAAAGGCTATTCCACTTCCTGACAACTCTGTGACTGAAGAAATACTTCAACATCTCTCAGTATTTTATATGTCGTTATCATATCCTTCCTATCTCTCTTGTCCTCCAGTGTAGTCAGGTCGATTTCCCTTAACCTCTTCTTGTATGACATGCCCCTTAGCTCCGGGACTAGTCTTGTTGCAAACCTTTGCATTTTCTCTAGTTTCCTTACGTGTTTGGCTAGGTTCAAAACTGGTGCTGCATACTCCAATATAGGGCTAACGTACATGGTGTACAGGGTTCTGAATGACTCCTTATTAAGATGTCGGAATGCTGTTCTTAGGTTTGCTAGGCGCCCATATGCTGCAGCAGTTATTTAGTTGATGTGCGCCTCAAGAGATGTGCCCAATGTTATACTCACCCCAAGATCCTTTTCCTTGAGTGAGGTTTGTAGTATCTGGCTCCCTAGACTGTACTCCGTCTGCGGTCTTCTTTGCCCTTCCCAATCTTCATGACTTTGCTGGACCAGGCTTGTAGTCTGTTTATGTGTGCGTGTGTGTGTGTGTGTGTGTATGTGTGTGTGTGTGTGTGTGTATGTGTGTGTGTGTGTATGGGCAAATGTGAATTATTAGAGTGTTATGGACTCACCTGATTATATAGTTCAACATTCACATGTTTGTGTTTGTGCGTGTTCTTGTGCTCTGTACAGAGGTGTGTGAATTAACGTGGTGTACTGTGTTGGTATACTGTGTTGGTGTACTGTGTTGGTATACTGTGTTGGTGTACTGTGTTGGTGTACCTAAACAGTACACCAAAACAGCCTGGCGTCTTGGCGTCAACCTGATAAGATAATGTAAGGCATTACAGCCTTTCCCCTGCGTAAATTATTCAGTATCTGCCAACAACAACAGGTGTGTATGTAGGCGATTCATGGGTGCGCCCCGTCACCTGTCTTCTCCAGACAGTGACCTGTCACTTCCGTCATATATAATGAAGATAAGACATGTGCAATATTCAGGACCACTAACAGAGACAAGTGGGACCTACAGAATATTCTTGTTACACAGTAGGGAACATTGAAATAATGCAATTTTAGAGATGCAAGCTGCATTTTTCATGCATTATTTGTATTTTCACAACAAACTTGTGTGCAGAATTTCAGACCATTTCATGCCCATTTACCCTGCAGCATCACGATCCACTTTTCGTCAAATTATACACCAATGAAAGCAATTAGTTATAAATTATTGGTTGTCAGGATAATAATCAAGTGTACCTGGGTTATATCAATCATCTATTTAATTATACACTATTACAAGTTGTAAGTGAAGTGTTTCTTGGTGTGAAACTTAGGCATCACTTCCCTGGAGCATATTGTATGCCTGATAAATCCATCTGAGATGTATATAAGAAACAATGCCTGAAGATGCAGCTTTGACCAACATTTCAATGCTAACCATACCACGGGTGGGGTTCGAACCCGCGGTCAGAGAGTCTCAAAACTCCAGACCGTCGCGTAAGCCACTGGGCCAGATAGCTTCAATAATATTCATCCAACTAGGAATATTTCTACACCATAGGAAGGTTAGAATAGGCCACCACTGTGTCCACAAATGTACGTTTTGACAGACGAATCTCCCGCTAGCATGACCGTGACGAACTCTAGCTGGCCCAGTGGCTAACGCGACGGTCTGGAGTTTTGAGACTCTCTGACCGCGGGTTCTAACCCCACCCGTCGTATGGTTTGTTTGCAATCGCTTCATTACGATTTCGTAAGTCATTTCAATGCTCCTATTACACTGCCTCTCAATTATTTCAGTCTTACTAGTGGGCTCCTCACGATTGTCTGTGCCTCGTCTGTGCCAGCTTATAAGTCACCATTACGTTGCCTCGGCTTCATATTGTTCCAGACTACGGAGCAGAACTCTTCTCCACGCTTTGGGACTGACCACCTCAAAACTACTACTTTGAGGATAGTGAATTGATTACACCGTCTCTACATTTCCACTGCTTCCTCTGTAATCGACTGAAGAAGACCACAGCGTAGGCGAAACGCTTCGAAATAAAGATACCTAAATATTGCACATGTGTCTTACTTATGAAATTTCCGGTGTCATACACCACTGAAATATTTCCATATATAATGTAATCTAAAGTCCTATACCTCCCCCTCTTTTTATTCTTTCTCCTCCATATAACGTATTTCTGCCCACCTATGTCATGCAGATATATTCATACAACTTCTCTTGTTGTTGTTGTTGACACAGGTCATCCTGACACATGGTAAACCCCGAGTAATGGCAAGTCCAGCTCTGCTTTAAGGAAGTCTCTGTTGTAAGGAAGCCTCTGTTGTAAGGAAGCCTCTGTTGTAAGGAAGCCTCTGTTGTAAGGAAGCCTCTGTTGTAAGGAAGCCTCTGTTGTAAGGAAGCCTCTGTTGTAAGGAAGCCTCTGCTTAAACCTCTGCTGTAAGGAAGTCTCTTCTTTAAGGAAGCCTCTGCTGCAAGGAAACCTCTGCTGTAAGGAAGCCTCTGCTGTAAGTAAGCCTCTGCTGCAAGGAAGCCTCTGCTGTAAGGAAGCCTCTGCTGTAAGGAAGCCTCTGCTGTAAGGAAGCCTCTGCCGTAAGGAAGCCTCTGCTGTAAGGAAGCCTCTGCTGTAAGAAAGCCTCTGCTGTGAGGAAGCCTCTGTTGTAAGGAAGTCTCTGTTGTAAGGAAGTCTCTGTTGTAAGGAAGCCTCTGTTGTAAGGAAGCCTCTGTTGTAAGGAAGTCTCTGTTGTAAGGAAGCCTCTGTTGTAAGAAAGCCTCTGTTGTAAGGAAGCCTCGGTTGTAAGGAAGCCTCTGTTGTAAGGAAGCCTCTGCTGTATGGAAGCCTCTGCTGTATGGAAGCCTCTGCTGTAAGGAAGCCTCTATTGTAAGGAATCCTCTGTTGTAAGGAAGTCTCTTCTTTAAGAAAGCCTCTGTTTTAAGAAAGCCTCTATTGTACGGAAGCCTCTGCTATATGGAAGCCTCTGTTGTAATGAAGCCTCTGTTGTAAGGAAGTCTCTGCTTTAAGAAAGCCTCTGTTTTAAGGAAGCCTCTGTTGTACGGAAGCCTCTGCTATATGGAAGCCTCTGTTGTAATGAAGCCTCTGTTGTAAGGAAGTCTGCTTTAAGGAAGCCTCTGATGTAAGGAAGTCTGCTTTAAGGAAGCCTCTGCTGTAAGGAAGCCTCTGCTTCAAGGTAGCCTCTGCTTTAAGGAAGCCTCTGTTGTAAGGAAGCCTCTGTTGTAAGGAAGTCTCTGCTTTAAGGAAGCCTCTGTTGTAAGGAAGTCTGCTTTAAGGAAGCCTCTGCTGTAAGGAAGCCTCTGCTTTAAGGAAGCCTCTGTTGTAAGGAAGTCTGCTTTAAGGAAGCCTCTGCTGTAAGGAAGCCTCTGCTTTAAGGAAGCCTCTGTTGTGAGGAAGTCTCTGCTTTAAGGAAGCCTCTGTTGTAAGGAAGTCTGCTTTAAGGAAGCCTCTGTTGTAAGGAAGCCTCTGCTGTAAGGAAGCCTCTGCTTCAAGGAAGCCTCTGGTGTTCCCGTAGCTACTGAACATTTACTGGAATATTTGGCGATATTATTATTTCCCTACTGAAGTCTCCTCTTCCCCAGAGATTGACTATTTTCAACACTGTTAATGAATTCCATCACGTTGATGGAATATGCCAGAAAAACATATCTAGCTTTAGTTCCCACTATGTGTCTATCATACGTGTTTATAATGTGGAGTGGGCACAATGGTGTGCTTTCTAATTTTGCTAAAACTAAAATATTTCCCCATCTCCAAAATGCTCCTTCCCTTCTCTTCTTTCCCTTCCCCCAGTCCCTAGTAACCACTCTCCCCTCTCTCCTTCCGTCCTTAGCAACCTCTCTCCTCTCTCCCCTTAAACATCCTGACCCCAGCAACCATCACCCCTCCTCTTCCCCTTACCACCTTTATCAATGACTCTCCCCTCCAATCCTATTTTTCCTCTTCCCCATGAACTACCCACTTCTATTCTAAATCCTACTCAGTTTACCAAAAAATGGTCAGTTTAGCTTAAAAATGAACAAATCTCCCATAGTTTTACCTGGAGCAGCTACCGGAGGTCAGTGCCCCCGCGGCCCGGTCCCAGACCAAGACAAGACTGGAGGAAATTCTTAGGGATGCACCTTGACTGCAACCTGACACTCAACACTCACATCCAACACAAATCTAAGAAAATTTACAAAACAATAGACATTCCATCAAAAATACACTACGTTCCTCGAGGAACATTACTCACTCTGATACAATTCACTAATCTATTCCTACCTCGCTTATGGTATCTGTGCTCGGCAATCCACGACAGCAAACCACCTGAAACCTGTTGTGATCCAGCAGAAATTAGTTAAGAGAATTATTACTCCTTCAGGCTACAGACCTCATACACCTCCACTAACCAAACTATTGTACAGGGGATGGGGGATTGAACTCGCGGCAAGTGAGTCGCAACACTCCAGGCCAACACGAAAGCTGGCCTGGAACATTCGTCATTACGATTTCGTGAGTCACACCTCCACTATACAAATATCTTAACTTATTCACCTTACAATATATATATATATATATATATATATATATATATATATATATATATATATATATATATATATATATATATCCCACCGAGGCAGGGTGGCCCACCGAGGCAGGGTGGCTCAAAAGGAAAAACGAAAGTTTCTCCTTTTACATTTAGTAATATATACAGAAGAAGGGGTTACTAGCCCTTTGCTCCCGGCATTTTAGTCGCCTCTTACGACACTTGTCCATGGGGATAAGAAGAAGTAAACAAGAACAAGAACTAGTAAGAAAATAGAAGAAAACCCAGAGGGGCATGTGTATATATATGCTTATCTATGAATGTGTAGTGTGACCTAAGTGTAAGTAGAAGTAACAAGACATACCTGAAATCTTGCATGTTTATGAGACAGAAAAAAGACAATTACAGGCTTTCGTTTTACACTCACTTGGCAGGGCGGTAGTACCTCCCTGGGTGGTTGCTGTCTACCAACCTACTACCTAGGTTGGTAGACAATAGCTGAAGTGGCCAAGAAGGCTCATATTTGTAGGACAAAATTACTCATAATGGGGGATTTCAATCATAAAGAGATTGACTGGGAAAACCTAGAGCCACATGGGGTACCATAAACGTGGAGGGCTCAGATGTTGGAGACGTTATTGGAGAACTTCAATCACCAACATTTTAGGGATACAACCAGAGAGAGAGAGAGAGGAAAGGATGTTGCAGCAAGGCTGGATCTCATATTCACCTTGAATAGTTCAGACATAGGGGATATCACACACGAAAAACCCCATGGTGCTAGTGATCATGATGTCCTGAGTTTTGAATACCTTGTAGAGTTAACAGTGGAGAATGCAGCACCACGAGGACGAGAGAAGTGCGACTTCAAGAAAGGGGGCTACATAGGCATGAGAAGTTTCCTGCATGAAGTGCAGTGGAAAAGAGAACTAGAGGAAAAGACAGTAAATGAAATGATGGAACTAGTATGCACTAAGTGCAGGGAGGCAGAGGAAAAGTTCATACCAAAGGGTAACTGAAAAAATGGTAAGACCAGAGTGAGCCCATGGTTTAACTGGAGGTGTAAAGAGGCTAAAGCCAAGTGTGCTAGAGCATGGAAAAAGTATAGAAGGCAAAGGACTCAAGAAAACAAGGAGTTGAACAGAAGAACCAGAAATGAATATGCAGGGATAAGGAGAGAGGCCCAGAGGCAATACGAGAACGACATAGCATCAAAAGTCAAATCTGAACCAAAGTTGTTATACAGTCACATTAGGAGAAAAACAACAGTCAAGGACCAGGTAATCAGGCTGAGGAAGGAAGGAGGGGAGCTCACAAAGAGTGACCAGGAAGTATGTGATGAACTAAACACAAGATTTAGAGAGTATTCACAATAGAGACAGGAATGATTCAAGTAAACTGTGGAGATAGGGTACACCAGCAGGTGCTGGACACAATACACATAACCAAGGAGGAGGTGAAGAAACTGCTAGGTGAACTAGATTCCTCAAAGGCGGTGGGCCCAGATAACATATCTCCATGGATACTGAGAGAGGGAGCAGAGGCACTGTGTGTGCCGCTAGCAACAATCTTCAATAAATCTATCGAAACTGGGCAATTGCCTGAGGCGTGGAAGACACCAAATGTAGTTCCAATTTTTAAGAAAGGAGACAGACAGGCAGCGTTAAAGTACAGACCAGTGTCACTGACTTGTATAGTATGCAAAGTCATGGAAAAGATGATCAGGAGAAGAATGGTGGAACACATTGAAAAGATTGGGCTCATACATGACAATCAGCACGGCTTCAGAGATGGGAAATCCTGTGTCTTGTGTATTGAGTTCTACAATAAGGTAACAGAAGTAAGACAGGAGAGAGAGGGATGGGTAGATTGCATCTGTAACTGGAAGATCAGCAGTGGGATCAGGCAACTCTTACACTGGGAGGTATAAGGGTACGCAAATAAACGCAGGTAGCTTTACCTGCATTTCTGTCCTCGTGTTTGGCTTCCAGTGGAGATTGTCCCTGAACGCTTGAGAGGTGTGGTAGGAGCTCAAGACCCCAGGTTCATTGAAGCAGTGATGCTGTGGGACACCCTTGCAGACTCCTCAAGCAGACCAGTTCCTCCCAAAGAGCACAAACAGTTCCACTGGCACAAACAGATCATGGAAAAAATCGCCAACACAAAGCTCGTCTCCTAGCCGTGAAGGCACCACACTCAGGAGATTTCCTTCTAGCTGTTCCCAATTCCTCTCTGGGGACTCGACTCGACCCACAGGCCATTCGGATTGGTGTTGCTCTTCGCCTAGCCGCCCCCATACTCACCGAACATAGGTGTATTTGGGGAAGGGCGACGGCTGATCTATTCGGACTTCATAGTCTCGTGTGTCACACATCGAAGGGAAGTATGCCAGACATGAGGTCATGAAGTCAGCGATGAAAGGTGACTGTTGATGAGATGTTTTTCTCCGCTCTAACACTGTGACAACATTGGCACTTTCAACTCTAGCACTATCAACACTCACTACTAACACTGACAGTAGCAACACTGGAGCTACCAACACTTGCGCTACCAATACTGGTACTAGTACCATTAACACTGCCAACGCTGGCACTACTAACGCTGATACCATCAACACAGACGCTTCTCAGCTTCTCACACTGGCTAGCACTGCCACCATTTTGACTACCATCACTACCAATATAGAGAGCAGACAGGCAGACAGCCACACGGGAGCCTGGACATGGTAAACTCATCAACATGTCTCTTAACCTTAATCATAGTGCAAGGAACTCTCAGTAAATTCTCCCTAATCCAATTTGGCAAGTTTGTCGCTTCGCTCAAATCTTTCCAAGTTCTTTCCTCCCCCCCCCAGTTAGAACCTAATTCTCCTAGGCTTTTCTGCATCCTAGGAGCGGCCTTTAACTCTCTTAGCACTGACCAAGTTCCTTTTATTATGCAATAACAAAGTTGCGAAAATACGATGGTAGGAGACTACTAAAATTAGACAAAATCTAAGAAATTACGTTGCAAGACGTATACTGAGGGACACAAGATTATGTACAAGTTACGTCTTCCCAGAGTGGAACCAGGGACGTGTGGTCGTCACATAATGTACACAAACACACAGATTGACCCGCTAATGCATGAGAGGGAATGAAGGGATAGTGTATCAGGCTCAAAAAGCCAGCCTTTTGTGCTCCCGAAAATTATGAAGATTTTGAAGGCCAGGTTGAGCAGCAGCAGCAGTAGCAGCAGCAGCAGCAGCAGCAGTAGCAGCAGCAGCAGCAGCAGTACAAGGAACAGTATTAACAGAACAAACATAAATAGCAGTACCAGAAGCAGCGGTACATGCATCAGTATCAGTAGCAGCATCGACAGTAGCAGCAGTAACACCAACAGCAGCAGCAGATGCAGCAGTAGAAGAGGCAGCAGCAGTTGCAAAAGCAGCGCCAGCAGCATCAGTGGCAGCAATAGGAGCTGCAGCAGCACTACAACGGCAGAAGCAACATACTGGCAATAGCAGATGATGCATCAGCAACATCATGAAGCAAGGGGCCAGCTCATGCCACACTTGATGTGCATGTTTGTTGGGAAGGTCACAAGCGCAGTCAGCCAGACTGATGAATACTTGATAACCTTCCCTCAAGCCTTCCTCCATCTCACCGACAACCATGCCAACAACTTTCCTCCCCACGCCCACTCACCGTTCAACGCCTCCTCTCCCTTCACACTTACCCTCCTCTGTGCCAAGTGCAAAGCTTTAAACCAAATGGCCATTTTCTTGTATGGATTCAAGACTTATAAATTCATTTTACCTCTCGTTGCAGAGTGAACAGCGGTAGCACGTATTATAAATTTTCAACTCTGTGTATGGATTCGTCAGTGGTTCTAAACAGACGGTCAGCCAACACTAGACAGGTTCTTAAGGTCAGCGATGCTGAGGTGGCAGGTGTGGGAGAAGATTCTCACATGCTATTCCGCTTAAATGCTGATCTGATCCACACAATACTCGGTGTGTTGCACCGAGCATTAATTGCAATATTCACTGCAACATGGGAATGCTCTCATCACGCAATATTACCAATTCGCCAACTATTACACGCAAAACATTCCACAATTCCAGGTGAACAGAATAAAATTGTTTTATGTAAATGGCGCCTACATATAGCTCGTTTTTTTAATCAACCAAAAACATTACGGCTACATACAAAGGGTGGATCCGTAGGGGCATGTTATAATTATTTTAATACATCAGTATATGTGTGTGTGCGGAAATTATTGTGTTAATTGTTGTTTATAACTAATTATATTGCGCTTACAGTTAAAAGTTATTTTTGCAACTGTAATGTAATGGTAGTTTGGTACGCCAATATAAGCTGTTTTATATGTTCATATACGCCTTCATGTGAGTAAATTGTTGCGTAGCACGAACACAAACACACACACACACACACACACACACACACTAAGAAGAGGTACGATAAAGCTCTTGGAGGAGGGAGAGAGTGGACCTAATAGCGACCAGCGAAGAGGCGGGACCAGGAGTTGTGATTCGAACCCTGCAACCACAAATAGATGAGTACAAATAGGTGCATATAGGCGAGTACACACACACACACACACAGCTCTCGCCTGATGCACGGAGGGCCCGGGTTCAATTCCCGGCGGGGCGGAAACATTTCGAAGTGTTTCCTTACACACACACACACACACACATACATACAACAGGCCTAGTGTCAAATCGACATGTGCCTAGGACAAAATGGTAACTAACTAACACACACGCCAGTAAACATAGTAAACAGACTACAGTGTTTTACTAGGAGCGCTCAACCACTGTTTACCTCCCCTGGAGAAGTAGTGGAAAGTCCAAGGAACTGAAAGACCAAGACTTTATCTAAGATCAAGACCAGTGGACGCAGAGCTGACCAACACACCGCCGCAGAAATGACGGGATTATTCAACTAGAAATGCGGGAAACGTCGCATGCGCCTTCATACCCGCAGGGTTATCGATAAGGAACACTGGGAAATTCCTGGTTAAGTCGATAGTGTAAGAAAGCAAAGGGGCAAAATTCAACGAATAAAATAGCTGGAAAAAACAAATATTGAAACTAAAAGAATGGACAAGTCTCCTAACAACCGATGTCCTTGTTTCCGTAGGAATAAATAGGTAAATAGGTCTACGGACACTGGTTGCATCCTCGTTAAGGCCCTATAAGGACCCCCCAAAAGAAATAAGCCACATTGTTTGGCTTTCTTGGGGTAAACATTCTTAAGAAATTGTTTGTTGGTACTGTTTCTGTCTCTTTTTTCTTCTTTTTCTTTCTCTTTTTTTCTTCTCTTCCATTTTCAGTTTTTCTTTCAGTCTTATTTACATTTTTCCTCTTTTCTCCTTTCTCCTTTTTTCTTTTCCATTATTTTCTTTCTTTCATTTTTTATCTTTAATTTTCTTCCTCCCCTTTTTCTTTTTTGTCTTTTTTGCCTATTTTCTTCCTTCCTTTTTCTCTATTCTAATAAAAACAAAGAAGAAGCGGAGAGAATCCCCCTGGAGGCGGCGGAGGTCATATGCAGTCTAACACGATCAGTTTTCTTCATCCCCTCCTGCAGGAGCTGATGGTCTCCCCTCCTGCAGGAGCTGATGGTCTCCCAGACGTCTAATGTCCTCGTACAAATTGAGTTACTGGAGGATGTGGTTAGGGAAAATTGGGTAGAAAGTTGCTAGAGAGACCGTCAAGCCGACGGCTGGACCTCACTTCTGTCCCGGAGACTCGTATGATACCAGACTTCCACTTCTTAAAGTGTGAGCTCCAACTCCAGGTCATGTCTCCTAACTTCCAATTGAGTGGCGTAAGTGGCTTTTGTCACACCTTAGGAAAAGTGTGTGATTAAAGTTCTTTATAAATGTCCAGTTAGCATTTTAAGGCGTTCAATTCCCACCTCTGTTTCGTCTTCTGGTACCACCTATGTCAGTCTGATTCTATTATAACTAAAGCATTTACCACCTATCATGCTAAGGGATTTATCACCTCTTATCATGGCTAAGGAATTTACTGCCATGATAGGTTAAGGGATTTACTACCTATCATGGGTAAGGCATTTACCACCTATCATGCTAAGGGATTTATCATCTCCTATCACGGCTAAGGGATTTACTAACTATCATGCCTAAGGGATTTACTATCATGGCTAAGGGATTTACTACCTATCATGGCTAAGGGATTTACTACCTATCATGGCTAATGGATTTACCACCTATCATGGTTAAGGGTTTTACTACCTATCATGGTTAAGGGATTTACTACCTATCATGGCTAAAACATTTACCACCTATCATGCTAAGGGATTTATCATTTCCTATCACGGCTAAGGGATTTACTACCTATCATGGCTAAGGGATTTACTACCTATCATGGCCAAGGGATTTACTACCTATCATGGCTAAAAGATTTACCACCTAACATGCTAAGGGATTTATCACCTATCATGGTTAAGGGATTTACTACCTATCATAGCTAAGGGATTTACTACCTATCATGGCTAAGGGATTTACCACCACCTTTCATGGCTAAGAGGTTTATCAACACTTGTCTTGGCTAAGAGATTTATCACCTTTTATCATGCTAAGGGATTTATCACCTTCTACAATAGCCAAGGGATTTACCACTACCTATCATGTCTAAGTGATTTACCAACACTTGTCTTGGCTAAGAGATTTACCACCTTTTATGATGGCTAAGGGATTTACCACCTCCTATAATAGCCAAGGGATTTACCACTACCTATCATGTCTAAGGGATTAACCACCACTTATCATTTCTAAGGGATTTACCACCTTTTATCATGGCTAAAAGATTTACCAACACCTGTCATGGCTAAGGGATTTACCACCATCTATCACGGCTAAGGGATTTACCACCCCAAAATTTCCTCTCAACTTCTACTACGGTCTCCAGATAATCGTCTGTAATCGGCTGAAGAAGCCGATTACAGGCTTTACTCTCAATAGAAACCTATTTACAGTAAAGATACCTAAGTATCAAGGATGTTTTAATACCTAAAACAAGAGTTAAACTCTCATTTTATATACACTGAGGTATATACACCTCTCAGTATATATATATATATATATATACTGAGAGGTATATATATATATATATATATATATATATATATATATATATATATATATATATATATATATATATATATATATATATATATATATATATATATATATATATATATATTTATATATATATATATATATATATATATCTCGGAGTATATACATTGCTAGGTGTATAGCGGTTAGTGTTTTTTAATTTGGTTATTTGTGATTGAATACACTGAACAGCAAATAAAATTATCTTAATTAATATACTATATTATTTTTATTCTATTTTAAGGATGTACCTTATTAAAATAAGGTTTCCAAAATAGAACTCGTAATATAGCCCCTATTGGTGACCCCAATTTCACCCTATTTTCGGACCTTTTTCCCAACCGCTGTTACGCAATTATTTAGACATCGTACGCAGAACGCAAGTAATTTATTACAGTTGACTCAATTTGCAATGTGAATTATGTGTTGACAAAATAACCATGACGAAACAAATAACATTTGTTCATTATCTATTAAACATTACTAGCTACGTAATTAACTAGACCATATGTATGCAAAAAGAACATAAATATTGTATGTAAATCCTTTCCAACCAATTTTTTTTTTAATATAAATCACTACTAAGGATTTACGATTTGTATTTATCGAGAGTTATTGGCCAATAAAAATCTGTTTGTAATAATGTTGGTAGAATTTCCGGCAATATGTTGGAAAAAAAGTTACCACAGAGAAAATAGGAGATTAAACCTGAGCGCTTTCGTGTGCTTACACACACGTCTTCAGAGTTTTATTTCCTATTTTCACTTTGGTATTTTTTACATATTTAAAATCACGCGTTTTATTGTGATTTCTTCGATATTAGGAAAAAGAGGACACAAGTGCAACTAATGCGACATTTTGTTGTGGCAATGTTTCGCTCTCCAGGAGCTTTGTCAAGCCGTTGCCGGCTCCTGGAGAGCGAAACGACGCAACAATAACTGAAAAATATTTTTTATCCAGTGTTTACCCCATGCAACATTTCCCTCACGTAACATTTTCCCTATTTTCTCCATTATGGCTTTGATTTCCCAACCCATCCATCCCATCATCATTCAAACACACACACACACACACACACACACACACACACACACATACACACACACACACACACACATATATATATATATATATATATATATATATATATATATATATATATATATATATATATATATATATATATATATACATATAACCAAGGGAACCCGTAATGTCTGCTCCTCCATTGTACACGTACTGTACAATGAAATCAATCCTCTGTGGGTTTCAAAGGACAGGTTTTTCTTGCCATTAAAGAACATTAAGATTGATCTCGTAAAATAAATTGATTAAGGCAATGACAGCTGGTGTTGTGTGAGGCATGGCAGCTGGTGTTGTGTGATGTTGAAACCTGGTGTTTAGTGAGGCTGGCAGCTGGTGTTGTGTGAGGTATTGCAGCTGGTGTAGTGAGAGGGTGGCAACTGGTGTTGTGTGAGCCTTGCAGCTGGTATTGTGTGAGGCATGACAGCTGGTGTTGTGTGATGCTGAAAGCTGGTGTTATGTGAGGCATGACAGCTGGTGTTGCGTGATTCTGGCAGCTGGTGTAGTGTGAGCCTGGCAGCTGGTGTTGCGTGAGTCTGGCAGCTGGTGTAGTGTAAGCCTGACAGCTGGTGTTGTGTGAGTCTGGCAGCTGGTGTTGCGTGAGTCTGGCAGCTGGTGTAGTGTAAGCCTGACAGCTGGTGTTGTGTGAGTCTGGCAGCTGGTTGAGCATATATACAGGGACGTATCTGATGTTGTTGTTTATTGTTGTAATAGTTGTTGCTTTTGTTATTGTTGCAATTGTTGCTATTGTTATGGTTGTTGGTGGTGGTTACAGCTGTGTTGCAGGATCCGTGGACCTGTACCCTGCCTACAGGTGCTCCTGCAGGACCTGACGACCTGTACTTCGGTTAAGTTGAACACTTTAAACGAGGTTTAAGTTATCCGGTTCTTCCTGTTAGGCTTATCCCAACTTTATCCATTAAGAAGAAACGTTGCAGATCCCATTTAAGTTGCATCGTTACTGCCTACCCGATCTCACGCCCATCTCTTGTCTCACTCTCTCTCTCTTACACCCACCAACGCCCACACACGCCCATCTCTCTGGCTGCTATCCACCCACGCCCTCACGCTCACGCGTCTGAGTGCAACTCACTCACCCTCACTCATCGACTCAGCAAACTGACTCATGTAAACATCTATATGGATTCCTCATATACGGTTTAAAGCAAATTTTTGGGTTAAACTAGGCTGGGTTAGGCGAGTCTTCATTACGTTAGGCTAAGTTAGGTTAGGTTAGATTAGAATAGGTTAAGATAGGTTAGATTAGGTTAGGATTGGTTAGGTTGTCCTCAGTCCTCACTAAACAACTAATTATAATATACCACAACGGAAAAATGTAAATACGATTAAGACGATAAAAAATGGCACGGGTGGGGTTCGAACTCACGGCTTACGCACTGGTCTGGAGTTGTACGACTCACGTGCCGTGAGTTCGAGCCACACCCGTCCAGTGATTTCTTCTCAATCGTATTATTACGATTTCGTGAGTCAAAACGGTAAAAAGGTCTGTCAGGCGAAGAGAAAACGGAGAGACATAACTATGTGAGGTTTTTACTGTTTAAACTTCCTTGATCAGTCACCTGTGTGAGTGGTGAAGTGATGTTCTGAAGTGATGTTCTGAAGTGATGTTCTGAAGCACACACACACATCACCAACACTCACAAACATTTATTGTCAACCACTACCCCGTCACACCACAAACACCACCAATATCATTACCACTATAACTATTATTCTGCACCAGCACCGCCATCACAACCCCAACACAACCATCACCACCACCATAACAACCACCACCACCACCATTACAACCCCAACAACCACTACCACTACCACCAACCCCAACACAACCATCACCACCACCATCACAACCACCACCACCACCATTACAACCCCAACAACCACTACCACTACCACCAACCCCAACACAACCATCATCACCACCATCGCAACCCCAACACAACCATCACCACCACCATCACAACCATCACCACCACCATCACAACCCCAACACAACCATCATCACCACCATCACAACCCCAACACATTCACTATAACTATTACCTGCACCACAACTACCATCACCTCCAACCCCAACACAACTACCCCCACCAACACAACCACCACCATCACCAACCAACACAACCACCACCATCACCAACCAACCAACACAACCCCCACCAACCAACACCAACACAACAACAACAACCACAACTACCACAACTATTAAGGACGGGTATATAAATCAGTTCTCTGAGGGAACATCCCAAAAACTCTCCCTATAAAGTTCTCATTATTTTTCTTCTTTAATATTTCGCAATTTTCTGTTACCGTTTGTTTACACATTTACAACAGAGGCAAGAGATAGCAATGTTTACAACAGAGGCAAGATATAGCACCGTTTACAACAGAAGCAAGAGATAGTAACGTTTATAACAGTGGCAAGACAGCAACGTTTACAACAGAGGCAAGAGATAGCACCGTTTATATATATATATATATATATATATATATATATATATATATATATATATATATATATATATAATATATATAATCACCAACTCAATCTCTAACTCACAATCTCCAACTCACAAGCTCCAACTCACAATTCCAACTCACAATCCCCAACTCACAATCCCAACTCACAATCCCAACTCACAATCCCCAACTCACAATCCCAACTCACAATCCCAACTCACAATCCCCAACTCACAATCCCCAACTCACAATCCCCAACTCACAATCCCCAACTCACAATCCCCAACTCACAATCCCCAACTCACAATCCCCAACTCACAATCCCCAACTCACAATCCCCAACTCACAATCCCCAACTCACAATCCCCAACTCACAATCCCCAACCCACAGTCTGCAACTCACCATCTGTGTCTACCGACCAGGAAATTCCAGCTTTTGCAAGATTTTATTTGCAAAGATATGCAGAAAAATACCATCGGGGGCCGCGGACACAGTGGAACCTTGCCAACAGTGGTCGAATTTAGTGAAGGTGGTAGAGGGTTGACAGAGGGGGTGTTACTGGGTTGGAGGAGGGTGGGGAAGGTAATGTGAGTGGGTGGGGAAGGTGAGGTTGGTGGGTGAGAGGGAGAAGAGGAGCCGTGTCATTCACACAATATTCCGAACTGAAAAATTCGTCGAAGATTGTGGTGATAACCCAGGGAAGGTGTGGTAGAGAAGAGAGGGTGATAACCCAGGGAAGGTGTGGTAGAGAAGAGAGGTGATAACCCATGGAAGGTGTGGTAGAGAAGAGAGGGTGATAACCCATGGAAGGTGTGGTAGAGAAGAGAGGGTGATAACCCATGGAAGGTGTGGTAGAGAAGAGAGGGTGATAACCCAGGGAAGGTGTGGTAGAGAAGAGAGGGTGATAACCCAGGGAAGGTGTGGTAGAGAAGAGAGGGTGATAACCCATGGAAGGTGTGGTAGAGAAGAGAGGGTGATAACCCATGGAAGGTGTGGTAGAGAAGAGAGGGTGATAACCCATGGAAGGTGTGGTAGAGAAGAGAGGGTGATAACCCAGGGAAGGTGTGGTAGAGAAGAGAGGGTCATAACCTAGGGAAGGTGTGGTAGAGAAGAGAGGGTGATAACCCAGGGAAGGTGTGGTAGAGAAGAGAGGGTGATAACCCAGGAAGGTGTGGTAGAGAAGAGAGGGTGATAACCCAGGGAAGGTGTGGTAGAGAAGAGAGGGTGATAACCAGGGAAGGTGTGGTAGAGAAGAGAGGGTGATAACCCAGGGAAGGTGTGGTAGAGAAGAGAGGGTGATAACCCAGGGAAGGTGTGGTAGAGAAGAGAGGGTGATAACCCAGGGAAGGTGTGGTAGAGAAGAGAGGGTGATAACCCAGGGAAGGTGTGGTAGAGAAGAGAGGGTGATAACCCAGGGAAGGTGTGGTAGAGAAGAGAGGGTGATAACCCAGGGAAGGTGTGGTAGAGAAGAGAGGGTGATAACCCAGGGAAGGTGTGGTAGAGAAGAGAGGGAGAGAAAAAACAGATCGCTTGGAGATAAGGGTGATTGAGGGGAGGAGAAGCGAGAATGGGAGGTGGAAGAAGAGGGAAGATGATGAAAGAAGGCAAGGGAAGATAGAGATTAAAGCAGTAAACGAGAGGGTCAAAGGATGCATGAACGACAGGAGGTAAGGAAGAAGAAGGGGGTGTAGGAAGAAGAGTTTCCGAGAGATGTGGAGAGAGAGAGGAAGAGAGAGAAACAGAAGAGAATAGAGAAGGAAATTTCAAAGAAAAGAAAGAGGCCAATACGACAGAGTTAATAAGAGGTGAATAAAAACGAAAGGTGGGCACAGTAACAATGATTACAGCACCAGGCCGACTGGCCCAAATTTGCTGACCCAGGCTAGGCCAGTCACCCCATATCTAGTCTGGCTCAATTTTACTGCCCACGATAGGTCTATTAGCCTAGGCCAGACAAGGCCTTCCAGTATTCAACTATTTTCACTCATAACTATTCCAGTCTACTTTTGAAACTCATTTACTAGTGCTATTATTATTACGATTTTAAATAATAATAATAATAATAATAATAATAATAATAATAATAATAATAATAATAATAATAATAATAATAATAATAATAATAATAATAATAATAATAATAATAATAATAATAATAATAATAATAATAATAATAATAATAATAATAATAATAATAATAATAATAATAATATTATTATTATTATTATTATTATTATTATTATTATTATTATTACCAATACTACTACGCAGAATTGACAATTCTCACACTGACTTGGCAATTTCCACTCAGACTCGATAGTTCCCACACAGACTCGATAGTTCCCACACAGACTCGATAGTTCCCACACAGACTCGATTGTTCCCACACAGACTCGATTGTTCCCACACAGACTCGATAGTTCCCACACAGACTCAATAGTTCCCACACAGACTCAATAGTTCCCACACAGACTCGATAGTTCCCACACAGACTCGATAGTTCCCACACAGACTCGATAGTTCCCACACAGACTCGATAGTTCCCACACAGACTCGATAGTTCCCACACAGACTCGATTGTTCCCACACAGACTCGATAGTTCCCACACAGACTCAATAGTTCCCACACAGACTCAATAGTTCCCACACAGACTCGATAGTTCCCACACAGACTCAATAGTTCCCACACAGACTCAATAAATTATTATTATGAGCAATTATTTGTAACATGTCTTTAAATATACATACTTGCAAAAAAAAATAATTATATTCATTGGGTCATAATTTTAGCGTTAATATTTAAAGGGATGGACCTGTAGGCCGGCAGAAGGTCTCGGTCAGATGACCAATGGCGGGTCATCACATGACTAAAACCCGAGAAAGAAACATTTGTTCTGTTTAATGTCAAATCTTACCTAACATCTTCAAATTACGGAAGAAATCATTCACATTTTCTTTAAATAAAATACTAATTACGACATAAACTACGAGAGTTATCCAGCACATGAAGTGTTTACACTTGGTTTAGCTCCTGGGACATTCAGTGTGAAGTATATTCGTGCTTATTTCTAAGCTTTTTCAGAGCTAACTTGATTCATCATCAACAAAGAGCCTAGTACGTAAACCATACCACAGGTGGGGTTCGAACCCGCGGTCAGAGAGTCTCAAAATTCCCGTGGTATGGATTGTTTGCAACCTTGTCATTACGATTTCGTGAGCCTGGTACGTAGTTCGGTCTTACCGATGTCCACAACATACCTATGATCAAGTAAGTACGTTGTGGGATATGTTAAGTTTTTTACGACCATATTGGCAGCAGCCAGGAGGAAAGTCGACTTATCTGTGACCAGAAATTAGTCAGTGGAAGATATTCATCAGGATTCTGAGTAGTTGAGTCATTCACAAAATCTGGGTGGTTTTGATAAGGACTTGCCTTGTATGGGCCAGTAGGCCTTCTGCAGTGTTCCTCCAGTGCCTAACTGACTCACTGACTATTGATGTTTTTGCAAGAATATTCTTTAAAGTAATTTTGTGTAAGGATTGCACTGAAATAATTCTTTTATTCAACATTTTTAAAACCAGTGATGATAACACAACAAATTACGATCACTCATTCGCGTACCCCCTCTGAAAATCCCTTCATGTACCCCTGGGGGTACGCGCACCGCAGTTTAGGAACCCCTGCGGTAATATATGGGTAAGGGGAGCCTGAAGGTTTGTTGCCCTCCCCTACACCCTGACTTCACACCTCAACCCCACACCTTATCCTCCACCCCTACACCTCACCCTCACATATCACCCCTCACCCACACACTTCTACAATACGTGCAGTTGTAGTAGTAGAGTAATAGTAGTAATAATAGCAGTAGTAGTAACATTTAGCTTAAGTGATTCATATCCCTATACACTGTTCTTATCCTGGTTAGTGTAGTGAAGGAAGGATCAACGCTGACTCCCTCACTAACTACAATACACAAATCTCCATTACCATCTATGGAGGCATCTTTCATCTTTATATGGAGTCACCTTCCTCCCCTCGATGGAGTCACCTTCCTCCCCTCCATGGAGTCACCTTCCTTCCCTCCATGGAGTCACCTTCCTTCCCTCCATGGAGTCACCTTCCTTCCCTCCATGGAGTCACCTTCCTCCCCTCCATGGAGTCACCTTCCTTCCCTCCATGGAGTCACCTTCCTCCCCTCCATGGAGTCACCTTCCTCCCCTCCATGGAGTCACCTTTCGTTGTCGAGAGGCCACTACTGCTAAGTACAATGCTTTGCAAAGACATAAGAGGCATTCCAGTATTTATAACAGGAGCCCGCATAGGTAAGCCTGTCGGCAAATGGAAGAAATCCTAAAGTGGGCCATGTATAGATGGGAGGCTGACACAAAAAGAAAACTGGGATTCGGTAGAGGTCCTTGGTCATGGACCAACAAGGTTATTTACCTGATGAAATTATTCCACCTCTAAATCGGCAGGATGGAACTAGCAGTCAGGAGAAAACTAACCTCTTGGCTGAACACTTCCCTGCCAAGATATAAGTTCCTGATCCAGCAAGGGAACCTACTTTGCTGGCCACAGGAACAGTCAGAGTTGTCAGAGGTGAGAATAAGGCAGGATGAAGTTTATCTTCTACTTAAATCTCTGGACCAAGAAAAAAAGGCTGTGGGTCCAGAAAAGGTGAGCCCAAGACTACTGAGTAGATGTGCAGACCAGCTAGCAGCACCTCTAACTCACATATATCAGCACTGCTTAGTACAGTGTAAATGGTCTTCTCTGTGGAAAGAGGCTAATGTAGTACCTATTTACTAAAAGAAGAGCAGAACAGAAATCATCAGCTACAGACCAGTGTCACTCCTGTAAATCACTGGTAATATTCTTGAGACAATCTCACAGGAGATGACAGTTTTTTTCGACTACTTTTTTGTCACCGTCACTATGGCTTCAGAAAAGGTCACTCTGCTGCTTATCTGTTGTTAAACCTCTCCACTAGGTGGCACCAACCACTGGATGAATCCAAATTCAGATGGGTAGTAGCACTGGACATTGCTGGTGCTAGTAGTCGCTGGCTCTGCATTATGCCTCATCGGTGATTACCTTTAAAGAAGATCTCTAAGGGCAGTTCTCAAAGGGACAGCGTCAACAAGAAACTGTCGGTCCCGGTGTTCCACAGGGAAGTGTTCTTGGGCCATTGCTATGGAATGTCTACTTCAATGACCTTCAACTCATCGCAGAATCCCATGCATATGCAGACGACTGTACTCTGACATTTAGTCATCCCAGAGAAGAAATGCCATTTGCTCTCAATTACATCAATCACGATGGTCTCTAGACACCATGATGGTAATGCTGGAGCAGTGGTTGGAGTGAATGGGAGAGTGATGGAAATCGGGGACGAGGTTGATATCCTTCGGGTAAAATTTGATTTCAAACTATGAAGAAATACATAGTAAATCTCTCAAACAAGGCGGCAAGAAAGCTTACAGTACTTTGACGTATCTCGCATCTGCTCGACAGTAAAAGCTGCAAGACTGTACGAGGCACAAGTACGCTCACACCTTGAGTACGCTCACACCTTGAGTACGCTCACACCTTGAATATGCTCCACTTTCTTGGACTGCTTAACCCCCCTTCCCCCCCACCTCATCGACGGCTTCTTGAAAGTATAGAAACAAGAGTCAAGACAACTCATCTCTCGTCTGGATCCAGCCTAGACAGACTTGTCATTTCAACAGTCTTCAATAACGGAGGGATGCAGGGAGCCTTACTGTTTACTGTTATGTACAAGGCTAATCTTATTAAGCTACTTATTCCTTATTTCTTTGTGTCCTATTTCTTATTTGTATCATAACAATAATAAGGCTTTCAAATGAGCTGAGGTAGATAACAGCTCTTAGCTTGTAAATAAAAGTAGGAACTCTTAACCTAACCTTGTAAAACAACTGTGTAAATAAAAAAGTAAGGAGAGAGATAGAGAGAGAGATAGAGAGAGAGAGAGAGAGAGAGAGAGATAGATAAATAGATAGAGAGAGAGAGAGAGAGAGAGAGAGAGAGAGAGAGAGAGAGAAGAGAGAGAAGAGAGAGAGAGAGAGAGAGAGAGAGAGAGAGAGAGAGAGAGAGAGAGAGAGAGAGAGAGAGAGAGAGAGCAGAGAGAGAGAGAGAGAGAGAGAGAGAGAGAGAGAGAGAGAGATTAATTATCTCTCACAAGCAGCGGGAAACGAGTAGTGATAATGATTCTCTATCACCCCCGTCCCAGTGACCTGTCCCATCCTCACTCCCGTCCCAGTGACCTGTCCCATCTTCACCCCTGTCCCAGTGACCTATCCCATCCTCACTCCCGTCCTAGTGACCTGTCCCATCCCCACCCCCGTCTCAGTGACCTGTCCCATCCTCACCCCCGTCTCAGTGACCTGTCCCATCCCCACCCCCGTCTCAGTGACCTGTCCCATCCCCACCTCGAAGTACAGAGTCTTGTCGACGAAGAATTCCTTCGCTGTGTCGATATTCAGTGAAATTAATGACACATTGAGTACAGCATCACATTGACATCAGTATTTTCTTCATATCTTTGAAGCCATCAGTGTAAATTCCATCAGTATTTCCTTCATATCTTTGAAGTCATCAGTGTAAATTCCATCTTCAGCAAGAGACTGATTCTGAATGTGGTTTTTGCCTTGAATTTTGCACATGAGAAGAAGTATTTTGGATTTCTTTTAGTTTCACTAATTACTTTTAGCTCTCACTCTCTCTCCTGCTTTCTAAATGATTCGGTCGAGTTCAGTGTCTTCTATTTCTCCAGCCAGCGCTGGAGATAGTCCTCCGTCCTCTACTCTTCTTTTGATTCACCTCCCTTCCCTCCATGGAGTCACCCTCCACCCCTCCATGGAGTCACCCTAAACTCTCCCATGGAGTCATCACCTTCCACTCCTCATTGGAGTCATCTTTTACCCATCCGTGGAGTCCCCCACCACGCCTCCATGAATTCCCCCTCCACGAGTCCCTCCACGGAGTCCCCCTCCACGCCTCCATGGAGTAACCCTCCACGCCTCCATGGAGTCACCCTCCACCCCTCCATGGAGTCACCCTCCACCCCTCCATGGAGTCACCCTCCACCCTCCATGGAGTCACCCTCCACCCCTCCATGGAGTCACCCTCCACCCCTCCATGGAGTCACCCTCCACCCCTCCATGGAGTCACCCTCCACCCCTCCATGGAGTCACCCTCCACCCCTCCATGGAGTCACAGCTCAGAGCAGCTGCTGCTGCTGGTAATCCATCGACCAACACCTCGTCATAACATCTCTCCTTTCACAGTCAAACTTTTCTGGCACAATTTGCCCCAGCATGTACACACACACACACACACACACACACACACACACACACACACACACATATCAGAAAAAAACACTGCAATGAATCAGACAATACCTGACAGGAAGGAAACAGAGTGATGCAACGTGACGAGATGTCAGTGGGCGCCTGTGACGAGCGGGGTTCCACAAGGGTCAGTCCTAGGGCTTTTGCTGTTTCTGGTATATGTGAATGATATGACGGAAAGGATAGATTCAGAGGTGTCCCTTTTTGCAGATGATGTAAAGCTAATGCGGACTATACAAGAAAACGAGGATCCGGTAAGACTATAAAGAGATCTGGAGAGGCTTCAAACCTCGTCCGACAAATGGCTCTTGGAGTTTACCCCCCGTCTCCCAAGTGCAAAGTCTTGAAGCTTGGGAAACGACAAAGAAAACTGCAAACGGAAAAGGATCTTGGGGTGAGCATAATACCGAGCACATCTCCTGAGGCGCACATCTACCAAATAACTGCTGCAGCAAATGGGCGCCTGACAAACCTAAGAATAACGTTTCGACATCTAGGTAAGGAGTCGTTTACGACACTGTACATCGTGTACGTCAGGCCCATATTGGAGTATGCAGCACCAATATGCTGCATACTCCAATATGGTCAAACACGTAAAGAAATTAGAGAAAGTGCAAAGATTTGCAGCAAGACTACTCCAGGAGCTGAGGGGTTTGTCCTATTAGAAGAGTTTAAGGAAACTCAACCTGACAACACTGGAGAACAGGAGGGATAGGGAGGATATGATAACAACATATGAAATACCGAGAGGAATTGACAAGTTGGACAGGGACAGAATGTTTCAGAGACAGGAAGAGGAACATGGGGTCACACCTGGAAGTTGAAAACTACGGTGAGTCACAGTTATGTTATTCACAAAGTTGTCTGGAAGTGGAACAGTCTAGAGAATGATGTAGGGGAGGCAGGATCCATACATAGCTTCAAGAAGAGGAATGATAAAGCCCAATGAGCAGGGAGAGAGTGGATATAGTAGCGACCAGTGAAGAGGTGGGGCCCAGGATCCATATATGACTCGACCCTGCAACCACAATTAGGTGAGTACACACTAACAGCAGAGCTCCCTGTATTTATTTTTTGGGAACCTGTTGTAGGAGTTTAACGGTGGTAATTGTATGCGATAGAGTGAGCAATCCCACAAGAGCAAGATACCCAAAGACAGGCCTAGTGCCTAGTGCCTAGTGCTTTAGGCATCTTGGGTTGCCGGAAGAGGTTTGCAAATACAGTTAATATCAACAGGACAAGGTGTGTCCACCAAACATTTAAGTGAAACATCTGGATAGTGATTTTTCTTAATGCAGAGATAATGTAGACGAGTGAACAGGAGAAGAAAGAAAAATAGAAGAAATAAACATGAGTCTCAGCCAGTTGGTGTTGCCAGAAATTTGCTGTAAATTCAATTAACAACAAAATTTGTCCTGTTTCCTGACAAATCTAACCTAACCTAATAACAAAATATCAAGATATGACCACAAAAATAAGAAAAAAATGTAAATATCATTAAGTATGAATATCATGTTATCGATTGTCTAAGTGTAGTGATAAGAGAGGAACATGAGTGACAAGAAGAGCCAATAATATAGAATATAAACATAAGGTATGTAGAGTATATCAGTAAGACATCCAGGCAGCCATCGCAGTGGTGCCGTCAACTGGAAGATGGACGATACTTTCCTGTAGGTGGGAACAATTTGGTTGCTTATGGTTTTACAATGTCTCATCTTTGGTTGGAGGGGAAAATTATGGAAAGCTGTGAGCTAAAGTAATTAGTGCCTTATTAGAGAAAATTCTTAACTGCATAGACAGTTGGTGTGTTTACCAGAAGGTGATTTAAAAGATTCCAAATGTACGTAATATAATGGTTGATGTTGTTAGTACATATTAGTTAGGAAGAGGAGTGAGAGGGATACTGATACAGCCACTACAGTGGAATGGGGGACTCAGGGAGCCTGATGAAATATAGAATGCAGACAGTGACTCACACATACACACGCACACCCAAACATAAACACGCATACACTCGCATATTCATATGCATACACACATGCAGTGTGAGCAGGGTAATATTTATGAAGGGATTCAGGGAAACCGGCAGGCCGGACTTGAGTCCTGGAAATGGGAAGTACAGTGTCTGCACTCTGAAGGAGGGGTGTTAATGTTGCAGTTTTATAACTGTAGTGTAAGCATGCCTCTGGCAAGACAGTGATGGAGTGAATGATGGTGAAAATCGATCAAGAGTGGGAAAGTATATGCAGAGAGAAGGTAACTGTAGAGAGTATGGAATGAGAGAGATAGGCTGCAGCTGCTGAGACAAAGTCATGAAGACTGGAAGAGGATCTGAAGCAGCTGAAGAGGGAATTGGAGTTGATGAAGGACAGGAGTAAGGAGATGGGAGCTGGAATAGTAATGACATTTGAGGGGGCTAAAGGAGCAAAGAAAAACCTTTGTGGAGATTCTCGCAGGCAACTAGGAGGTGCAGGAGATAAGGAAAATATAAAAAAAAATATTACTCAAAACAGATACAGAAATATGGAGATAAAGGAAGTGGAAAGAGGATAAGGAAAGGTTGCTGATTATCCATGGGCTACACGAGGCTGAAATATTGAAAGTGGAGGAAGAGAAGATTCAAAATATCATCAGCCTAACAGATGAATGGGCTGCAGGGACCCAGGTCACAAATTTTCGGACACTTGGAAAATACTCAAGGGAGAAATTGCGTCAAGTCAAATTGACCTTCGCAACAGTCATGCACGAGACACCATGCGGCGGAAACCATGGTTAAGAGGGTCATAAAAATATCACCGGGTGTACCTTGACCGGGACATAACAGGTAATGAGCAGAAGCAGCTAAGAGAGTACAAAGCTGGCTGAGGTGGGAAGTAGAGGCAGGGGTGCATCGGCAGAATGGAAACTCAGCCTCTGGAGGAATGCCAGGCACACCCACACACAGACACCCCCTCTCCTACCCAAACATAATAACCCAAAATAAGCCATATTTCACCTGATTTTGTATCCGCAGTCCCTATCCTCCTACAGTATAAGTATCTTCCTCACAAATGCCCGTCCCCCCAGTTCCCTGACCCCCATGTTCCCTTCACCCCAAACTCATTCATCCCCATCTACAGCCTTGATCCTGATCTCTTTCATGGGAAAAAGACCTCTCACCCATTCCTTCCCCCCCTCTCACCCATGTACATGGACCAGGAATTCAGGAACCTGTAAACCTGAACACAGTAACGCAAAAGAAGCAGCAGTAACAGCCTGGTTGATCAGACCCTGAACCACCACGAGGCCTGGTCTCAGAGAGGGCTGAGGGGGCGTTGACCCCCGAAACCCTCTCCAGGTATGTTCCAGGTATCGTACAACATTGCAGAAGGACTAACAAATAAGAGTGATGGGTGGCACGAACGATGATATGAAACTAATGAGGAGAATACAAACAGTCATAAACCAGGAAAGGATACTGGAGTTTAACCCCAGCAAGTGCAAAATTATAAAGTTTGGGGAAAGACAAAGAAAACTACAGACGGAGTACATGCTCGGGGGGTGGAGAAAGTCTACAAACCTCACACAAGGAGAATGATCTTGGAGTGAGTATTGTACCCAACGTATCGCCTAATGAGGCCTGGTCACAGACCGGGCCGCAGGGGCGTTGACCCCTGGAACTCTCTCCAGGTAAACTCCAGGTAAGGTGAGCATTAACCGAATAACTAATGAAGCAAATGCGCGTCCGGCAAATCTAAGACTAACTTTTAGACATCTAAGTAAAGAGTCAGTCACGACATTGCATATCATGTATGTCAGGTCCATGTTGGAGTTTGCAACACCAATATGGGACTCACACCTGGTCAAGCATGTCAAGAAATTGCAGAGAGTGCAGAGGTTAGCAACAAGACTAGTCCCAGAGCTAAGGGAACTCAGCCTAATGTCATTAGAGAAGAGAAGGAATAGGGTGATACTATAACAACGTACAAAATACTGAGATGAACTGGTAGGATAAGTAGGGACATTGTTTGAGAGGTGTGAAACAGGAACATAAGGGCACAGGAGTTGAAAACTCAGATGAGTCAAAGGGACGTTAAGAACATTTCTTCAGCCTTAGAGTAATCAGATAGTGAAATAACTTGGAGAGTGAACTGGCAGAGGCAGGAGCTATACATAGCTTTAAAAAGAAGTACAATAAGTCTCTCGAGAGCTAGGAGAGAGTGAACCTAGAAGCGACCAGTTGATACTCGACTCCTGCAACCACATATAGGTGAGTACACACACACACACACTAATGCATTGTAAAGCTAATTGGATAAGCTGAGGGAAGACCGGAAGCAGAGTCACAGTGTGGGCAGAGTGAAGCTGCAAAATTTTAGAGAGAGACCTCTGGTAAATATAACACGAAGCATATTGCCAGAAATACACATAAATCGTATAACGTGAGCGCAGGGGCGGCGCCAGGATTTTTTTATTGGGGAAACTTAGAGGAATCTAGCTGGTTGGATGGGGAAGCTAAGGTGGTTGGCTGAGCAAGTACACTGTTTACTTAAACAAATTATTACAGATTAATTAAAATATCAAAGATTTATAATGATCCTTTTATTCACACTTTATAGGAGAGAAAACAAATGTACGAAGAATATGATCACAAATTTCATGAAATTACATCATATTACTTGTTATCAGAGTAATGAACTTATCAGAGTAATAATGTACAGGAAGATTGACTCACGAAATCGTAATGACACGATTGCAAACAAACCATACCACGTGTGGGGTTCGAACCCGCGAATTACTCACTAAAGAGGAAAAACTCGATGTACAGGAAGAGCTTAAGAGACTCGTTCTTCTCTCAAATGAGAGACTCAGGGTAACTGGAGAGTTACAGCAGTTCTTCTTTTGTTATGATTGGAAGCAAAAATATCAGTAATATCGTCAACCTCCAGACTCTTGGTGCTTTTCCAGTTCATAGATATAAATGTTATATCACTTGTTCTGCTGTTCCTCAAGTAAGTTGTGTCAGTCGCAGTCAGGAAGAACAACATGCTGCAGAATTAACTAGCAAAGTCACACTGATGTACACCAGCAAGTACAGATCTATGACAGCGTCACAGTATAGTCTGAGCATAGTAGTGAATTCAAGTAGAGTCGTGACAGTATGACACCGTTGTTATCTTCTCTCAAGAAGACGTCTCACTTAATAAAGCTCAATGCTTAAATTTTCCTCCTTGACACCATAGTTTAATACCATCTCCACAATACAGTACGAAGCATCTGAAAGATATGCTACATAGTATGTTGTTTATAAACAACATATAGGTAGCATATGTTTTTTATAAACAACATATGCTACATATGTTGTTTATTCGGCGACCAGCATGTCTGTGACAGAAAATGTAAACATGTGGGCAGAATTCATGAGTAGTAGTCATTTTCTGACGTTGTTCAAGTAGAGAATTTAACAACCAGCTCCTGTAAATGACCGGACCGAGAGCAATGCCGCACTTATTTTTTCACGCAAATGACCCCCTCGAGGGAGGTTCCTTGACGCTGGTGGGGGCTCTTGATCCAGGGAACTGGGTCTGTCCTCCAGTTCCCTGAACTGAGCCTGAATGCCTTCCATCCCTCCATGCCCCACACGAGCTGTATTATCCTTACGGGTTTAGCGCTCCCCATGATAATAATAAAATAATAATAACAATAATAATAATATTAATAATAACAATAATAATAATAATAATAATAACAATAATAATAATAATAACAATAATAATAATAATAACAATAATAATAATAACAATAATAATAATAACAATAATAATAATAATAACAATAATAATAATAACAATAATAATAACAATAATAACAATAATAATAATAATAATAATAATAATAATAATAATAATAATAATAATAATAATAAAATAATAATAATAATATAATAATAATAATAATAATAATAATAATAATAATAATAATATTAATAACAATAATAATAATAATAATAATAATAATAATAATAATAATAATAATAATAAAAAAATAATAACAATAATAATAATAATAATAATAATAATAATAATAATAATAATAATAATATTAATAACAATAATAATAATAATAATAATAATAATAATAATAATAATAATAATAATAATAATAATAACAATAATAATAATAATAATAATAATAATAATAATAATAATAATAATAATAATAATAATAATAATAATAATAATAATAATAATAATAATAATAATAATAATAATAATAATAATAATAATAATTATAATTATAACAATAATAATAATAATAATGCTCACAAATGTACTTCATCCTGCCATGAATTTTCACGGATTTTTTCCTTAAGTTCAGATAGGATTAGCTTAACAAAATCCAATAGCTGAAGCCAGCTGGAGGTGAGACAGGTGGAGGTGAGCCAGCTGGTGGTCAGACAGTGACTTAATGATTTGCAGCAAAGTCTACATCATTATAAAAGTTATTACGAATTACATATCAATTAGACTGCATAGGGCTCTTGCTTCTGTTAGCCTATGTACATTTGAAGTTTTCACGATATGTTGCAGGGCTACAGATAATGCTGGTAATGTTAATTAGACAAGAGAACAAGCAGTTTCTTGACAAGACCAAATTGCCAAATTATGCAGTGGCAGAATATACCGACATTATGTCAGTAAGACACGCAATGCATCTAATGGCATTTTATTGTGAAGATGCATCGCTCACCAGGGGCTTTATGAGCTCACACTGAGAACAAGGCAATGGGGATTTATAGGGGTTGGAGAGAGGTCCTAGAGTGGAGAGAAAGTGAGGTTAGGTGATGAGAAATTAGGTATATTAAGGTATACAGTACCGATCATGAAGATATACAGTACCGACCATGAAGATATACAGTACCGACCAATGAAGGTATACAATACCGACCAATGAAAGTATACAGTACCGACCAATGAAGGTATACAGGCTAGGTAATCGCAGTATTAGGTATTGGGAGAATTAACCAATAGTAATAATGTTGCTAGAATTGCCGACAGAATGTTAGGTAAAAGGAGACATGTTCAATTAATGTAAAATTCTCCTGCGGCAACGTTTCGCTCTTCAGGAGCCCCTTGTCAAGCTTGACAAAGCTCCCGAAGAGTTAAATTATGCCTCAATAAAATATGTTAATACTTGCACATGTCTTCTTTTGCCTAACAATAAAGTGTGATCTACTGTAACTCATCCACTTCAAGGTTCGAGGTGTTGTGCATTCAGAGATGCTTTTCTGCATACCGCTGTAGTAACACGTGATTACTTGTGACCTCTCTCATTAAGGCGGTGTTATTGAGAGAGGTCAAAAGAACTGCCGACCACTGGATGTTTTGTAAACTCTAGACTCTGTTCTGAGGGAAAATCCCAGGTACTGAAACCACCCCGTCTGGCACAAACAATCATTTCACCGTCAAAGTTACTTAGACCACATTTCTTCCTCATTCAGAGTTAGCAACGATTGACCCTTCTGACTATGTCTGCAAGCTTTTAGTCAATGAAGTGGTGCCACGTGATTGGCTGACTTGCATTGACGAGCAGGAGTAACTAATAATGTGGACACTAAGGGAATAGTCGGCAATTCCAAATGTTTTTCAACAAAACTTGCACCAGAACTGAGAGTAATACCCTAAAGGGAGAAGTGGAATTAATCTGAACTTGACGACCTTGCTGTAGAGAAAGACAAGGGGTGATAGGATTACGACGTACAAAATCTTAAGAGGAATTTATAGAGCAGAGTGAGACAGACTGTTTGAATTAAGAGGGACACGATGGAAGGGACACAGGCAGTTGTAAACACAGAGGTGCCATAGGGATGTTAGGGGAGCAGTGAAGTTAAGTGACTTGGACGAGGCACTGGTGGAAACAAACTCAATACACAGCTTCAAGAGCAATTATCGTAAGTTCTAAAAGATAAGAAGTTAGTGACGGTGATCACAGAAGTCGAGGAGATAGGAACTGAGTCTCGACCCTGGCAAATACAAGATAGCCAGTAAATCACGGCGAATACAAACACACACAAAACACAAACACACACACGCACACACACAAACACCCCCCACACACCCGCAAACACACTGGAAGAACCTGGAGCCACATGGGGGGACCAGAAACGTGGAGGGCTAAGATGATGGAGGTGGTACTGGAAAACCTCATGTACCAACATGTAAGGGACACCACCAGAGAAAGGGGAGAGGACGAACCAGCAAGACTGGACCTAGTATTCACCTTGAGTAGTGCAGATATTGATGACACCCCATATGAAAGACCCATCGGGGCCAGTGACCACGTGGTTCTGAGCTTCGAATACATAGTAGAGTTACAAGTGGAAAGGGAAGCAGGAAGGGCAGGACGAATGAAGCCAAGCTACAAGAGAGGGAACTACACGGGGTTCAGTGGGACAGAAAACTAGCAGGGAAGTCAGTAAATGAGATGATGTAATATGTGACAACAATATGTACCGATGGGTAACATAAATAACTAGAAAGCCAGGATGAGCCCTTGGTTCACCCAAAGGTGTAGAGAGGCCAAAACTAAATGTGCTAGAGAATGGAAGAAGTATAGAAAGCAAATGACCCAGGAGAATAATGAGAGCAGTCGTAGAGCTAGAAATGAATGTGCACAGGTAAGAAGGGAGGCCCAACGAAAATACGAAAATGACAGCAGCGAAACTCAAATCTTACCCGAAGCTGTTGTACAGCCACATCAGGAGGAAAACAACAGTTAAGGACCAGGTGATAAGGCTGAGGAAGGAAGGAGGAGAGAGCACAAGAAACGACCGCGAAGTATGTGAGGAACTCAACATGAGATTTAAAACGTTCAAAGAGGAGACAGGAGGGACTCCAGAAAGACGGAGAGGTGGAGTACACCATCAAGTGTTGGACACAATACATTCAACCGAGCTCGATACCTCAAAGGCGATGGGGCCGGATACCACCTCTCCATGGGTCCTGAGGGATCAGAGGCACTATGTGTACCACTAACAACAATCTTCAACACATCTATTGAAACAGGGTGACTACCTGAGGTGTGGAAGACAGCAAATGTAGTCCCAATTTTTAAAAAATAAGACAGACATGAAGCACTAAACTACAGACCAGTGTCACTGACATGTATAGTATGCAAAGTCATGGAGAAGATTATCAGGAGAAGAGTGGTGGAGCACCTAGAAAGGAATGAGCTTATCAACGACAACCAGCACGGTTTCAGAAACGGGAAATTCTGAGTCACAAACCTACTGGATTTCTTTGACAGGGTGACAGCAGTAAGACAAGAGAGAGATGGGTGGGTAGATTGAGTTTTCTTGGACTGTAAGAAGAAGTTTGACACAGTTCCACACAAGAGATTAGTGCAGAAGCTGGAGGACCAGGCAGGGATAACAGGGAAGGCACTACAATGGATCAGGGAATACCTGTCAGGAAGACAGCAGCGAGTCATGGTACGTCGCGAGGTGTCAGAGTGGGCACCAGTGACGAGTGGGGTTCCACAGGGGTCAGTCCTAGGACCGGTGCTGTTTCTGGTATATGTGAACGACATGACGGAAGGAATAGACTCAAAAGTGTCCCTGTTTGCAGATGATGTAAAGTTGATGAGAAAAATTCAATCGGACGAGGACCAGGCAGAACAAGAAAGGGATCTGGACAGGCTGCAGACCTGGTCCAGAAACTGGCTTCTGGAGTTCAACCCCACCAAGTGGAAAGTCATGAAGATTGGGAAATGGCAGAGAAGACCGTAGACGGAGTACAGTCTAGGAAGCCAAAGACTACAAGTCTCACTCAAGGAAAAGGATCTTGGGGTGAGTATAACACCAGGCACATCTCCTGAGGCGCACATTAACCAAATAACTGCTGCAGCATACTGGCGCCTAGCAAACTTAAGAATAGCATTCCGACATATCAATAAGGAATCGTTCAGAACCCTGTACACCGTGTACGTTAGGCCTATATTGGAGTATGTAGCAACAGTTTAAAACCCACACCTAGCCAAGAAGTTAAGGGAGCTAGAAAAAGTGCAAAGATTTGCAACAAAACTAGTCACGGAGCTGAGGGGTATGTTCTACGAGGGGAGGTTAAGGGAAATCGACCTGACGACAATGGAGGACAGGAGAGATAGGGGGAAATGATAACATATAAAATATTGAGAGGAATCGACAAGGTGGACAGAGACAGAATGTTCCAGAGATGGGACACAGCAACAAGGGGACACAGTTGGAAGTTGAAGACTCAGATGAATCACAGGGATGTTAGGAAGTATTTCTTCAGTCATTGATGTAGTGGAGGCAGGATCCATACATAGCTTTAAGAAGAGGTATGATACAGCTCATGGAGCAGGAAGAATGACCTAGTAGCGGCCAGTAAAGAGGCGGGGCCAGGAGCTG
>WNWK01000226.1:332500-335000 GCA_009830355.1 Cherax destructor | reverse complement strand
TCTCCTGAGGCGCACATCAACCAAATAACTGCTGCAGCATACGGGCGCCTAGCAAACCTAAGAACAGCATTCCGACATCTTAATAAGGGCTAGTTCAGGACCCTCTACACTGTGTACGTTAGGCCCATATTAGAGTATGCAGCAACAGTTTGGAACTCACACATAGAAAAACACGTAAAGAAGCTAGAGTAAGTGCAAAGGTTTGCAACAAGACTAGTCCCGGAGCTAAGGGGTATGTCCTACGAGGAGAGGTTAAGGGAGATCGACCTGACGACACGAAGACAGGAGAGATAGAGGGATATGATAACGACTTATAAAATACTGAGAGGAATCGACAAGGTGGACAGAGACATAATGTTCCAGAGATGGGACACAGCAACAAGGGGTCACAGTTGGAAGTTGAAGACTCAGATGAATCACAGGGATGTTAGGAAGTATTTCTTCAGTCACAGAGTTGTCAGGAAGTGGAATAGTTTGGGAAATGATATAGTAGAGGCAGGATCCATACATAGCTTTAAGAAGAGGTATGATAAAGCTCATGGAACATGAAGAGTAACCTAGTAGCGGCCAGTGAAGATACGGGGCCAGGAGCTGAGACTCGACACCTGAAAATGGGTGAATACACACACACACAGTCCCAGGAGAACTTCAACACACACACATTCAAACATACATACATACACTGTAGCACGCTTCAAGAATTAACCGGTGAGGCATATTGCACCTTCTTGAATCTTGAACAAGGGGTAGAGTAACGATGTGGCACAATGAAGGAGGAGCAGAGTGATCTTGAGAAGACATAGAAGGAACGTCACTAGCAGAGATGCTGTCTGAAGATAGGGAGGCTAAGGAAGTGATGAGAGAGAGAGGGAGAGAAGTTAGGGAGAGAGAGAGAGAGAAGTCAGAGACAGAAAGAGACAGACAGAAACAGAGAGAGACAGAGAGACAGAGACAGAGAAAGAAAGATCAAGGGAAATGGTTAAAGCAGACAAAAAAATCCGGAGGCAAAGACAATGGGAGGGATAAAAAGCGAGATCACTAATCAATGGACTCCAGAATAACTAAAAGGAGCCCAGGAATGCAGGAGATTAAAGGGCGAGCAACGTGAAATCCTATCGAACATAGGTTGGGTAAAAGCAGAGCTAAGGATACAGCAGAGTTTTCCCATAGCAAAGAGCACTCCAGCAGACAAACCTTGTAGTCACATAACTCAGAACAGGAAGCAAGCAAAGCAACCAGCAAGCAAAGAGCTAGAAGGAAGTAACACCTAAACTGAAGGAACTCTTCTAGGTGCCCTTTCCCCCCGCCCTCTTTATGTATTGAATCTAACTCTAGGCTCTTCGCCATTTCCCCAGCACCAACACTAACAGCAACCCCACACCCTTTTCCCCCTTATCTTCACACTCTTCCCCTTACCTCTTCCCTACTTACAAACTAATCCCTGACCCCTCCCTCTGTAGTGGTACTCATAGCAACATGAAATAAAAAGGCAACACAAACGAGAGTATGGTAAAGGAAGGAAAGCTTTAAGTGTGATAAGCAAATGCGTATATATTATCAAACAAGACTCATGGAGGTAAACCCAGAAATCATAGCTATCACAAAGACAAAAGTGACTGATATAATTTCAGATGCTATATTTCAAGTGATGCGTTATATTTCAACTAATAAGAGAAGAGATCAAACAGGGGAGGTGGGAAAGTTTTTTTTAAATGTCAGCATACGACAAGAGAGGAGATGAGCCAGCAAGACTGGACCAAGTATTTACAGCAAGCACATCTCACATAGGTGAAGCAGAAAATGAGAGCCCCCTAGGTGCTAGTGACGATTCAATACTGAACTTGGAGAACCTTGTGGAACTAGATGTAAACCTTGTGGAACTAGATGTAAACCTTGTGGAACTAGATGTAAACCTTGTGGAACTAGATGTAAACCTTGTGGAACTAGATGTAAACCTTGTGGAACTAGATGTAAACCTTGTGGAACTAGATGTAAACCTTGTGGAACTAGATGTAAAGGACTGGCAGGTGGAGGGCGCATGAAGCCAGACTTTAGAAGAGGGAATTTCAAAGGGGTGAGAGAATTCCTGAACGCAATGCAATAAAAATGGGAACTGGAAGAAAATCCAGTGAATATGGAGTGCCTAGCTGGAAAGTGCCGAGAGGCAGCATAGAACCTAATAATCAGAAGAAAAAAATGAGACTACGAAGATAGAGAGAGCCTTTGGTTGAACCAGATATGCAGAGAGGCATAAACGGAATACATAAGAATATGGAAAAACTAGAAAAAGCAATGGAGAGACAAGAACAGAAAAGTGAACACATTAGCCAGAAGCGAATTTGCAAAATTGAAGGGAAATGTTGAATCTGAGAAGAAATATTGCAACATAGGCCACGTATGAACCAAAACTGCTTCTTCACAACAGAAGAAAGACAAAGGTAAAAAACCAGGAAATTCGACAGAAGGAAGAGCAGGTCACAAAAAATGACAAAGGAATCTG
>WNWK01000226.1:107500-327500 GCA_009830355.1 Cherax destructor | reverse complement strand
CCTATTATATTGCATTCTCGCCGGTATGTGAGACTTCCTGGCCGTAACCATGTTAAAACCGCCTTTCCTGCCAATTTCGGTTTGCCTGCCCTTTCATATATATATATAAATGTATATATATATATATATATATATATATATATATATATATATATATATATATATATATATATATATATATATATATATATATATATATCCAAACTATCGCAGAAAGTCGATTTTAATGCAAGATAAGCCACGGGGGAAATCTTTAGCTCAAGTACTTTCACACTTCTCAGTGCGTCATCAGGAGCTATGCAAAGTTGCAAGGCAACAACTGAAGGATTGAAGGGAAGTTTTTCCCTCAGAGTAGCGCAGTGCGGGTTGACACCTGTCACAGCCTCTCTGAAAGTGAGCCAACGGTCTGAGTGCCACTCGCACCACCATCACCCCCTCCATAAGGGGTATAAGAGGGCCTCCCTGTTTTGAGAAGTCGAGGAATATGAAATTAGAAGATATAATAGCCAGCCCCAAACTTTTTCTAGCCGCTTAGAACAGGTCATGTGACTTGAGGAAATACGTTACACAGTGGATAATATACATATGGATTGCTATTATTATATTTGTAACCTTTTTAATTAATAAAAGAAAAAAAATGAATGTGCTCTTTTGTCCATTTAAATGCCATAGTCTGGGGTTCTAGGCGGCCCAGCTGGTGGTATTGTGAAACCAGACGGGTCAACATTGACACCAAAAGGATTTCCAGTTATCAACAACTGGCGAAAATGAATAGTCTAACACCAGCTGTTCCCAATATCGAGACAGATAGACTCACGAAATCGTAATAACACGATTGCAGGTGGTCGAGTGGGTTACGCATTCATCTGGAGTTGTCAAGCACTTGCCATGGGTTCATACTCCATCGTTCCGTGGATTGTTTTTGTGAGACAGATTATGTATGGGTAGGCCTTGAATTGTATTGTATAAGGATTAATTTTCATGTTTTATAGTCGCTGATTCTATGACGTTCCTTTCTCCCGCTGACGAATTTTCTGACCATTTAGCTGGAGTGATGGAAACCTTAAGGTGATTAATTATTGCGTTAGTAAGTAAGTTTATTCAGGTATACACAAATACAGTTACATACATTATCATACATAGCAACATATGTGTAGAGAACCCAAGATAACCCAAAAAGTCAGACAGAGTGACTTATTTCCATTGGGGTCCTTTAACGCTTGTGCTAAAAGAATCGAGTACTGGTGTTGTACCAGCCTAATTTCTAGTGGTTTCCCTGTTTATCCAACATAAAATATATTACAGTCGCTGCAATGAACCTTAAATACTACTTGTTAAATCTTTTAACGGCACTGGTTATGATCATTAACTTCTCGTCATGTAGTGGGTGTTCCTAGTTGCTATTGAGGTTTTTTCTTATTAAAATCTTTAGGATACTTCTGCCTCGTTGATATTCCAAAGATTTTTTCGAAATCAGACCGAAACATCGTCGTAAGCTCCTCTCTCCTGTGTACGGGTTGTGTATACCCGTCTTCCAAATGCCCAGGGGTTCAAATAAGTAAAGCTATCAAGAAGATTATAAGGAACACTCTTAACTTTCATTTAGAGTTCATGCTTCACATCAGAGGTATCATGCTCGTGCTTCCATATGGAGTGATTTCAGTGTGCAGGTTGAGACCAATTCCTCCAGAGTCTTTCGGGCGTAGAGTATTAGTCTTTCTCGCCTTCGTTCCAAGGAGTACAGTTCGAGAGACTTGAAGAACTCCCAGTAACCACTAGTGAGATTCACGGCAGTTCTCATGAAATAATACGCATACATATCACAAAGATGTATATCACAAAGATACATATCACAAAAGATACATATCAAAAAGATACATATCACAAAGATACATATCACAAAGATACATATCACAAAGATGCATATCACAAAGATACATATCACAAAGATGCATATCACAAAGATACATATCACAAAGATGCATATCACAAAGATGCATATCACAAAGATACATATCACAAAGATGCATATCACAAAGATACATATCACAAAGATACATATCACAAAGATACATATCACAAAGATACATATCACAAAGATACATATCACAAAGATAAATATCACAAAGATACATAACACAAAGATACATATCACAAAGATACATATCACAAAGATACATATCACAAAGATGCATATCACAAAGATACATATCACAAAGATACATATCACAAAGATACATATCACAAAGATGCATATCACAAAGATACATATCACAAAGATACATATCACAAAGACACATATCAAAAAGATACATATCACAAAGATACATATCACAAAGATGCATATCACAAAGATACATATCATAAAGATGCATATCACAAAGATGCATATCACAAAGATACATATCACAAAGATACATATCACAAAGACACATATCACAAAGATACATATCACAAAGATACATATCACAAAGATACATATCACAAAGATACATATCACAAAGATACATATCACAAACAGATTATTCGAGCTATGAAGGCTCTCTGAGCATTCTCCGGTTCTGCAATTTCGCCTGCATTGAAGGGGGCCATTAGTACACCATTTTTCTCGCTGTTGTGATAGCAACATTATTGTGCTTCTGAAATGTGAGATCCCATGCAATTTTTACTTTCATGTCTCTCACATTAGACTTCCAATCCATTGAGTAATTTGAGTTTGTGTTTTACTCTGAGCCTCGCTTTTGCTTCCTCAATTTTAATGCCTTGAGAAACAGCTTTTCACTGCGGCAGCCTTAGATTACTTTGTTAACTATTTCTTTTCGGCTTCTGTTTATTAGCAAGTTAAATATCCATCTGCCTTACCATTCCTGGTCGCACTTTAAAGGCTTTCGCAAAGCCATTGAATTCTGCATATGCCTTATTCTTGTCTTCCAGTGTATCTAAGACCATGTCGTAAGGGTCCAGCAGTTACGAAAGACAGGAGTGACATGTTCCTAGCCTACGTTGCCCTGGGTCATGCAAATGTTGCGATTCCATGTGATTTGGAATCTTGTCTCTTAAAAC
The DNA here is from genome assembly GCA_009830355.1 of Cherax destructor. Classification (NCBI taxonomy): domain Eukaryota; kingdom Metazoa; phylum Arthropoda; class Malacostraca; order Decapoda; family Parastacidae; genus Cherax; species Cherax destructor. The sequence goes on along the minus strand of WNWK01000226.1, from coordinate 324,437 downwards.
CCTTTCAAAGATATTGGCAATGTAGGTAGTCAGGACTATTGGTTTACAGTTTTTGCAATTCCCGTAATGCCATCATTGTGGAGAGACTGTATCAGTGGTTTTCAATGAATGGAATGACTTCAGTGTCGAGGTTTCTTCTTTATATACTACCTAAGGCATGAGATATTAGAATTCTGCAATTTTTAATGAGTACGGAGTTACACAAATCTGGGCTTGGGACATAAATCATGGGCATGTAAATGATAGCTTCTAAACCCAGGGCTGTTTGGGTTATATCAGAAATTCCAGAAACTCGAACATTTTTGCGTCTCGTTTCCGATAAATTCATGTTGGTCGTCAATCCATTTCTCGAACCAATGTAACAAATGTTTCTTTTCGCTGCTCAGAAAGTCTGAAGCCTTTCAGAATTTTTGAGATACGTCATCTTAGCCATACAGAGGGCGCTCCTCTCACTTTCCAGTTTGTAACTTTTTCGTCAGTCATGTGTCTGGAACACACCTCTAGTGCACTGAGCTCATCCACTCATAATAGAGTTAGTTGAATTCTGCAAATCTGATTTACATAAATTTTAGGGAAGAACTGAGTTTGCTTACGTGATAACATTGCCTCAACAAAGTTTTATATACACAATTACCGTAAAGAAAATACTTTTTAAATTACAACTAATAAGATATTTTTACATTACTTCCCACTTAATAAAGAATATTTTGTTATTTTTATTTAAAAAGTTTGTTAAGATGCACTTTCTGTTTTTATTAAGGGTTGACTTAAACATATATATAAACGGGTATATATAGGAGGAGGAGGTGTTGATTCACCGGGAATTCTCCCGGCCCGGGTCTTTACCAGATGGCGACCCGGCTCCGGCTCCCTGGCGTGGGAGTGTCAGAGACACATGTCTCCCATGGGAGGGGATACCCCTCATCGGCGGGACCAACTGGCCCCAGGCCTATCCACATTCCCCACCAGCACGAGGCATGGAGGTAGGTAGATGCTAGGCCTCTCTGGTCTGCCACCTTCCCTAACGGGAAGGGCGGGCTTACGAGCTGCAGATGGTAGCAAGCTCCAGCCTTGACACCTACCCTGCCCTAGAAGGGCTGGGCATGGTGATCGACCGACTTAAACAAAAGTAGTAGATTAATGATTTGCCTTTTTAACTGATATATATAAACTGTACCACAGTTATATGGTGAAATAATATGTAATATAGAAATAAAAGAAAAAGACACGAATATTATTATTAGATTTAACTGGACCTTTTTTTTATTTTTTAAGTGAAAAATTCACCATCAGTAAATTATAAAAATGAATTTAATTGTTGATCTTTCACGCACATCGCAATTTGCAGGAGAAAAAAAAATAAGAAAATGCATATTTTTTTATGAACGTACTAATGAAAAATTTATTGACAGAATCATCAAGGAATTATGTCAGGTAAACATCCTCTGAAGAAATACTCTGCCAGTGTTTCACAGACCTAACATTACTTTTAACAGTAACGATGTTACTGTTTAGACTCTAATTCGAACACCTTCTTAAGATGACGGATTGCTGAGATGGATGCATATATATATATATATATATATATATATATATATATATATATATATATATATATATATATATATATATATATATATATATATATATATATATATATATATATATATATATATATGGGTTGGTAATAGTCTGAGGGAGGGAAAGAGAGAGAGAGAGAGAGAGAGAGAGAGAGAGAGAGAGAGAGAGAGAGAGGGGGTGTGGGAAAATTTATATAAAAAAAGGTAGTAAAAGAAGGTACAAGAGCAAGGGAATAAATTGTTTTGCTGTAGGGAGAGAACTGCATCGAAGTTAAGAAAGAGGTGTTAGGAACAAGGGAGAGGGGAAGAGAGGGAAGAAGAAGAAGGATGAATGGAGCAGGAGGCGAGGGAAGAACAATAGTTAGAGGGAAGAAGAGAGATTTAAAAAAACACAGAACGTGAGGGAACAACTCAAAGTTGGCTGGAAATGGCTTACAGTAGAGTTGATAAAGCTCTACACAGAGCAAGATGGCGTCCCTGTAAGAGCCTGCGGTGCGACGTGTGTGTATTTTCTTCACCACCCAGAAGCCACCAAGGCACCGTGGCACCGTGGCACCGTGGCACCGTGGCACCGTGGTCCTCCACCTGCCAACTTGTCTTCCTCTGACACCTGCTGATAAGCTTACTGACTTACGGTGTTTCGTCGAAGTCTTGACACGAAGCCAAGACGGATCACCAGCACGGCACATGTTAGCTGTTCTCTGTGTGAAGTCCGACTGGAGACGAACCTGGATCAACACTGTGACCTGAAGGACGATGTGATCCCAACCATCTCTCTTTCTTTGCCTTTACTTATCATTACTTTCATCCTTATTCTCCTTTCCCCGTACTTCCACCCCTTTTCCAAACTCTTCCCCGCCTCTTTTCTCTGACTCTCTCCCTCCTTCCTCCCCCTTCGTACCCAACCTTCTGTCTCCGTGGGAATATTGAGGCCTGTAATGCCCCAACGAAAGGATTACTATATATCATGGTTCGGAAGCTCTGGATTTGTTTACAATAAAGAGAGCGAAATCTTTCATAAGATGTTTACACAATGCACCCTCAAATAATCCTCCTGTCTAAAAGAAAATTCGAAATCAGAAAATAATATGGATAAAAAAGACAAAAATCGACTTGAAAGAATGTAGGATCTTAAACATTACGTTAAATAATTTCTTATTTAAAAAAAATACAAGCTATTTGCAGACCTTAAATCTTTAGCAATGAGCTCCTGTAAACATCCGTGAGGTGGGGATGTGGGCAGCTAGGCCCAAGGGCTACACCAATGCGAATTGCATAAGGGTCGAGACGAGTGCCAGAAGAGGAATTAGGGACAGTCAAAAGGAAATCCCCTGCATGAGGTGAACCTGACTTATAATAAAAAAAATGAAAAAGCCTTTACTTGTCCCTCCTAACGTTACGGAAATTTTCAAAACAATGGGAATTTCTTTCCCACTTTGGGTGAACGAGGTCACAAAAACGTCACTGACTGTTCACTTGAGGTCACAGCTCCGCTTTATGACACTTCTGTTGCTTGTTACTTTTGCTGTTCCTTCATGTAAGGCATCATGAAAGCCCTTGGAATAATTGTATTTTTCACTGTGGTTATATTACACACACACACACACAGTGAAGAGGCCGGGCCAGGAGCTATGAATCGACACCTGCAACCTCAACTAGGTGAGTACACACACACACACACACGTGCGTGAAGCTCTCTCTTCACGCACTGAGGGCCCGGGTTCAATTCCCGGCGGGGCGGAAACATTTCGAAGTGTTTCCTTACACACACACACACACACACACAACTAACATACAACAGGCCTAGTGTCTAATAGTAACTGGTAACTAACACGCACACACCCGCGTGAGTATACCCATGCACTATCAAACGCAAACGAATGCGCTAATACTCGCGCACACATATACATGCAAATACTAAATACGCAAATATACACAAACGCGCACATACTTTTACAGGCTTACTACTCAACATTATTCACATACAAGCGCATAAAGACGAATATTATACGCACACACGCACGTACAGACACAGTAGCGACCAGCGAAGAGGCAGAGCCAGGAGCTATGACTCGACCCCTGCAACCACATGTGAGTACAGTGTCAGGCGTAGGTACCATCATGTACTGGGTGCCAAACAGTAGTAGATGAGAGTCTAGACCAGGAGCTGTGACTCGAACCCTGGCACTATTTACGAAAAAAAAAACACTCCCTAATAATAACTAATATATATATATATATATATATATATATATATATATATATATATATATATATATATATATATATATATATATATATATATATATATATATATATAAAAAAAAGGCACAATACCGTGACTGGAACAATACACACAACCCGCACATATAAAAAAGAGAGAAGCAGCATTGTTCAGTTGTGTTGATCTGACACACCAGATCAAGAGTTCAAGAGTACACATGTGTTGCTGCGTGAATGTTCAGAAGTTCATCTCTGAAGTAGGATCAATGTTCAGTTTGTTCAGTGGCTTGGATATGATGCAGTGCCAGTCTTCAGTGGCAGATCTGTCGCCGTTGTAATATTCACTAGTGTAGAGCTGAACCAGTGCCAGTGTTCGATAGTGCCGATGTTCAGTGGCTCTAATTGTCATGGTGATGTTTTTATTTTTGAATATATAATGATGGCAACTAGTTTGGAACTTTGCGTTTTAATTTCTAAATAGAATGTATCCTGTTTGTATTCCAAGAATTTGTAAGCAGATTTAGATTGCTTTAGTTTTACCAAGTTGTTTGAAACTGTTAGAATTTATCGCCTGTTTGTGTATAGCTGTGTTCTGAGTCTGGCATTAAGACCAATTAACGGCATTTTGAAGTCATGTTAGATCAGCTAAAGTCATGTTAGATCAGCTACAGTCATGTTAGATCCTTTCATGTTTGAAGATTTACATCTCAGGCAACCAGCATCAAAAGGTATTACGTCACTTATCACAATTAATTTGTATATATGTCGTGCCGAATAGGTAAAATTGGTCAATTAGCAAGAACTCATTTAAAATTAAGTCGTTTCTAAAATATTATCTTATACGTTTAAAGATATATTTTTTTCTTTTATGTTAATGTAAAAATTAATAATTTTTTACCAAAAGAAACTTAGAAAACTTACCTAACCTTATTATAACAAGCGCAATTTAATTTAGCCTAATCCAACTAAATATATTTTAGATATGTTTGCAATTACTTAATAATAAACAAACACAGTGAAATATTTTTTTCGTTAGGTTCAGAATGATTTTTGCGAAAATATTGCATGCACAAATTTTCGCTTGCCTTATTCGGCAAGATGAGCGTTGCTATTTAATCTAAAATCGCAAGATTTACCTATTTGGCACGACACACACACACACACACACACACACACACACACACACACACACACACACACACACACACAATATATATATATATATATATATATATATATATATATATATATATATATATATATATATATATATATATATATATATATATATAAGTGCTCTGAAGATCAGCATGATTTATTTTGTATTAACAGTAGCTATGTATTTCCAGGGCTTAAATGATCATGATGGTGGTGGTGTTGGTGGCAAGACTAAGGCCTCAACATAATCAAGGCAAGTGAGTACATAGCAGATCACATTACACCTCATGGAAGTAGTGTCCACGTGGCTGGCACTGGCTCAGATCAATACATGAGGGGCAGTTGCGCCTGCGAATGCATCAGTGTTGAGTGCAGGGGTGCTGCTAGGCCACAGTGTTGAGTGCAGGGTGCTGCTAGGCCACAGTGTTGAGTGCAGGGGTGCTGCTAGGCCACAGTGTTGAGTGCAGGGGTGCTGCTAGGCCACAGTGTTGAGTGCAGGGGTGCTGCTAGGCCATCACGTTAAATATTGCAACAATCCTCCTGTATTGCAGACTGAGAATTCTCTTAAGAATGTAATAGAGTGTAGGGATAGCAGACAATAATATGCTGGTCTACATAGAGACAGTGGCGTGCTGGCGGACACTAACACTAACATATACGACAGCTCGATGCCCAATGGAGACATAACTCAAGTGTTTGTTCCTATTGATATGCTAGGTAGGGAATTTATCTTGTGATTAGCGAACGGAGGATCGAGCCTCCATCACGCTTTGCTGCTGAATGACTTATACCGGCTTAGAGTTTCATATAAATAACTAACGAAAAATGTGTATAATGCTTTTGTAACAGAGGGTAGTAGGTACGCTCCATAGTAAAGATATTCTACACTAGGTATTCACATTAGTAAGGTTATAGAAAAAATAAACATCTAGGCCAGGGGTACTTAATTAACCTTCCTACGATTACAGACCCCCAATGAATTGCCCAATATGTTCCCATACCAAGTTCACCAGATTGTTTAAATCACCATCACGACCAGTCCTATTAGATACCAGGATGACTTCAAAAGATGTCAATATCTTGGTTTTTACTTTACATATGGATAGCCAGGAATCAAACAGGTGATAGTTTATTTTTAAATTGTTTAGAGATCAAGCTTCATACCCACATTATTTGCTTCTGATACCCCTGCTTCAGAAGAGTAAGTCACTGCACCCTGCCTGATACCCCTGCTTCAGAAGAGTAAGTCACTGCACCCTGCCTGATACCCCTGCTTCAGAAGAGTAAGTCACTGCACCCTGCCTGATACCCCTGCTTCAGAAGAGTAAGTCACTGCACCCTGCCTGATACCCCTGCTTCAGAAGAGTAAGTCACTGCACCCTGCCTGATATCCCTGCTTCAGAAGAGTAAGTCACTGTACCCTGCCTGATACCCCTGCTTCAGAAGAGTAAGTCACTGTACCCTGCCTGGAAATATTTACAACTCACTCACGACGTTTCGAACTATTATGGAACGAGCGAAACCTCTTCACACTGCCGGATAGTTATGAAGAATCTCTATATATTAACATCCTTCTTAAAATTCTCCTTCACGATGTGAAATACAAAAGAGACCACTTACAGAACATTAGATCTTACGTATATGAACCTCTATAATCTTGAACCTCTATAATCTTGAACCTCTATAATCTTGAACCTCTATAATCTTGAACCTAAGCTTGAAAACCAACATTCACGCCACATCTAATGATTTTTAAAATATTTTAGTTTAGCCTAAATGTTTCTTTCTTTCTTTCTTTCTTTCTCTCTCTCTCTCTCTCTCTCTCTCTCTCTCTCTCTCTCTCTCTCTCTCTCTCTCTCTCTCTCTCTCTCTCTCTCTCTCTCTCTCTCTCTCTCTCTCTCTCTCTCTCTCTCTCTCTCTCTCTCTCTCTCTCTCTCTCTCTCTCTCTCTCTCTCTCTCTCTCTCTCTCTCTCTCTCTCTCTCTCCTCTCTCTCTCTCATTTTCCTGACTTACCCACGATTCCCAGCAGCCGGAGAAATGATTGATAAACAACCTAAGAAATTAAAAAAACAGCAGAATTCTGAATTAGAAAAGACGGACTGTGCAAATGAGGGTTAGTGACCAGGAATATACACAAGCGTTAGTCTCACATAGGCCTTGGGAAGACTTGGGTTGCGAAATATCTCATGTGATTTGTTAGTCTCTAGGACGGACTGAGACGCAATCTAGTTTTGTATACTTCTAATTTGTGGTTTAATTGTGAATAGTTCTATTCGGGGTATTGTAACTTATTTTTCAGTCAATATTTGTAAACTAGCAGCAAGACGTAATGGTTGTTACAGTCTCAAAATAATTATTAAATAATGCCATACAACCTTTGGGGGGAGAGAGAGATTAAGAACGAGTAGAAGTGAATATAATCTTTGATACTATACACACAGTATATACAAGGAAATTCAATACGCTTGGTGTATGATTTCCAAAGAATAAGGAAGAATGCACTACTGTATCGTTACTTGCGTTAGCTCGGTAAGCGATGTTACTTCCGTTTCTGCATTAATTCTTACAGCCTATTGTGTCTGTTGTCCCGTTTTTGACTTGTATCAATATGAACCATAAAAATTAATCCAGGAAGAATATATTCTTATCCCCAACTGTTCTTTATAATGAGTGCTGTTTAAAATGTATCTTAAATAATGTATGTTCCTGCACAAGAAGGCTACTATAGCGAAGGTGAATAATCAATTATAGTGGACCCTCGGTTTTCGTTCACCTCCAAACTCGAACAATTACGTAAGTGTATTTTTGTAAGTGCTTTTGTAAGTGTATTTTTGGGGGTCTGAAACGACTAATCTAATTTACATTTGTCCTTATGGGAACAAATTCGTTCGGTAATGGCACTCAAACAGCATTCCGGAAAGAATTTTCAACGAAAACCGAGGGTCCACTGTACTTTCCATCGGAGAATTATGCTCGGCAGACAGTGCAAGCGTAGCGCACAGCATCCACAAGCTAGACGAGATGGAAATCTGCAGACCTCGCCAGTGATAGCATCCCGCAATTTAACTTCTCTTAAACTAAACACAAATCTTTCGCGATTTCAATACAGCTGGAAGCGTAAGACAACAGATCTCCTGGAACAAGAGAGGGGAAAACTGCTGTCGATGTATTTATACGTCGAAGTATTCCTGGAACCTGGAGAGAGTTTTGCTCAAGCCATCCCTTTAAGGCAAAGGAGACGGCTGAACTGGAGAGCTGCCAGAGATCCTTCAGTGAGATCCTTCAGTGAGATCCTTCAGTGAGATCCTTCACAGAGATCCTCCAACGCCCAGCTCACTCCATCAACATGTGAAACGTCGGGAGCCCTTGAAGGAAGCCGAACTTTTCTCGGAAGTAAGAAGATGCACATGAAAAATATCGCAAGACGCTGGAGGGAAGAAAGACATGGGAGTGGATGATAGGAGTATATTATTTGTTTTACCAAACGCATACGCATACCCTCTACCCTGCAAAGACAAATATACTTACACATTTCATGCATTACGATATACATTTTGCACTTTAATTATTGCTATGTATATTTATGATTTATTATGATTTATTGACATTGAACAAGTTGCTTAGGGACCACCACGCCCTCTCCATCAACACCCTCCACCCAGCCCCATCACCCTCTTCCCTTCGTCACTCCATCTACCTATTACTACCCTCACCCCAAAATCCCCATCCCCACCCCAGGTACCCCTGGACCAATCACCTCCCTTCCCCTCCCTCGACCAATCACATCGTCTCCTCTCCCACTAATTCTCATTCTCGACAGGACCTTTTGCTCAGCATCTTTAAAAATTTCTTCTCGGCGCCTCTACCTTCTGCAGCATCCGTCTTAAAGCTTTCACTTCTCCTTCCTTCCTAATCTTTCTCTTCTTCCTTTCTTTGCCAACATTATATTACCTATTTCACTTTCACCTTTAGTCCTGTCCTTATACCATTATAACCTTGAACATCAATTTCCCCATAAATGTCTGGTATAACATCAATGTTCCAATGTGTCCACTATAACATCAATAAAACACTAATGCTACAGGTACCAAAGGCAATATCAATGCCCAAGGGTGTTCTATTGGATGTCAATAAGCCTGACATACCCAGTAAAACATCCATTTCACCAATATATTACCATTACCCTACATACCTTTAATATCTTCAGTCTACAGGTACCCAAAGTAACACCATTGCCCTCAGCTACTGAATATTACATCAGTCCCAGGAACCCAATATAATATCCTTGTTCCAGGTATTCAATATAACAATATCTAACATACCCACTATAACAAAGTGACTTTTATATGTGCGGTATGACCACAAATCCAATATTGCATCAATGCTCTCAGGTGTCCTCAGGTGCCCAACATGACATCAGTGTCTCGATTGACCACTAATTATAAATTCTCTCATGATCTACTTATGTATTTATTCAAAGCTAAACCTGTGTAAATCACAGAGCACGGGAACTAGTGAAGACCCTCCGGCCGATAATCGTGAGACAAAAAAAGCTTCCTCTCGTCAACCTCCCTAAGAACGAAAAGGAACTTCGTTGAGTTAGGCATAAGAATTGTCAACTGGGCGTCTAAACTGCAATCTGAATTGTTTGCCATCCTAATAGTGCCAAAGTTACCTTATGACACTGAGCTTGACTCTTTGATTATTACTGATTCTATGACGTCACTGAAGGCTCTTGATTCACATAATGAGTCTAACAACATGCTCATTGGACAAGCCAGAAATAGATACTGAAATATCCGGGACAAAGGAATTAATGTACAATTGCTATGGATTCCATCACATATTGGATTACTCCTTCATGATAAAGTTGATATGTTAGCCAAGAAGATCACCCAGAAGGAGAATGTAGAATATAACTTTGGTATATCTGTGTCTAGCATTAGGAATAATATTAGGAGAGAAGTAAATAATGAAAATGATTGCTATAGGAATGCAGTTAGAAGCCTGAGTAGATCTATAACCCACTATGATAACATGAACGTAGATAAGTATGTTTATGGAGCAACTTGCAATGTGAACAGACTGACTGATGTTGTAGTGGCCAGGCTTAGGCTTGGCTACAAGTACTGACTGATGCTGTAGTGGCCAGGATTAGGCTTGGCTACAAGTACTGACTGATGTTGTAGTGGCCAGGATTAGGCTTGGTTACAAGTACTGACTGATGTTGTAGTGGCCAGGATTAGGCTTGGCTACAAGTACTGACTGATGTTGTAGTGGCCAGGATTAGGCTTTGTTACAAGTACTGACTGATGTTGTAGTGGCCAGGATTAGGCTTGGCTACAAGTACTGACTGATGTTGTAGTGGCCAGGCTCAGGCTTGGTTACAAGTACTGACTGATGTTGTAGTGGCCAGGCTTAGGCTTGGCTACAAGTACTGACTGATGTTGTAGTGGCCAGGCTTAGGCTTGGTTACAAGTACTGACTGATGTTGTAGTGGCCAGGCTTAGGCTTGGCTACAAGTACTGACTGATGTTGTAGTGGCCAGGCTTAGGCTTGGTTACAAGTACTGACTGATGTTGTAGTGGCCAGGCTTAGGCTTGGCTACAAGTACTTCTGGCAGTTTGGGAGACACACAGATGATGATCAAACTAAATGCAAATTATGTGATCAGGCATATGGTCACTGTCTTGAACACTATGTGCTTAATTGTCCACATATTGAGGAATATAGAGATAGACAGTATGATAACCTATGTGACATGTCAAGATATCTTAGTAATGAAAATAAGATACCAGTTATACTAAGCAAATTTTCTAAATTTGCTTGTAACAGATAAGTGAACTGTAGATATGAATACAAATGTACATCTGTTAACCCTTTTTGGGCCTAGTTCCTAGGCCTCTTGTGTATCCATATGCTCTTGCGCTACGGCCCACAGGATGGATATGGGGTACACAATAAACTAGCCACTTCGGCGGTAAAATCTAATGTCTCTCTCTCTCTCTCTCTCTCTCTCTCTCTCTCTCTCTCTCTCTCTCTCTCTCTCTCTCTCTCTCTTTCTCTCTCCCTCCTACCCTCTCTCTCTCACTCCCTATTACCTTCTCCCCCTCTCTCTCCCTGCCATCCTAAATTCTCTCTCTCCCACCCTTTCTCTCCCTCCCACCTTCTCTCTTCCCCCCTGTCTTCATCACTCTCCATCATTTCTCTCTCTCCCATTCTCTTTCTGTCCAATTCTCTCTCCCTCTCATCCTCTCTCCCTTCCAGCCTCTCTCCCTTCCAGACTCTCCCTCTCATCCCCTCTTTCTCCCATCCCCTCTCCTATCATCCTTCTTGTATGCTTCTCTGCTCTCCTCTTTCCTGCCATATTTTCACCTTGTTTGTCCCTCGCCGTTTCCTCTTCGCAAACCCTCCATCCTTCTCTCTCTCTCTCTCTCTCTCTCTCTCTCTCTCTCTCTCTCTCTCTCTCTCTCTCTCTCTCTCTCTCTCTCTCTCTCTCTCTTCCTTCTGTTTCCTTTCTCTGTGTTGGGACATCCGGTGGTGAATCTTTACTTCTTGTTCTCTATCTCCCCACCTCATCACTCACCTCTTCCTTTCCTCCAGGTTTCCTCCTCCTGTACCTTCTCTTCCCGTCCCGCACTGGCTTTCCTTCCTGTCCCTGCCACCTCACCCACCACTGTCTTCCTTGCTGTGTGTGTGTGTACTCACCTAGTTGTGGTTGCAGGGGTCGGGTGACAGCCCCTGGCTACGCTTCTTTTCTGGTCGCTACTAGGTCCACTCTCTCACTGTTCCATTAGCTTTATCGTATCTCTTCTTAAAGCTATGTGTGGATCCTGCCTCCACTACATCACTCTATGACTGAAGAAATACTTCCTAACATCCCTCTGACTCATTTGAGTTTTCAACTTCCAGTTGTGGCACCTTGTTGTTGTGTCGAATCTCTGAAACATTCTGTCTCTATCCACCTTGTCAATTCCTCTCAGTATTTTATATGTTGTTATCATGTCCCCCCTATCTCTCCTGTCCTCCAGTGTCGTGAGATTGATTTCCCTTAACCTCTCCTCGTAAGGAATACCCCTTAGCTACGGGACTAGACTCACATACCCCCAGTGAAAAGTAGGGGCGCCACTGGTACACTAAGACAAAACCCAATAAGTATCCGGGGTCCAAGACTGTTCAACAGCCTCCCACCAGCCATAAGGGGATTTACCAATAGACCCCTGGTTGTCTTCAAGAGGGAGCTGGACAGATACCTAAAGTCAGTGCCAGATCAGCCGGGCTGTGGTTCGTACGTTGGACTACGTGAGGCCAGCAGTAACAGCCTCGTTGATCAGGCCCTGATCCACCAGGAGGCCTGGTCATGGACCGGGCCGCGGGGGCGTTGATCCCCGGAATGCCCTCCAGGTAGGTAGGTAGTCTTGTTCCAAACTTATGCACTTTCTCTAATTTCTTGACGTGCTTGACCAGGTGTGGGTTCTACTATACTGGTGCTTCATACTCCAATATGGGCCTGACGTACACGGTGTATAGCATCTTGAACGATTCCTTGCTAAGGTGTCGAAACGCTATTTTTAGGTTTGCCAGGCACCCATATACTGCAGCAGGAGATGTGCTCGGTATTATACTCTCCACAAGATTCTTTTCTTTGTGAGATTTGCAGCCTTTGGCCCCCTAGACTGTACTCTGTCTGCGGTCTTCTTTGATCTCCAATCTTCAGGGAGTGGGGGTTATTGCATCAATTGATTATTCCTTTCTTCTTTCCTTGTTCGTTCAATATCTCCTATTGAGGAGATATTGAACATATAACAAGAAAATTCAGATACAGTCAAAATAAAGTGTTTACCTTTTAAAATGGGAACAAAAGCAACAACAGTTGTAACAGGATCAGAACACCATTGTTTATAACATATCTAAAATCCCACACATTCTTTCCACCTAACATTTTTTATTTTTTCAAAACAGCCGCCTGACTTCAGAGGCCAAACTCTAATAATTTTTTTTTAAATTTTGCTCTTAAGAGTGTTTTTATCTCTGATTTCCAATAAATTTTTAGAAAAAAAATATGGCTGAATGTCAATATTGACTTTTTTTTTTTTTTTTTTTTTTTTAGGCTCAAGAATGTCAGACACTGAAAAGTGACTGATGGTGTGGATAAGAATGAACTATGGAAGCTCGTTGAAGCTTTTGTATACTTTGTAAGGAGGAGAGTGATCCTGGAGTCTTCATTGTTCTCCAAGATGATGGTGAGAGTGGGACAAACAAGGCTTGTCAACTACGAGATGCAAATGTTACGGGTTGTGTTGGTGATAAAGTACACTTCTCATGTCGTAAACATTTCACCAACAAAACATAATAATGTTTGTTTTTGGTGAAAAATATTGTGGATTTTAGTAGTATTACTTTCGGTCAGTATTAGTCTGTCAGGAGTGACACATTTCCAAAAATAATACCTGAAATATGTGAGAAAAGATGTGGCAAGTGGTCCATGTAAACAGGACGACTTCTGGAATATTATTACGAAATCGATCTTCACGCCGTTGATCTTGTCTGCCACCGTTCCAACTTCCGTTCAAGCAAAGACAATCCGTCTCAGTAAGTGAAACTGACGCACCTAAGAAGGTAAAAATTTATCGGCCTAAGTATAAGAAGTTAACGGAAGTATTCGTTAGCGTTTTCTCGTATCCTGAAGACTACCATGATAAACATCTCCCAGGATCTGGTAGAAATGTTTACGCTTGAAGATATATATGAAAACACTAATCGCTTCAGAAATTCAGTCTTTATTTTCCCAAGAACAAGCGTTAAACCCATACGGGTAACAAAACGCCTGCAGAATGAGAGGCAACCAATTTTGATCGAAGGGAAGGTCAACCTCAATTCCTTAGATCAAAAGCCGCCTTTAGGGCGAGACATTGTTGAACTCAGATAATCCATTAATACATTATTAAGAAATCGGTACGAAAACCAAAGCAGTCGGGAGGAAAACGTTGAAACCAGCTGCGTCTTCAGTTCAAAAGCCTTGTAAAAAGTAAAGGAGTTGAAAATAAAAAGCTTTATCCTTCAGCTGAGGATACGAACCTATAAGAACGCTTGGAATATCTGACTAAAACCCTGACACTCCTTCGTTCGAAAATATTTACTGAAACTGTTACTGAATTGAGAACCGCTGCCATTAGGCAGTGCATGATGCAAGTCCGTAGGTACAACACCATTTCAATTGAGTCTTGCAGTTCAAATACATTCTCACTTCCGTTCAAGATACCTTGTTGACGTGCTGAATCACTTGGGGCTTTCTTCTCTCAGCGAAGTCACAAGGATAAACAAAAAGATACAATGCAGTGATTGGAACAATACACAAATAACCACCTCACAGGAGATAGAAGTAAATGGTCCACGTTGGACCGAAACGTGCGGGTTAATTTTATGAGGTCACAATATTTGAACGTAACCCAGACCTGCAACTCGTGTCAAAGTTATTGAAACAAATCGCAGAAGCTGTTCTCTTTGCAGTTGGTAACGTTGACCACAATGTTCTGTCCACTGAAGGAGCAAACACGTTTGACTTTCGCGATAACACGACTGCAAACAAACTACTGAACGTTTTATGGAATCAGGATGAGAGGTGCAATTACTCCAAGAAGAAAAATGCCAAGAAGAATTCCAAGAAGTAACATCTGCAATGAGTACTTAAAAGATACTAGATCCACAACCCAGTGATATGACAGACATTTTGTATACCTTAAAATACATTTGAAATACAAGTAGAATGCGACGAAACACTCCTATTACAACATCTTATAAACCTCTATTTTGGAATCGCGTCAACTATGGCTTCCGATTGTGAGTACACGTCTGAAACGAAAGTCTTAGTCATTATATTTAGTTCCTTCCATTCACTTATGAATATCCAAGGTATTGCTTGAACGTTGGTGGAAAATCCTGGTCTCCGAGATGTTTTGCAAGTAATTTATGGAGAAACTATTCTTAGTCACAAAGCAAGTAGGAACACATCCTCAAGAGCCTTTGGTGGCCACATGTTGGTTGACTTGGTGCTCACATATCTCTGCTACTTAATGATGTGTTTGGTGAGAGGAAGTGATACTAGTGAAGACAATACTAGTCTAGTACAAAGTACCATAGACCTGTATGAGGATCATGTACTGCACTCGAAGCCTATTAACGAAATCGAGAAGTCAGAACGTTAACTTCATTCGAAAGAGATTTCAGGAGAGAAATGGACAGGTCAGAGTAAAAGTTCACTGAGAAGTAAGGTGTAGTCAGAGTGGTCAGTGGCTGCATTACTATGTATAGTGGTGCAAGCAGATGGAAATGTTTTATGGAGGTTGCATTTGAATGCAGTTCATGAATCTTAACCCACATATGCAGCAGCTGGTCCAACCAATTATCTGAAATACCTGTACCGGGTAAATATGCTGCAGCTTCCACAAAGGGTAAACCTCTTGCACACGGTACATTTCAGAACGGTGTAGATGCAGTGCACACGACTGACAACATGGTCAGGCCTGGGATGTGACCTGGTGATCGAACTGGCAGTCTGACACCAGGAAGTGGGCTTAGAAATGAAGAATAAAGAGATACAAATAACCCGGACACGGGAAAAAGAAATTTATGACGACGTTTCGGTTCAACTTGAACCATTTTTAAAACCATTAACTAGTCACACATGTGACTAAATGGTTTTACAAATATTCAGAGGGCTTCGTTGGATCTTTCAGCGCCTGTGGCAATGCATACGTTGACTAATGCATCATGCTTGACAAGCGAGCAGCATGTTCAAGACATACGCAGTATTGTTGAACATCCCCCTTCATCTCCATCAAAGGCGACTATATTTCCGAGAGATGGATCTATCTTGCAGGAGAATTGACTTATTCATTTCTTTGTAGCTGGTCGCTTGTCAAGCATGATGCGCTAGTCAACATATGCATTGCCACAGGCGCTGAAAGATCCCATAAAACCCGATGAACTAGTCACATATGTGACTAGTTCATCTGCCCATTAACTAGTCACATATGTGAATAGTTAATGGGCAGCAAAATAGTCAATAAACTCGCTGGAAATTAAAGATAGATGACTATGGTAACACCAGTGTTGACAAACAACATTTATTTTAGCATCAAAGTGCTGCAGCCAGTATTGACAATACCAGTCTTCAAGAGGCACTGCGATATGAAGTTTGCGCTTATTCTCAATCTCTTTTTTGAGTCCTCCACTGTGCTAGGAAAGGCCCAGGAGTCTTAACTCGCACAGTACACCGATGATCATATTAATACTGCGAGCCAAGTAAAACCAAGTCAGGAGAAGAAACAAATGCAACCAGTCGCAGGTACATGATAAGACGTGTATCCTGTGTATCTATTCTGAAGACGTGTCGCCAGCCAGTGGCTTAATCAATTCAATACAAAGATTATTTGAAAGTGTTCAAATTAGAGAGAGTAGAAGACGAGGTAAACAGTCCCTCAACCAAGGTGGTGTTCTCCACCGTAGTTCTGATGAATCTTAGTCATGACGGACTTCCACTAGTGACGATGTCGTCTACTACAGCACTACATCTGACACCAATATTGGCACTCATCTTCCTGGTAATTAAGATACAGGTGCAACAGTGAGGTATCTTTATTTCGGAACGTTGCGCCTACACAGCAGGCTTCTTCAGTCGAATACAGAGGTGACAGTAAAAGCAGTAGAGATGTAAAGATGATGTAATCAGTCCATCACCCTCGAAGACTTAATTTTGAGGGGATCAGTCCCTCAGGTTTTACATGCTTACTTTTGCAAGTGAATGTTGGATCATTACTTCATCGAGTCGTCCTGGAAACCAGGAGACACATATGACTCCATTACCCAATTATTGTACAGACTTTACAGTGAAAGAGCACGGTGAAGCCACGGTTGCATTTGATGGATAATCAAGTGAGATTGTTGACATTGGAGACGAGGCTTCAACTCGAATTGCCGACACCAAAAAATTCTCCTGAATTCTGTGAATAAATCCAGAATACTTAACCTGATTGGTAATCACCTCATGAGACAAGGATGCAATGTTATGTATGTTGAAGAAAATTCCGATTCTGACATTGAATAGGAAGCTGTTGTCTGACAAAGTTGAAGACACAGACTTGCTCGCCGCTGGTGATCTACGCTGCCGACTGTGATTACTCGCGGCGCTTCCAAAATGCGACCCTTTATTGACTACGTCGGATCTGTTTGCGACTCGATAAAGCCCACTGTGTGGGCGAAACGTAGTCAATAAAATATCGCATTTTACTTCAGATGCTTCTATTTTTCCATCGTGTCGGTATTTTATACTATTTATCTCCATGGTATTCAACGCCTCCCTTTACAGTTTATGAAATCAAAAACATTCGAAATATTTTGGGCGCTCAGATGTACAAGCATTTGCTTTTGCTCCATGTTTTCCCCGGGAATGACAGCACTTTCCACATACAAGGAATTAACAAGAGCACATCCTATAAAAAAAAGCTCGTAAACTCTGACGACATAAAAAAAAGTAGCTGTGGTTTTTTTGCTCTGAAAATAAAACTCTAGCTGAAACTGAACATACCGGGATAGGAAGCAATGATTCTGCTCTATGGTAGCAGGGAAAATGAAACACTACCATTGCTTTGAGTCGCTGTTACCAGTAACAAGGTAACCATGTAACACAAAATACTTTTTCCTGGGGGATGTTTGATGCAAAATGAGTATTTTTTTGTGGGCAAATTAAGTGATTTGTCTTAAGCTCCAGCTTGTGTTTTATTGTATATCCGCTGTGAGTGTACAGAGAAACGTGAAAAAAAGCTCCCTAGCCGGACAAAAATTGTTTGTATAATAGCCATACTTCCTGACGGCGCCAACAACCTGCTTGTGAAGACATTTTGATGGATCAATACGGGAGTGAGTCAGTAGACTGTCGTTTTTCACTACTTGTTGGAATAAATTAAAATTTACTTTGCTATTTAACTACCTTTAACAACAACAAAATGCTATGTCCTGTCTGCTTCAGTGGCTATCGTCTGTAGCCCAGCTGTCTTCTCCCACAGCCACAGTAGTTTGCACAGTGAGGGTAGATTTGCTCTGAAATCTACTGTGGCTGTGGGTAAGGGCAATTGGGTTAAAGACGGTAGTCACTGATCAAGAGAGGACACAGCAGTGTCTTCTGTGGCACTTTCATATTAGAAGTCCCATAACTCAGCGGTAAAGCGTTAGACCCGGCACCACAGCTCGAACCTCCGTTCACCTTTCACCTTTTCGTTACGTTGAGAATGATTTTTGCGAAATTATTGCATACACAATTTTTCGCTTGCCTTATTCGGCAAGAAGAGCGTTGCTATTTAAGCTAAAATCGGCAAAAAAAGGGTTGCTATTTAAGCCAAAATTTTCGCTTGCCTTATTCATTCCTTTCTCTCTCTCTCTCTCTCTCTCTCTCTCTCTCTCTCTCTCTCTCTCTCTCTCTCTCTCTCTCTCCTCTCTCTTCTCTCTCTCTCTCTCTCTCTCTCTTCTTCTCCTCTCTCTGCCTTCTGCTTCTCTTTCTCCTCTTCTGGCATCCTGCTGTTTCCTTGCATTCTCTCTCCTCTGCCTTTCTCCTCTCTGCTGTCATTCTGGCACTCTTTCTGCTGCCTTCCTGGCACTCTTTCTGCTGCCTTCCTGGCACTCTTTCTGCTGCCTTCCTGGCACTCTTCCTGCTGCCTTCCTGGCACTCTTCCTGCTGTCATTCTGGCACTCTTTCTGCTGCCTTCCTGGCACTCTTCCTGCCAGGAAGGCAGCAACAACAACAGCAGCAACAGCAACAATAGCAGCAGCAACAACAGTATAGCAACAACAACAGTATAGCAGCAACAAAAATAATAACAGCAGCAGCAAGAACAGTAGCAACAGCAATATCAGCAACAGCAGAAGTAGCAACAACAGAAGCAGTAGTTACAGCAGCAGCAGTAGCAACAGCAGCAGCAGTAGCAACAGCAGCAGCAGTAGCAGCAGCAGTAGCAACAGCAGCAGTAGCAACAACAGCAGCAGTAACAACAACAGCAGCAGTAACAACAACAGTAGCAACAACAGCAGCAGTAACAGCAGCAGTAACAACAACAACAACAGCAGTAACAACAACAGCAGCAGTAACAACAACAGTAGCAACAACAGCAGCAGTAGCAACAACAGCAGCAGTAGCAACAACAGCAGCAGTAGCAACAGCAACGACAGCAGTAGCAACAACAGCAGCTGTAACAACAGCAACAGTAGCAACAACAGCAGCAGTAGCCTCAACAGCAGCATTAGCAACAATAGGAGCAGTAGCAGCAGCAGCAGTAACAATAGGAACAGTAACAACAACAGCAGCAAGAACAGCAGCAGTAGCAACAACAGCAGCAGTAACAATAGGAGCAGTAACAAAAACAGCAGTAGGAACAACAGTTGCAAGGACAGCAGCAGTATCAACAACAGGAGCAGTAACAGCAACAGCAGCAGCAGTAACAACAATAGCAGCAGTAACAACAGCAGCAGCAGTAACAACAACATCAGCAGTAACAAGAAAAGCAGCAGTAGTAGCAACAACAGCAGTAAGGACAACAGCAGAAACAACAACAGCAGCAGCACCAACAGCAGCAGTAACAAAAACAGCAGCAGCAGTAAGAACAACATCAACAGTAACAAGAACAGCAGCAGCAGTAACAACAACAGAAGCAAGGACAGCAGTAGTAGCAACAACAACAGCAGCAGCTTCAACAGCAGCAGTAACAACAACAGCAGCAGCAGAACTAAGCTTACTGTCACATCTTCTTTAATTCATCAAACATTTTAAAATTTCCAGTGCTGGAGCTGCCACTACCTGGTCCAGTCATCAGCACTCTGGTCCAGTCCAGTCACCAGCACTCTGGTCCAGTCCAGTCATCAGCACTCTGGTCCAGTCCAGTCATCAGCACTCTGGTCCAGTCCAGTCATCAGCACTCTGGTCAGTCAGTCATCAGCACTCTGGTCCAGTCCAGTCATCAGCACTCTGGTCAGTCAGTCATCAGCACTCTGGTCCAGTCCAGTCATCACCACTCTGGTCCAGTCCAGTCATCAGCACTCTGGTCCAGTCCAGTCACCAGCACTCTGGTCCAGTCCAGTCACCAGCACTCTGGTCCAGTCCAGTCACCAGCACTCTGGTCCAGTCCAGTCACCAGCACTCTGGTCCAGTCCAGTCATCAGCACTCTGGTCCAGTCCAGTCATCAGCACTCTGGTCCAGTCCAGTCATCAGCACTCTGGTCCAGTCCAGTCATCAGCA
This sequence comes from Cherax destructor, assembly GCA_009830355.1. Taxonomy (NCBI): domain Eukaryota; kingdom Metazoa; phylum Arthropoda; class Malacostraca; order Decapoda; family Parastacidae; genus Cherax; species Cherax destructor. The sequence goes on along the minus strand of WNWK01000226.1, from coordinate 304,192 downwards.
CTCTGGTCCAGTCCAGTCATCAGCACTCTGGTCCAGTCCAGTCACCAGCACTCTGGTCCAGTCCAGTCATCAGCACTCTGGTCCAGTCCAGTCATCAGCACTCTGGTCCAGTCCAGTCATCAGCACTCTGGTCCAGTCCAGTCACCAGCACTCTGGTCCAGTCCAGTCACCAGCACTCTGGTCCAGTCCAGTCACAGCACTCTCGGTCCAGTCCAGTCACAGCACTCTGGTCCAGTCCAGTCATCAGCACTCTGGTCCAGTCCAGTCACCAGCACTCTGGTCCAGTCCAGTCATCAGCACTCTGGTCCAGTCCAGTCATCAGCACTCTGGTCCAGTCCAGTCATCAGCACTCTGTCCAGTCCAGTCATCAGCACTCTGGTCCAGTCCAGTCATCAGCACTCTGGTCCAGTCCAGTCATCAGCACTCTGTCCAGTCCAGTCATCAGCACTCTGGTCCAGTCCAGTCACCAGCACTCTGGTCCATTCCAGTCATAAGCACTCTGGTCCAGTCTAGTCACCAGCACTCTGGTCCATGTCCAGTCATAAGCACTCTGGTCCATTCCAGTCATAAGCACTCTTGTCCAGTCCAGTCACCAGCACTCTGGTCCAGTCAAGTCAAAGCACTCTGGTCCAGTCCAGTCACAGCACTCTGGTCCAGTCCAGTCACCAGCACTCTGGTCCAGTCCAGTCACCAGCACTCTGGTCAGTCCAGTCACAGCACTCTGGTCCAGTCCAGTCATCAGCACTCTGGTCCAGTCCAGTCATCAGCACTCTGGTCCAGTCCAGTCATCAGCACTCTGGTCCAGTCCAGTCATCAGCACTCTGGTCCAGTCCACTCATCAGCACTCTGGTCCAGTCCAGTCATCAGCACTCTGGTCCAGTCACCAGCACTCTGGTCCATTCCAGTCATAAGCACTCTGGTCCAGTCCAGTCACCAGCACTCTGGTCCATGTCCAGTCATAAGCACTCTGGTCCAGTCCAGTCACCAGCACTCAGTTCCAGTCCAGTCACCAGCACTCTGGTCCAGTCCAGTCACCAGCACTCTGGTCCAGTCAAGTCATAAGCACTCTGGTCCATGTCCAGTCATAAGCACTCGTCCGGTCCAAAGGACGAAAGCTCACGGACCTTGTGAGTAGTATTAGATAATCTAATGAGCGGAAGAAAGCACTGGTTGGATATATTGAATATTTTGCGAAAGTTAGAGTGAGCTGGTATATAAACAATTGATAAATAGAAAGAAATCCAAAATATTTCTCATATGCAAAATCGATTTAAATACCACATTCAATATCAGGCCTTTGCTCAAACAAGATGGAACTTACACGGATATCAACAAAGATATAAGTGAAATACCGTAATTCAGTGTTCAGTGAGCCTTTAATCAGGCTTAATAGCCATGGATTCAAACGCTACCCGTTCCGTGATTCGTTTACAGTCGTGTTATTACAATTTCGTAAGACACGGATCAACAATCCGAAGGAATTCAAGAACGAGACTCAAAATATTGTGGCCATCTCCGAAATTTTTGACATAACCCCAAAATGACTTTGAAAATCCGTTGACAAAGGGCCCCATACACTAGACACAAGAGTCACTCCACCGTCATTAAAAAGAACCAATATAGCCTCACTCCATGAAGGTGGTAGAAAAGCCATTGGAAAGAACTATAGACCGATAGCACTATTGTTCCATATTATTAAATCTTTGAAAGTTTCCTAAGAAGCAACGTCGCTAGCTACATTGATTAACACCATTTCCACATCCGAAGGCAGCATGGGTTTAGAGCAAGTCGCCCGTAGCAACTACTGGAAGGCTACGACATGGTCTCTCCTGCCTCTAGCAACTACTGGATGGCTACGACATGGTCTGTCCTGCCTCTAGCAACTACTGGATGGCTACGACATGGTCTCTCCTGCCTCTAGCAACTACTGGATGGCTACGACATGGTCTCTCCTGCCTCTAGCAACTACTGGAAGGCTACGACATGGTCTCTCCTGCCTCTAGCAACTACTGGAAGGCTACGACATGGTCTCTCCTGCCTCTAGCAACTACTGGAAGGCTACGACATGGTCTCTCCTGCCTCTAGCAACTACTGGATGGCTACGACATGGTCTCTCCTGCCTCTAGCAACTACTGGATGGCTACGACATGGTCTCTTCTGCCTCTAGCAACTACTGGATGGCTACGACATGGTCTCTCCTGCCTCTAGCAACTACTGGATGGCTACGACATGGTCTCTCCTGCCTCTAGCAACTACTGGATGGCTACGACATGGTCTCTCCTGCCTCTAGCAACTACTGGATGGCTACGACATGGTCTCTCCTGCCTCTAGCAACTACTGGAAGGCTACGACATGGTCTCTCCTGCCTCTAGCAACTACTGGATGGCTACGACATGATCTCTCCTGTCTCTAGCATCTACTGGATGGCTACGACATGGTCTCTCCTGCCTCTAGCAACTACTGGAAGGCTACGACATGGTCTCTCCTGCCTCTAGCAACTACTGGATGGCTACGACATGGTCTCTCCTGCCTCTAGCAACTACTGGATGGCTACGACATGGTCTCTCCTGCCTCTAGCAACTACTGGATGGCTACGACATGGTCTCTCCTGCCTCTAGCAACTACTGGATAGCTACGACATGGTCTCTCCTGCCTCTAGCAACTACTGGATGGCTACGACATGGTCTCTCCTGCCTCTAGCAACTACTGGAAGGCTACGACATGGTCTCTCCTGCCTCTAGCAACTACTGGATGGCTACGACATGGTCTCTCCTGCCTCTAGCAACTACTGGATGGCTACGACATGGTCTCTCCTGCCTCTAGCAACTACTGGATGGCTACGACATGGTCTCTCCTGCCTCTAGCAACTACTGGATGGCTACGACATGGTCTCTCCTGCCTCTAGCAACTACTGGATGGCTACGACATGGTCTCTCCTGCCTCTAGCAACTACTGGATGGCTACGACATGGTCTCTCCTGCCTCTAGCAACTACTGGATGGCTACGACATGGTCTCTCCTGCCTCTAGCAACTACTGGATGGCTACGACATGGTCTCTCCTGCCTCTAGCAACTACTGGATGGCTACGACATGGTCTTGGGTGCTCTGGAAGACTAACAAAATGAGACTGTAGTATATATACAAAGTTTACAAAAAATAAAGCCTTCGACAAGTGAGTCCATAATGAAATAGCGAACAAAATGTATGTAAAACCAATAAGTGGAACAGTGGGCAGATGGATTTTTAATTTTCTAACAGAACGCAAAGAGTAATAGTAAAAACGGATGCTGCCACAGAGAAAAACTCTGGTCCCCCATATTCTCTTCTTATCCTTATATCTGATATAGACAGGGACGTAAATCAAAGCAACGTTTCGTACTTTACGATATATATATATATATATATATATATATATATATATATATATATATATATATATATATATATATATATATATATATATATATATAAACAGGTAAAATTGGTCTATTAACAAGAACCCATTTAAAATTAAGTCCATTCTAAAATTTTGTCTTATAAGTTAAAAGATATTTTTTTTTCATTTATGTTAATGTAACAATGATTAATTTTCTACCAAAAGAACCTTAGAAAACTTACCTAACCTTATTATAACAAGCGCAATTTAATTTAGCCTTATCCAACTATATATATTTTAGATAAGTTTACAATAATTTAATAATAAACACAATCAAATTGATTTTTTTCGTTAGGTTCAGAATTATTTTTGCGAAATTATTGCATACACAAATTTTCGCTCTCCTTATTCGGCAAGAAGAGCGTTGCTTGTTATTTAAGCCAAAATCGCAAATTTTACCTCTTCGGCACGACATATATGTATACACATTATGCATCTTCTAGGCATCTGCTGGCCCCAGTGGTGACTCCTTTGAACAATATCAAACCAAAAACGGAAAGTTCAAATTAAGGGTTCTTGATCCAAGGCATCACTGAGGCCCTACCAATTCTCGGATCAAATCCAGATACCTCCCATTCCCCAGGCGTTCAAGGGCCCCCTACACCTCACACATCTAAGGGGCACTCCTCAATGAAGGCTCCAGTGATGAATATCAAACCACCAGAGTTGGGTCAGCTTACCACACAGCTGCCAGGTACCTGGTAGCACTGGTCTGTGGTGCCTGCTTCAAGGGAATATCGACCAGTGTTTCCACAGAGCCACCAGGCACCTGGTGGCTCTGGAAGCCCGCCTGGGCGGTGCCTCCACTGTGGAATATCGATCAGGATCGTCTAAAAATGTCGTCATGGGCTGCCTCTACTCACTGCCTGAAGGAAGGACTTGTGTATTTTTCTCTCTACAATAATTCCTCCCTCTGGATTTTTCGTTTTCTAATATTTTTTTCAGTTGGATTCTTATTTTTTTTTGGGGGAGGGGGGGGGGCAGCGATATTGTCTGGAATTTGCTAACAAGAGGGAACTCAATCCCCTATCTGGTGCTTTCTGCAGCCAGCAAGAACTGTTGACTCCAGTGAATGACTGAATAAAAGGAGAAGGAAATGTGAATGAGAGAGAGAGAGAGAGAGAGACAATAAGCTCATAATTATTAGTTACTGGCGCACAAAATGGGTTACAAATAGAAGAGAAAGAGCAGGAAAGAAGTAAATGAAGGGACTACAAGAGAGAAGAGAGACATCTTAATCAAATGTGAAAATACTTATTTAAATTTTTTTAAAGATGCGGAAGTGGAAATACACAGAGATAATTTATTAGAATTGAAGAAACCTGAGGGGAGGGGGGGAATTAAAAAGAAATCATAGAAAAAGAGAGAAACAAGTTAAAGATGGAGAAAGGGAGAGACAGAATTAATTCATCCAATTTATTCTTATTATCCAACATAGGGGAAAGCGAGTCCAGAAACTAAAATATATAATTGTACTCAGTTTGTTGGGGTCACATATGTACTCCACTTTCTAACTTTATTTGTAAGGTGCGAGTTTATTCTAAAATAAATATTTTTATTATAAAAGTGATGTAATGAAGATAAAACAAAAATATTACTAGATATTATAGGGGGCGTATCTCTGAGTGTGTATGTCGACCGAGCTGGAGTTAATGTTCAACGTGTTATATGGAGGGGAGTTAATGTTCAACGTGTTATGTGGAGGGGAGTTAATGTTCAACGTGTTATATGGAGTGGAGTGAGGTAGTAATCCAGGGATGGTCTAGCCTCTGGATTATCATCTTACTGGAATCTGACAGCATATGGGTCTGTAAGGTAGATTACTACCTTATTAAAGCCTGTGTACACCACACAGACCCATCTGACCATCTCATGGACTGGGATACGGCTTCTCTCTTCATATTTGTAAAAGACAGATAGCAATGTTTAGAAGCGGGTGCTATACTGATCCCGGAAGTGCTAATTAGGTACCAAAGAAGTTCTCATTCTGTCTGTACCCATCTCCAGAACATCCCTTCACCTGAGATCGTTTTTCCCAGGATGACTCGAGTCTGGAACATGTTCGTACAGGTAAATGACATCAACGAAATGAAATCGTCAGCCTATATGACACCACTGATGAATAAGACACATACGTATATGCAGTACAAGGAATGTTTATTGACACCACTGATGAATAAGACACATACGTATATGCAGTACAAGGAATGTTTATTGACACCACTGATGAATAAGACACATACGTATATGCAGTACAAGGAATGTTTATTGACACCACTGAGGAATAAGACACATACGTATATGCAGTACAAGGAATGTTTATTGACACCACTGATGAATAAGACACATACGTATATGCAGTACAAGGAATGTTTATTGACACCACTGATGAATAAGACACATACGTATATGCAGTACAAGGAATGTTTATTGACGAAATTTTTTCGCCTGCATCAGTCGAATGCAGATATGAAATCGCACTATTGGAGACATCAGTCTTGGTGGACGACGTAGAGGAAGGGAAGTGGTAGAGTAGGAAGTCCAGGTAAATTAGTTCATAGTAACGGTTCTAGCTAGAACCATTTTCCTGAATGAAACGCTTACAGATATCAATCAACTCTCCCTGTGGTTGTTTTGCATTTTGCGTACCTTCTACGGGATTATTGCACACATACACACACACACACACACACACACACACACACACACACACACACACACACACACACACACACAAACCAACAGTGTTTCTTGTGTAGGTTCCGTAGGCTTAATTAAGCTCTGTTTAGATCGAAACCTTGAAAATACTCTGCTTCAGTATCCCATAGCTCGAGTGGTAGCGCACTCAGCACTGAGGTCCGCGGATCGATCCCCGGTACGGATGGAAACATTTAGACGTGTTTCCTTAGGACACCTAATGTCCCTGTTCACCTATCAGTAAAATGGGTACCTGGATGTTAGTCGACTGGTGTGGGTCGCATCCTGGGACAAAATTGACCTAACTTGCTAGAAATGCTCTGCATAACAAGGGGTTTTCTATATAGTAGTATATCATTGATATCAGCTATGGTTTATATACCTTGTACATGTACATGCAAAAATTATTATTATAAGTACTATTGCTATTACTATTATTATAAATAGTTTACTATTTATAATAATAGTAATATTATTACTATTATTATAAATAGTTTGTTGGCCGCCTTCCACTAGTTAAGAAGACAGCTTGACTTCTCAGGCCAGCAGCCAGTAAGACTGGTTCATGGCTGGCTCTCCTAGTTCATGGCTGGCTCTCCTGGTTCATGACTAGCTCTCCTGGTTCATGACTAGCTCTAAAGGTCAATGACTAACTCCCCTGGTTCACGACTAGCTCCCCTGGTTCACGACTAGCTCCCCTGGTTCACGACTAGCTCCCCTGGTTCATGACTAGCTCCCCTGGTTCATAACTAGCTCTCCTGGTTCACGAATAGCTTCCCTGGTTCATGACTAGCTCCCCTGGCTCATGTCTAGCTCCCCTGGTTCATGACTAGCTCTACTCTTTCTCGACTAGCTCTCCTGGTTCATGACTGGCTCACTTGGTTCATGACTAGCTCACCTGGTTCATGACTAGTTGACTTGGTTCATGACTGGCTCACTTGGTTTATGACTGGCTCACTTGGTTTATGACTGGCTTCCCTGGTTCATGACTGGCTTCCCTGGTTCATGACTGGCTCCCCTGGTTCATGACTGACTCTCCTGGTTCTCGACTAGCTCCAATGATTTATGACTAGCTAGCTCCCCTGGTCCATGACTAGCTCTCCTGGTTCATGATTAGCTCATCTGGTTCACGACTTGCTCCCCTGGTTCATGAATGGCTCCCCTGGTTCGTGATTTGCTCCCCTGGTTCATGACTGGCTCACCTGGTTCATGACTGGCTCCCCTGGTTCATGACTGGCTCCCCTGGTTCATGACTGGCTCACCTGGTTCATGACTGGCTCACCTGGTTCACGACTGACTCACCTGGTTCATGACTGGCTCACCTGGTTCATGAGTTTCTCCCCTGGTTCATGACTAGCTCACCTGGTTCATGAATAGCTCCCCTAGTTCACGACTGGCTAACCTGGTTCATGACTGGCTCACCTGGTTCATGACTGGATCACCTGGTTCATGACTGGATCACCTGGTTCATGACTGGCTCACCTGGTTCACGACTGGCTCACCTGGTTCATGACTGGCTCACTTTGTTCATGACTAGCTCCCCTGGTTCACGACTGGCTCACCTGGTTCATGACTGGCTCACCTGGTTCATGACTGGCTCACCTGGTTCATGACTGGCTCACCTGGTTCACGACTGGCTCACCTGGTTCATGACGGGCTCACCTTGTTCACGACTGGCTCACCTGGTTCATGACTGGCTCACCTGGTTCATGACTGGCTCACCTGGTTCATGACTGGCTCCCCTGGTTCATGACTGGCTCCCCTTTTCATGACTGGTTCACCTGGTTCATGACTGACTCCCCTGGTTCATGACTGGCTCACCTGGTTCATGACTGGCTCACCTGGTTCATGACTGGCTCACCTGGTTCATGACTGGCTCACCTGGTTCATGACTGGCTCACCTGGTTCATGGCTGGCTCACCTGGTTCATGACTGGTTCACCTGGTTCATGACTGGCTCACCTGGTTCAATGACTGGCTCACCTGGTTCATGACTGGCTCCCCTGGTTCATGACTGGCTCCCCTGGTTCATGACTGGCTCACCTGGTTCATGACTGGCTCCCCTGGATCATGACTGGCTCCCCTTTTCATGACTGGTTCACCTGGTTCATGACTGGCTCCCCTGGTTCATGACTGGCTCACCTGGTTCATGACTGGCTCCCTGGTTCATGACTGGCTCCCTGGTTCATGACTGGCTCCCTGGTTCATGACTGGCTCCCTGGTTCATGACTGGCTCCCTGGTTCATGACTGGCTCCCTGGTTCATGACTGGCTCCCCTGGTTCATGACTGGCTCCCCTGGTTCATGACTGGCTCCCCTGGTTCATGACTGGCTCCCCTGGTTCATGACTTTCTCCCCTGGTTCATGACTGGCTCCCCTGGATCATGACTGGCTCCCCTGGTTCATGACTGGCTCACCTGGTTCATGACTGGCTCCCCTGGTTCATGACTGGCTCCCCTGGTTCATGACTGGCTCCCCTGGTTCATGACTGGCTCCCCTGGTTCATGACTGGCTCCCCTGGTTCATGACTGGCTCCTGGTCATGACTGCCTGGTTCATGACTGGCTCCCTGGTTCATGACTGGCTCCCTGGTTCATGACTGGCTCCCTGGTTCATGACTGGCTCCCTGGTTCATGACTGGCTCCCTGGTTCATGACTGGCTCCCCTGGTTCATGACTGGCTCCCCTGGTTCATGACTGGCTCCCCTGGTTCATGACTGGCTCCCCTGGTTCATGACTGGCTCCCCTGGTTCATGACTGGCTCCCCTGGTTCATGACTGGATAAGAGCAGTTTAAGAATGGTAATCACAATCTTGTCTACAATGCTAAGTACAAAATTATTTCCAGTATTGTTTAAGTGTCTCTCGCTTTAAGCGATCGATGCATTTCGGGACCTTGTTTCGTAAAAAAGAATCGCATAAAGCGAACTCTGTTTAATACGTGTTTTCAACAAGGTATGTTTAAATGCCACGAGAGAGAGGTCATGTTAGAGCTTGAGAAGACAAAATATAGACCAGCATTTTATTTACGTTAGTCGGAGGGTTTTTATTATTGCGAGTAATGTTACTTTTTAAAGTGTGTATTGTTAAAATTAAGTTAAAAATTATATCTATTTTTTAAATTAGAATCAAATTGAAAAAAAATAATGGTGTGTGTGTGTGTGTGTGTGTGTACTCACCTATTTGTATTCCCCTATTTGTGGTTGCAGGGGTTGAGTCATAGCTCCTGGTCACACTTCTTCGCTGATCTCTCTCTCTCTCCCTGCTCCATGAACGTTATCGTGCCTCATCTTAAAGCTATGGATGAATCCTGCCCCCACTACCTCCTATCCAGACTGTTCCACTTCCTGGCAACTCTAAGGCTGAAGAAATACTTTCTAACATGCTTCCTGACTCATCTGAGTCTTCAACTTCCAATTGTGATCCCTTGTTGCTGTGTCCCATCTCTGGAACATCCTATCTCTGTCTTCCACCTTCTCGATTCCTCTCGGTATTTTTTATGTCGTTATCATGTGTCCCCTGTCAATCCTGTCCTAGAGTGTCGTCAGGTTGAGTGCCCTTAACCTCTCCTCGTAGGACATGCCCCTTAGCTTCGGGACTAGTCTTGTTGCAAACCTTTTCACTTTCTCTAGTTTCCTGACGTGCTTGGCCAGGTGAGGTTCCAAAATGGTGCTGCATACTCCAGTATGGGCCTAACGTACACGGTGTACAGGGTCCTGAACGACTCCTTACTGAGATTTCAGAATACTATTCTTAGGTTCGCTAGTCACCCCTATGCTGCAGCAGTTATTTGGTTGATGTGCGCCTCAGGAGATGTGCTGGGTATTATACACACTCCAAGATCCTTTTCCTTGAGTGAGGTTTGTAGTTTCTGGCCCCCTAGACTATACTCCGTCTGCGGTCTTCTTTGCCCTTCCCCAATCTTCATGACTTTGCACTTGGTGGGGTTGAACTCCAGGAGCCAGTTGCTGTACCATTCCTGCAGCCTGTCCAGATCCCTCTGTGGTCCTGCCTCATCCTCCTCCGACGAATTATCCTCATTAACTTCACATCTTGTGCTAATAGGGACACTTCTGAGTAATAGCCTTCCGTCATGTCATTCACATATACCAGAAACAGCACCAGTCCTTGGACTGACCCCTGTGGAACCCCGCTCGTCACATACCATGACTCGCTGCTGCCTTCCTGTCAGGTATTCTCTGATCCATTGCAGCGCGCCTTACCCGTTATACCTGCCTATTCCTCCAGCTTTTGCACTAGTCTATTGTGTGGAACTGTGTTGACAAAAGCGTCTTACAGTCCAATAAAACGCAATCTACCCACCCTTCTCTCTCTTGTCTTTCTGCTGTCACCTTGTCGTAGAACTGGTCTGTAGTTTAATGGTGCGTGTCTGTCTCCTTTTTTAAAAATTGGGACTACATTTGCTGTCTTCCATACCTCAGGTAGTCGCCCTCTTTCGATAGATGTGTTAGTATGCGGAAAAAAAAGACATGTGGTTTAAGGCATTTTATTGAAAAGACATCTCGTCTTGCAGATTGTTGTTAGTGGTACAAATAGCTCCTCTGCTCCCTCTCTCATGACCCATGGAGAGATGTTATCCGGCCCCATCGCCTTTCAGATATCTAGTTCGCTTAGCAGCCTCTTCATCTCCTCCTCGGTTGTATGTATCGTGTCCAGCACTTGTTGGTGCACCCCACCTTCGGGTCAGGCTTGGCTTTCGCTGCTATATCATTGAGTGTGTGTGTGTGTGTGTGTTTGGATCCCTTTTCAAATAAAGATACAATGTTGAAGAATTAATAGATGTAGAACGCTTAAATTTCATTAAGAATAACCTAGCCTTTCTGTCTGCCCGTCAGCCATGAACCCAGTCAGCCATCCATCCATATATCCAAGCATCCATCCATCAATCTATCCAGCCAGCCATCTATCCAGCCAGTCAGCCAGCAGCTATGCAGCCAGACAAGCAGCCATCCCTCGCTGGCACTAATATGATCAGAGCCTTCATTAAGTAGTGCTAATATGAAACATAAATGGTTTGGTTAGTAGAAACACGACGCAAGTCTCCATTACCTAAGCCATCTGTGTTACCTGCTCCTGTACCCAGGTGCTGTAACATACTGGTGTCACCTGTTCCTGTAACCAGGTACTCGAGGTAACACAAAGCTACTGCAAATAGTACCTAGTTAATATAACTGATACAAAGTTACTGTCGTAATTGTTTGTTTACAAATATCAGGTGTGTGTTTATTAATATCAAGTGATTATTGTTTGGATGTTTACTAATATCAGGTGATTATTGTTTGCATGTTAATTAGTATCAGGTGATTATTGGTTGCATGTTTACTAATATCAAGCAAAGCAAGTAAAATACCATTGACGTTTTGCACTTGCTTCAAAAATCCAGTAAAAATCTTGATCCCAATTTTCTCTTGGGTAAATAAATCTTTACTTTTTATATACACGGTAATGAGGTGTCAGCCGCACTTGCATGACCCAAGAGAGACTAATTGACACCTAATTCCCAGGAGGCTTGATTGGGGAATGAGGGGGGGTAGTCAGGTTTGATCCGAGAAGGAGGAGGATAGCTCAGGCTTCTTGGATGAGGAGCCTCTCTCTCTCCGTAATCAAGAGGGAGGCGAGCAATTATCAGGATTCACAACACGTTTCGTGCACGATTAATTACCTTCACTGCCGCAAGTAAATTAACTGTCATATAATTGTGTTTTGAGGCAGCATCGTGACGGTACTCAGTGATGTGGGCAGTATGTAACTGTCTCAGCAGGATACATGTAGGGTTCATGTAGGCAGTATGTAACTGTCTCAGCAGGATACATGTAGGGTTCATGTAGGCAGTATGTAACTGTCTCACCAGGATACATGTAGGGTTCATGTGGCAGTATGTAACTGTCTCAGCAGGATACAGTAGGTTCATGGGAGTATGTACTGTTCAGGATACATGTAGGGTTCATGTAGTGTAACTGTCTCAGCAGGATACGTAGTTCGTGGGCAGAGTAACGTTCAAATGGTTATGGCGTATGTAACTGTCTCAGCGGATACATGTAGGGTTCATGTGGGCAGTATGTAACTGTCTCAGCAGGATACAGTAGGGTTCATGTGGGCAGTAGTAACTGTCTCAGCAGGATACATGTAGGGTTCATGTGGCAGTATGTAACTGTCTCAGCAGGATACATGTAGGGTCTCATGTAGGGCAGCTATGTAACTGTCTCAGCAGGATACATGTAGGGTTCATGTGGCAGTATGTAACTGTCTCAGCAGGATACACGTAGGGTTCATGTGGGCAGTATGTAACTGTCTCAGCAGGATACGTAGGTTCATGTGGGCGTATGTAACTGTCTCGGGAACATGTAGGGTCATGTGGGCAGTATGTAACTGTCTCAGCAGGATACATGTAGGGTTCATGTGGGCAGTATGTAACTGTCTCAGCAGGATACATGTAGGGTTCATGTAGGCAGTATGTAACTGTCTCAGCAGGATACATGTAGGGTTCATGTGGGCAGTATGTAACTGTCTCAGCAGGATACATGTAGGGTTCATGTAGGCAGAATTTATCTGTTTCTGTAGGGTATGTGAAGGCAGTATTTAAGGGTGCGTGAAGGCAGTATTTAAGGGTGCGTGAAGGCAGTGTTTAAGGGTGCGTGAAGGAAGTGTTTAACTGTCTAGTTTAAGGTTGTGTAAGTTTTGACGTGCCAGTTTTATAAAGCAAAATTGGTTTCCCTAAAGTAACTGGATAATGTCTCTCATGATGAGAAATAAGTCAGAGTGTTTTAATTTTTTAAGTTATCTTTCCTTAAATCTAATTAAGAGTAATTTTTGAGTGTCGGTAAGATCGTGTGTTCTCAAGATCACTGTAAAAAATTGTATGGTTTTACATAAAGCCTAAAAATCAATTACTTGCTTACTTATTTCTTAGACAACAATTTGGACTGACTTTAATTTGTTTTGGTCCCAGTTTGCCTTTGCTTTTCTTATGGAAGAAATTGAGAAATTTGAAATACTGTCTTCCATGCGACAATTTCCGAGTGTCTCATCCGATTGGCTTTAACTTGTAAACATTGATAAGTTGATAATGCTTCAGTGTTAATGTGCCAATGTTTCTTAGTGGAAGATTTAAATTAATTTTCACCTGTGTATATCCTAATAAGCAATATTTTTTGAAGAAATTGAGAACTTAGTTTACAAGTGATAAATTGTGAATGTGTCTTCTGATTGGCTTCAACTGCACTTGATACTTATGCCGCACTGAACACCACTGCTATCGTGTGCACAGGTATCCCTGTATTATACAGTACGGGGATACCTTTCTCGGCTCGCGCTGGGACGCGGAGAATGTCTAGTCTGATTTTCTCTTATTTATTAAAGAAAATTAAAGTGTTATATTTCTGACAGGACCTTTTTCCCTAGAAAAGTTCGGTAAATATTCAAGACAATAGATTTCATAACTTTCCTGAATTTTTTCGTGACCTTGTTTTAGCTTTTCTGAGATTTTTAGGTAACTGAAATTTTCCTGAAACTCTCGTTACCTCCCTGTAACGTTATTGAAGAGCTTGTAAAGTTCCCGTAATTTTCCTGAAATCACCGTTACCGTCCTGTAACCTTCGTAAGATTTCCTGTACCATTCCTGAAATATTCGTTACCATTTTATAACTTCAGGAACCTTCATCACCTTGCTATAACTTTGCATTCACTTTTGCATCCTTCCTGTAACTTTTGTAACCTTATAAATAATTCTGTAACGTCCCTGACCTTTCTGTAACCTGCTTAACCTTCCAGTAACTTCTACAACACTATCATAATCGCTGTAACATTCCTGTAGCGTTAACAACACTGTAAGTAATGTAATACTCCCGTATCTTTGTAAACGAAGATTAAGCTTTGGGGTAAATATGCAGAAACATGTGAATAAAAAATGTAAATTATGAGATGATATGTGGAAGAAATCATAATAATCATGTGATTCCAAATGTGGAAAAAATTGCCATTGAAAATAGGAAATTAAACCTAAGAGGTTTTATGTGCTTACACATATATGTATTCCTCTGAAGATGTGTCTGCAAGCACACGAAAGCGCTCAGGTTTTATTTCCTATTTTCACTGTGGTACCTTTTTTTCACGATATAATACATACGATCCCTACCATGAAGTTACCATTAAGTTACGAGTGTAGGCAAGATGATACCACCAATAAGATGATTTACGAGTTGAGGAAAGGTGTTGCCATGGTTATAACCATGACCATAATTCTTAAAAGGGTGGACCGGCAAGCCAGGGAAAGGCCTCGATCAGATGGCCAAAAGTTCCAACGGCGGGTCATCATCTAAGACCCGCGTCAGGAAACGCTTGTCCTGTTTCCTGACGAACCTTACCTGACCTGCCGACGAGTACGGAAGAATGACACTGGGTTCAAGGTCAACATTCATCAGAGTGGACATTCAACACTGGCTTCATCAAGTCTACCCGGAGACAAACCTCGTCTGTGTTATCCATAGTCAACATTTGGCAATCATTATTATGGCAACGCTTTGCCAGCCAGTGGCTTCTTCAGTCCAAAACGGAGAAGAACGGTGGAAGATAATGAGGAGTTTGAGGTAATCAGTCCCTTAATCTTAAGTCGACGTGTTTAGTCTATTAAGATTGATGGACTGAACACATCGATTCAAGGCTGAGGGACTGATTACCTCAAAATCCTCCTCATTTACCACCATTATTCTCTGATTTGGACTCAAGAAGCCACTGGTTGGCGAAACGTTTCCAGAACAAAATGCTGTCCAAGTGTCTAAATTACCAACTATTCAGTTTTCTAAACTATTCATACATATTCTAGCACAGAGGTGACTGACCTGATGCGGGAGAGTCGCTCGGACCACTTTGCTAGCCTTGCGCCAGCCGATGTAACCCTGGGGTAGTGACGGAGGGCAGCCCCCTTCCCTCTCCTCCTCTCCCAGGGGCAGCTCACCCCGGGGAGGCGTGCCGTCATCATCACTGTCTTGACTCCTGTCGTACATTAAGCCTCTGTCGTAAGTATCTTGAGTGTCCGAGTCAGCAGAGACTCCTTGTAAGTCCTCACGGGACTGTTCGTCCATATGGGGAGTGCTGAGTCTTGATCCACCCCTGGTGTTCTCTAGGGGAGCCTGGCTTCCCTTTCCCCCGGGAGGGGTCACAGGGGAAGACCCCAGAGCACGCGCTAGCTCCAGGGACGGAGAGAAGGGCGGAAGAATCCGTCTCTGGCTGTTCTCTGGCTCTAGAGGCAACGTTGCGTGCGTCCGAACTCCCAGAAGCAGTAGAAGAAGCTGCAGCAGCAAGGCACTGCTGAAGGGAGAACTAGACACCATTGTCCCTAGTAGGTGAACGACGCTGCTACCGTCAGGGGGTGAGCTAGGGGCTGGCCCTGGGTCATAGAGTGGCACCTTCCCCTAGCTGTTCCACTCCTGTGTGTTCTCGTGGGGCCGATCACATTATTCGATACAGTATCTCGTGCTGGATCTGGAAGCTCGCATTGCCGATTAATTTGATGACCAGCAAACTTAGTTTTTTGTTATAATATTCACGAAAAATACTGAGGAGTAGAAAGCCGACCCTGCGGATGCAGTGCAAGGCTTAAGTCTAGCAGTTTAGCTGACGTCTGACGGCTTAGCTGAAGTCTGACAGTCTATCTGGCGCATCCACTCTCTGGGTCATCGAGGTGTTAGAGATATCGGAGCCAGACATCAGAGCCAGACCTGTAAAGAGGAAAGACCATATATAAATCTCTCTATCTCTCTCTCTCTCAACACTGTACGTGTTTCAAATTCGAAATAGCCAATATTGAGTAGCTTTACTGTAGTCCAAAGTGCTGGTCACATATTAATGGGTTTTCCTAGTATGCAATGGGAAAAAAGATATATAAAATAAATAAACACACTCGAGGGGATGTATTTATTGTTTCTGAATAAATATATAGTATATATATATATATATATATATATATATATATATATATATATATATATATATATATATATATATATATATATACAAAACCAGCTCCAGGGGGATGGAAAACATTAACTCAAGGCCTTTCACACACTCGTGCTTTGTCAGGATCTTTCAATGTTGTAAAAGTTGCAACAGATAGGTTGAGGGAAAAGTCACTTTGTCTGACCTTTTTTTTGGATTATCCTAAATAATTTACACATAAGTCACTATGTATGATAATTTGTGTCACTGTATTTATTTTTACTTGTCCCTAAATAAACTTAGGTACTTACCAGGGTGTGCTGACACTGGCCCATCCCACGGGAGAGATTATATTTTGCCACCGAAGTGGCTAGTTTATAGAGCATATGGATACACGACAGGTCTAGAAACTAGGTCCCAAAAGGATTTACAGGAGTACATCTGGATTTATGTTACAAGCAAATTTAGGAAATTTGCTTAATATATCTGGCATCTTATTTTCATTAATAAGATATCTTGACTTACCACATAGGTTATTATACTGTCTATCACTATATTCCTCAATAAGTGGACAATTAAGCACATAGTGTTCAAGATGGTGACCATACGGGTGGCCAAATACTTTGCATTTGGTTTGATCATCTGTATGTCTCCCAAACTGCCAGAAGTACTTGTAGCCAAGCCAAAGACTGGTTACTACCACATCAGTCAGTTCATATTGCAAGTTCCTCCATAAACGTACTTATTTACGTTCATGGTATCATAGTGGGATATAGATCTACTCAGGCTTCTAATTGCATTCCTATAAGATTCATTTTCATTATTTATTTCTCTCCTAATATTATTGCTAATTCTAGGCCAAAGTTATATTCTACATTCTTCTTCGGAGTACTTTTTTTTGGCTAACATGTCAACTTTATCATGAAGGAGTAATCCAATGTGCAATGGGATCCATATCAATTATACATTAATTCCTTTTTCAATGACTTTTTTTTGGCTTCTCCAATGAGGCATCAGTGATGACAGAATCAGTACTAATGACAGAGTCAAGCTCAGTGTCATAAGTTAGCTTTAGTGTCATTAGGATGGCAAGCAATTCAGTTTGCAGTGTAGACGCCCAGTTGTTAATTCTTATGCCAAACTCAACAAAGCTGCTATTGTTGCCCTGACACACGAAATCGTAATGACACGATTGCAAACAAATCATACCACTGGTGGGGCTTGAACCCGCGGTCAGAGAATCGTGTTTCCAATTGTGTCACTACGATTTCGTGAGTCATGATGACAGCTTTGAGGGGACTTGAGCTAGATTTCGTCACAGCCATGCTGGCGGGAGATTCATCTGTAAAAAACTTGCATCTGTGGACACAGTGGTGGCCTATACAAACCTTCCTATGGTGTATAAATATACCTAGTTGGATGAATCTTATTGTAGCCAGATGGCCCAGTGGCTAGCGCGTCGGTCTGGAGTTTTACGACTGTCTGATCGCGGGTTCTAACCCAATTCGTGGTATGGTCTGCTATCGTTCTTAACTAGGGAGGTGGCAACAAGATGCAGCCCTGCCAGAAGACTCCTGTTTAGATCCATCAGTGTATATAACTTGAGATAACTTATTACTACTAGCTAGGCGAGAAATTTCTTCTTGAGCAGTTGCTTTAACAAGTGATTTAAGGAAGGGATTACTAGCAATGAGCTTCTTGGGAGGGAATTGCAGGTATGTGATATTAAATGAACACATCTTCCATGGAGGGGCGAAATGTTCTTGTTGCCTACAGTGATACAGTTCGTGCAAGTTATAGAACTTAATATAACTGCATATTTTCACAACCCATTTAGATCTGTGTGTATTTACTTCTAGACATTTAGTAAGATTCACTGTGACAGTGTCTGGTTCATTTCTTAACATTCTAATACCAAGTACAGTGTTAATCTCAATAATCCTATCACTGATACTAGAGATACCAAGCTGCTTAGTGCATCAATCAAGATGGCTGGATTCTCATTGCAAGTAAAAAAAAAGTACAATTTCCTGGTAGGTACTTCCCTAGATTCAGTTATGTTGAAAGTCTTCTTGGCTTCCAATAACGCCTTCTTAATAAAACCCCTGGGATATCTCAGCTTTGTGGCTGTTAAATATCTTAACTTAATTTTCAAAATACCTGGGCTACAAATACGCAAAGCTTCCAAGAACACTGTTAGGGAAACACTCCTTTTAACCATAACAGTTTTCGCCCACACATCTACGGTTCACTGTATGTTTTGAGTTCTTCTCACCAGATCAACACTCTCTGAGAAACTCAAATCACCCCCGTCTGGCACCAACAATCATTTCAACGTCAAAGTCACTTTGATGATATTGGTACACCATTCTGACAGTGTCTGCATTACTGCATTACTTTATTAAGCAGGTGCACCTAATAAAGTGGCCACTGAGTCATAGAGGCGAGATTCACACATAGCTTCAATAAAGAGATAACATAAGGCTTTCGATGCCAGGAGAGAGGAGTGAATCTAAAGGATGGGCAAGCAAAGAGGCAGGACCAGGAGCTGAAACCACATATACATGAGTACATTTAGGTGAATACACACACCCATATATATATATATATATATATATATATATATATATATATATATATATATATATATATATATATATATATATATATAATATATATATATATATATATATATATATATATATATATATATATATATATATATATATATATATATATATATATATATATATATATATATATGACTGCACAAACTCTCCAAGATAATTAATGTAAGCACCACAGAGATACTAATTATATTCATTTCAGACAATAATAGCACGCTCTTCAGAGAGAATACTCAGGTCAAAATAATATTGAATGCAGATCTTTTTCACTATAAGTTTTTATACATAAAAGAAAGATGTAGGTTCGTGGTGGCACACGCACGCTCGTGCTGGCACACGCACGCTAGTGCAAGTACACGCCTGCATTGACGTTGGTGGTAGGAGAGGAGAGGGAGAGGGGAGTGTGTGAGAGGGAGAGGGAGAGGGAAGTGAGGGAGTGGGAGGGTAGGAGAGGGAAATGTGAGGGGACGAGTGTATTTGGGGTTAGAAGTCTTTGTTGATATTGTTTGTGATGATTCTGTAGCTTCTACTGTGTCGGCTCTAAAACATGTTTTGTTACTGTTTAATGTTTACGTCTATGTCTGTTGTGAGGGGAAGAAACATTAAAGGTGCCAGGACTGTGTCTGTTGTGAGGGGGAGAAACATTAAAGGTGCCAGGACTGTGTCTGTTGTGAGGGGGAGAAACATTAAAGGTGCCAGGACTGTGTGTGTTGTGAGGGGGAGAAACATTAAAGGTGCCAGGACTGTGTCTGTTGTGAGGGGGAGAAACATTAAAGGTGCCAGGACTGTGTCTGTTGTGAGGGGGAGAAACCTTAAAGGTGCCAGGACTGTGTCTGTTGTGAGGGGGAGAAACATTAAAGGTGCCACGACTGGGTCTGTTGTGAGGGGGAGAAACATTAAAGGTGCCAGGACTGTGTCTGTTGTGAGGGGGAGAAACATTAAAGGTGCCAGGACTGTGTCTGTTGTGAGGGGGAGAAACGTTAAAGGTGCCAGGACTGTGTCTGTTGAGAGGGAGAAACATTAAAGGTGCCAGGACTGTGTCTGTTGTGAGGGGTAGAAACATTAAAGGTGCCAGGACTGTGACTGTTGTGAGGGGGAGAAACATTAAAGGTGCCAGGACTTTGTCTGTTGTGAGGGGGAGAAATATTAAAGGTCTGTTGTGAGGAGGAGAAACATTAAAGGTCTGTTGTGAGCGGGAGAAACATTAAAGGTCTGTTGTGAGCGGGAGAAACATTAAAGGTCTGTTGTGAGGGGGAGAAACATTAAAGGTGCCAGGACTGTGTCTGTTGTGAGGGGGAGAAACATTAAAGGTGCCAGGACTGTGTCTGTTGTGACGGGGAGAAACATTAAAGGTGCCAGGACTGTGTCTATTGTGAGGGGGAGAAACATTAAAGGTGCCAGGACTGTGTCTGTTGTGAGGGGGAGAAACGTTAAAGGTGCCAGGACTGTGTCTGTTGAGAGGGAGAAACATTAAAGGTGCCAGGACTGTGTCTGTTGTGAGGGGAAGAAACATTAAAGGTGCCAGGTCTGTGACTGTTGTGAGGGGGATAAACATTAAAGGTGCCAGGACTGTGTCTGTTGTGAGGGGAGAACATTTAAGTCCAGGACGGTCTGTTGTGAGGAACATTGGTGTTGAGGAGAAACATTAAAGGTCTGTTGTGAGGGGGAGAAACATTAAAGGTGCCAGGACTGTGTCTGTTGTGAGGGGGAGAAACATTAAAGGTGCCAGGACTGTGTCTGTTGTGAGGGGGAGAAACATTAAAGGTGCCAGGACTGGGTCTGTTGTGAGGGGGAGAAACATTAAAGGTGCCAGGACTGTGTCTGTTGTGAAGGGGAGAAACATTAAAGGTGCCAGGACTGTGTCTGTTGTGAGGGGGAGAAACGTTAAAGGTGCCAGGACTGTGTCTGTTGAGAGGGAGAAACATTAAAGGTGCCAGGACTGTGTCTGTTGTGAGGGAGAAACATTAATGGTGCCAAAACTGTGACTGTTGTGAGGGGGAGAAACATTAAAGGTGCCAGGACTGTGTCTGTTGTGAGGGGGAGAAATATTAAAGGTCTGTTGTGAGGAGGAGAAACATTAAAGGTCTGTTGTGAGCGGGAGAATCATTAAAGGTCTGTTGTGAGCGGGAGAAACATTAAAGGTCTGTTGTGAGGGGGAGAAACATTAAAGGTGCCAGGACTGTGTCTGTTGTGAGGGAGAGAAACATTAAAGGTGCCAGGACTGTGTCTGTTGTGACGGGGAGAAACATTAAAGGTGCCAGGACTGTGTCTGTTGTGAGGGGGAGAAACATTAAAGGTGCCAGGACTGTGTCTGTTGTGAGGGGGAGAAACGTTAAAGGTGCCAGGACTGTGTCTGTTGAGAGGGAGAAACATTAAAGGTGGCAGGACTGTGTCTGTTGTGAGGGGTAGAAACATTAAACGTGCCAGGACTGTGACTGTTGTGAGGGGGAGAAACATTAAAGGTGCCAGGACTGTGTCTGTTGTGAGGGGGAGAAATATTAAAGGTCTGTTGTGAGGGGAGAAACATTAAAGGTCTGTTGTGAGAGGGAGAAACATTAAAGGTCTGTTGTGAGCGGGAGAAACATTAAAGGTCTGTTGTGAGGGGGAGAAACATTAAAGGTGCCATTACTGTCTGTTGTGAGGGGGAGAAACATTAAAGGTGCCAGGACTGTGTCTGTTGTGAGGGGGAGAAACATTAAAGGTGCCAGGACTGTGTCTGTTGTGACGGGGAGAAACATTAAAGGTGCCAGGACTGTGTCTGTTGTGAGGGGGAGAAACATTAAAGGTGCCAGGACTGTGTCTGTTGTGAGGGGAAGAAACCTTAAAGGTGCCAGGACTGTGTCTGTTGAGAGGGAGAAACATTAAAGGTGCCAGGACTGTGTCTGTTGTGAGGGGAGAAACATTAAAGGTGCAGGACTGTGACTGTGTGAGGAACATAAAGTGAGGACTTGCTGTTGTGAGGGAGAAATATTAAAGGTCTGTTGTGAGGGGAGAAACATTAAAGGTCTGTTGTGAGCGGAGAAACATTAAAGGTCTGTTGTGAGCGGAGAAACATTAAAGGTCTGTTGTGAGGGGAGAAACATTAAAGGTGCCAGGACTGTGTCTGTTGTGAGGGGGAGAAACATTAAAGGTGCCAGGACTGTGTCTGTTGTGAGGGGGAGAAACATTAAAGGTGCCAGGACTGTGTCTGTTGTGAGGGGGAGAAATACCTTGCGGTATTGAACATTTCACTGTACTCTGACTGGAGTTCAGAGGAGAATGGTCAGACTGGTAAGCAACAGTACCACCAAATAACCATGCGATACAACAGTGGTATGCAGAAAGGCATCACTGAACACACAATACATCGAATTTTGAAGTGGATGGGCTACAGCAGCAGACCACACCAGATTACTCGCCTTTCATCCAAGAACAGAAAAATGAGGCTACAGTGGGCAGATACTCACCAAAATTGAACTGCAAAAGATTGGAAAAACGTCGCCTGGTTTGACGAATCGCTATTTCCGCTGAGACATGCAGATGGTGGGGCCAAAATTTAGGTTATACCTTTGGGATACGGAGAGATTTACAGCAATCGCATAATGCTATCAATTAAAAAAAGGACCAGAATCTCTAAGAAATGTTTCTGGCGCCTTGTTGACTCCATGAAGCGGTGAACCCTTCTGGGTAATTTGGAGACTCGATACTCCGGCCGAGAATTTCGATAAGCTCACTGACCAGTCTAGCTGCTCTTCTGTCTATACTTTTGGCATCTTTACATTATAATTTCCTTTTATTCCCTTTTCTTTTATCGCCCTTTCAACGTGGGGGAATAATAAGTAATCATGTTTGATCCGAGGAAGAAGATGGTAGCTTCAATTACTTGAATTGAGTTCTGTCCACAATCATG
Organism: Cherax destructor; assembly: GCA_009830355.1. Lineage (NCBI taxonomy): Eukaryota > Metazoa > Arthropoda > Malacostraca > Decapoda > Parastacidae > Cherax > Cherax destructor. Next base: position 281,594 of record WNWK01000226.1, on the reverse strand, counting down.
GCACCACATTGATGGTCAGCTCATTGATGCTCAATGTTTACCAGCATCAACCCGGCATCTGGATTAAATAACATTAATAATGAATCCTACACTATATGAGTGACAACGTGAATTAAAGCGAGTGTGAAAGTGAGTGAGAATTATCGAGTGCTAGAGAGCGAATAAGAGAGACTCAGAGTTACAACTAGAGTGAGAATGAGAGTGCCAGTAAAAGTTGGGGTGAGAATGAGAGTTAAAACTACTAGAGTAGTAATTCTTGAGGGGTAAGAGAATGAGAGAGAGACAGAGAGGGGTGAGAGAGAAAGGGAGAGAGAGTGAGAGAGAGAGATACAGAGAGACAGAGAGAGAGAGAGAGACAGATACAGAGACAGAGAGAGTGCATGCACTTACTGTCCCGATAGAAACTCCAGCAGACACCATCAACTTAAGCAATTTACCACCCGAGTAGCAGCATCAATCTCAGAGTCAATCAATCGAAAATGAACTTAGTGAAACGTGGAATTTACGGCAGCTTCTCCGAATGAGGGATGATGGAAGGAGAGGCCCCACCCAGCGTGATGGAAGTGGATAGATTGATGAGGGAAGCAGCCGATGAGCAAATAGAGGGATAGTAATGATGACTAGGGATGATAAGGCAAGCAGGGGGATAGAAACACACACACACTATCAATTTTCTGGAACACTAGCCCCTGGAACACCAGCCCCTGGAACACCAACTCTTGTGACGCCAGCCCCTGGAACACCAGCCCCTGGAACACCAGCCACTGGAACACCAACTCTTGTGACGCCAGCCCCTGGAACACAAGCCCCTAGAACACCACCCTCTAGAACACCAGTCTCTGGAACACCAATCCCTGCAACACCAGACCCTGCAACATCGGCCCCTGGAACACTAACTCTTGGGACACCAGCCCATCATCAGCCCCTGCTACATCAGCCCTTGGAACAGCTCCTGAAACACCAGCCCCTGCAACACCAGCCCCTGGAACACCAACCCCTGAAGCACTATTCCCTGGAGTACCAGCCCTTTAAACACCAGGTTCTTGAACAACAGCCCCTCTAAAACCAGCCAATGCAACAGCCCCCTGGAACACCAGCCCGTTGAACACTAGATAATAGAACACTAGCCCCTGCACATTAGCCCCTTGAACACCAACCCCTTGAACACCAGCCCTTTGAACACCAGCCCTTTGAACACCAGCCCCTTGAACATCAGCTTCTGAAACACCAGCCCTTTGAACACCAGCCCCTTGAACACCAGACCCTGGAACACCAGCCCTTAGAGCACCAGTCCCTGCAAAACCAGCCCCCTGTAAAACTAGTCCTTACAACACCAGCCTCTGAAACACCAGCCCCTGCATCACCAGCCCCTGCAACACCAGTCCCTGCAACACCAGCCCCTGCAACACCAGCCCCTGCAACACCAGCCCCAGCAACACTAGGACATATAGGAATAATTTCATCATACCAGCAACTTAACGATTTTGATGAGTTTTCTGCTGTTGAATCCCAGCTTGGCGCTAGGCTTCTCTCTTGATTGCCTGTTCCATCAGACTGTTGCTAGTGCCGGTTAGCTGGACCACCTCCACCATTACAGCCTGGTTGATCTGGCACTTGGTGGAGGTAGTGATCTGGTTACCTCATGGCGACTATCTTCCAACACTGCTAATGGTAATAAGTTTTTAAACATTATTATTGAGACTCTGAGACCGCGGGTTCGAACCCCACCCGTGGTATGGTTTGTTTGCAATCGTGTCATTACGATTTCGTGAGTCATGAATTCTTCACCTGGAACGTGGCCCATTCACCAGGTTAAGACCCCTCCTGATAAAGGGAATTATCATGATATAACAGGAATAAAGGAAGTGAGTGAGAGTGATGGAAGCACTGAGTGAATTTGCATTCTCCAGGAAAGTGAATTGAGCTCTTGTCCCATCTGCTGGTATTCAGGGGGAAAAGTAATCACGTGATATACGTACAGGGGGCCTTCCCTCAGGGATATTAGATTAAGGTCCGGATACGATGACGTCTTCCGAGGTGGATGATTCTCTCATGTCTTGTCTTCATCACTGAAGACTGGGATGGTTCTTCACCCAGAAGACTGGGATGGTTCTTCACCCAGAATAGACTGGGATGGTTCTTCACCCAGAAGACTGGGATGGTTCTTCACCCAGAAGACTGGGATGGTTCTTCACCCAGAAGACTGGGATAGTTCTTCACCCAGAAGACTGGGACGGTTCTTCACCCAGAAGACTGGGATGGTTCTTCACCCAGAAGACTGGGATGGTTCTTCACCCAGAAGACTGGGATGGTTCTTCACCCAGAAGACTGGGATGGTTCTTCACCCAGAAGACTGGGATGGTTCTTCACCCAGAAGACTGGGATGGTTCTTCACCCAGAAGACTGGGATGGTTCTTCACCCAGAAGACTGGGATGGTTCTTCACCCAGAAGACTGGGATGGTTCTTCACCCAGAAGACTGGGATGGTTCTTCACCCAGAAGACTGGGATGGTTCTTCACCCAGAAGACTGGGATAGTTCTTCACTTAGAAGACTGGGATGGTTCTTCACCCAGAAGACTGGGATGGTTCTTCACCCAGAAGACTGGGATGGTTCTTCACTCAGAAGACTGGGATGGTTCTTCACCCAGAAGACTGGGATGGTTCTTCACCCAGAAGACTGAGATGGTTCTTCACCCAGAAGACTGGGATAGTTCTTCACCCAGAAGACTGGGATGGTTCTTCACCCAGAAAACTGGGACGGTTCTTCACCCAGAAGACTGGGATGGTTCTTCACCCAGAAGACTGAGATGGTTCTTCACCCAGAAGACTGGGATAGTTCTTCACCCAGGCTGATGGTTCTTCACCCAGAAAACTGGGACGGTCTTCACCAGAAGTATCTGAGACATAATTTCAGTATTCCAAGACGCAGTTGAGACGCAAAGGAAAACTCCAGGTTTTCACCTTTTGACCAAACTTTCATCTACAGAATTTAGGACATTCAGTTAAGACGATGGCAAGAAAATTCAGCACCTTGTGATCTTTTTCACTAAGAATTCAGACAGTTCTTGGGGCAAGAACAGCCTTATTCTCGCACCAAGAACAAGAACTGTTGGGGTAGAGACCCCAAGAACAAGAACTGTAGGAGTAGAGACCCCAAGAACAAGAACTGTTGGGGTAGAGACCCCAAGAACAAGAACTGTTGGGAGTAGAGACCCCAAAAACAAGAACTGTAGGGGTAGAGACCCCAAGAACAAGAACTGTAGGGGTAGAGACCCCAAGAACAAGAACTGTATTGGTAGAGACCCCAAGAACAAGAACTGTTGGGGTAGAGACCCCAAGAACAAGTACTGTTGGGGTAGAGACCCCAAGAACAAGAACTGTTGGGGTAGAGACCCCAAGAACAAGAACTGTTGGGGTAGAGACCCCAAGAACAAGAACTGTAGGGGTAGAGACCCCAAGAACAAGAACTGTTGGGGTAGATACCCCAAGAACAAGAACTGTTGGGGTAGAGACCCCAAGAACAAGAACTGTTGGGGTAGAGACATCAACAGTTCTTGGGATCCCTACCCAGTATCTAAAATACTGCCCGGCTGGCTGGGTAAAAAACACCATGGTACTACAGCATGTACAATCACCATGGTACTACAGCATGTACAATCACCATGGTACTACAGCATGTACAAACACCATGGTACTACAGCATGTACAAACACCATGGTACTACAGCATGTACAATCACCATGGTTCTACAGCATGTACAATCACTATGGTACTACAGCATGTACAATCAATATGGTACTACAGCATGTACAATCACCATGGTACTACAGCATGTACAATCACCATGGTACTACAGCATGTACAAACACCATGGTACTACAGCATGTACAATCACCATGGTACTACAGCATGTATAATCACCATGGTACTACAGCATGTACAAACACCATGGTACTACAGCATGTACAAACACCATGGTACTACAGCATGTACAATCACCATGGTACTACAGCATGTACAATCACTATGGTACTACAGCATGTACAATCACAATGGTACTACAGCATGTACAATCACCATGGTACTACAGCATGTACAATCACCATGGTACTACAGCATGTACAAACACCATGGTACTACAGCATGTATAATCACCATGGTACTACAGCATGTACAATCACCATGGTACTACAGCATGTACAAACACCATGGTACTACAGCATGTATAATCACCATGGTACTACAGCATGTACAATCACCATGGTACTACAGCATGTACAAACACCATGGTACTACAGCATGTACAAACACCATGGTACTACAGCATGTACAATCACCATGGTACTACAGCATGTACAATCACCATGGTACTACAGCATGTACAAACACCATGGAACTACAGCATGTACAAACACTATGGTACTACAGCATGTTCAAACACCATGGTACTACAGCATGTACAAAGACCATGGTACTACAGCATGTACAAACACCATGGTACAACATGTACAACCATGAATAATGTACATTGTCACTGCTGGGATAAACGACACTTTGTGTTTATTTCTGTATTGTATATTATTTAAATATCTCAGTATTTATGAATTGGTGTAAGTTGTATTTATGTTGCTGAAATAGTTATGTAAGTTACGTATTTAAAATATAAACATGTGAAAGCTGTATTTAATTAAAATAAAATGTTATAAAACATACACGGGAAAAACACCATAAATATTTACCAACAAATCTCATAGAAATGAAGTTTATGTTAATTGTACAGAATATTTATTTTAAACTATTTGCTGAACGTGAGTGGTGGTGTTATTCTGTGAACGTGAGTGGTGGTGTTATTCTGTGAACGTGAGTGGTGGTGTTATTCTGTGAACGTGAGTGGTGGTGTTATTCTGTGAACGTGAGTGGTGGTGTTATTCTGTGAACGTGAGTGGTGGTGTTATTCTGTGAACGTGAGTGGTGGTGTTATTCTGTGAACGTGAGTGGTGGTGTTATTCTGTGAACGTGAGTGGTGGTGTTATTCTGTGAACGTGAGTGGTGGTATTCTCTGAACGTGAGTGGTGGTATTCTCTGAACGTGAGTGGTGGTATTCTCTGAACGTGAGTGGTGGTATTCTCTGAACGTGAGTGGTGGTATTCTCTGAACGTGAGTGGTGGTATTCTCTGAAAGTGAGTGTGGTATTCTCTGAACGTGAGTGGTGTTATTCTCAGAACGTGAGTGGTGGTATTCTCTGAACGTGAGTGATACTTCCTGATGGTCTCCTTCTCGGAGGCTGTGTGGCACCTGCACACATCCCAGGGTGGGGATGATACTGTCTCGGTACCTCACTGCACGTCTTACCTGGGCGAGATGTCTCACATGTTGGGACACTAAGTTCTCTATGTAGTTAAACGGCAAAGAGACCGAATTAAGGCATGTCCCGTCCTGTACACGTGTGCTCCTGCAAGTCAACAATCACTGAGATGGATGGTGTCTGCTGAGGTAACAAACACCACATATGATAGTAAACAACTTTAATTTAAGACGTCAGCGCCACCTGCAACTTCCAGAGTCATTCTACTGTCAGATAAAAGCATCATAAATTTTACATGATGCCGCGTGCAAGTGATAAGTATAAAACCTCCCATGCAATAAGATGTCTTGGAGATGTTGATGATGCTGTTGTTGCTTATGCTCACTAGGTCATGCTAAGCATGACCTAGTGAGGAGCGAGAGTCAAAGTTTTATCTCCTGATCCCCTCCCAACAGGCTTTTATGTTCTGTTTCCCTTCTGTTTGAACAACCATTCAAATAAACAATGTTCTGATGCAACAGACGAGAAATAAACACAATAACACAGGCATACACTTGACCGCCAATATGGAGGACTCTCATCCCTGTGACTTTATGTGCAAGCTCTCTATACTTTGTTGTTTTCCATACATACAGACATATCTCTTTGCCTCCTCTCCTCTCTCTCTCTCTGTCTGTCTCTCTCTCTCTCTCTCTCTCTGTCTGTCTGTCTCTCTCTCTCTCTCTGACTCGTCTTAAACTAACTTCACACAATAAGGTGCAGACGCCTGAGAGGCTAGACCCCAACCAGTAATAAATAACTGAGCTATTGGTTTCCAGTAATTTATTGGTCGTGGCTTGTTTGGCAGAGGTAGGGCTGTGAGGTGGTAGGGAGGGAAGGAGGCAGGGAAGATAGGGAAGGATTGAGGTAGAGAGAGAGAAGGAATTAGGGATGAAAGTAGGTATGAAGGTATAGTGTTGAGAGGAGAGAAGCAGGTACGAAGGCTGGAGGTAGGGAAAGAAGGGGTTAAGATGGCAGGAAGATAGAGTCAGAGGAGATAGAGAGGGAAAGAGGTGGAGATGAGGTGTTTGGGATGGTAAGAGGTAGATAAGGATGTATACCTGAAGTATACCAAGAGTATACCTGAAGGGTATTTCGGGTTGTCAGCGCCCCCGCGGCCCGGTCCATGACCAGGCCTCGCGGTGGATCTGGACCTAATTAACCAGGTTGTCACTGCAGTCTGCACGCAAATCGACGTACGAACCACATCCCGACAATCCCCCTTATGTATGCTGGGAGGCAGTTGAACAATATTGGGCCACTGACACTTATTGTATTGTCTCCTAGTGTACTCGTGGCGCCCGATTTTCAATGAGGGATGTTGCACCGCCTGCCGAATCTTTTGCTTTCGGAGGGAGTGATTTCCGTGTGCAGAATTTGAACTAGTCCCTCTAGGATTTTCCAAGTGCATATTATCATGTATCTTTCTCGCCTGCGTTGCAAGGAGTACATATCAAGGGATTTCAATCGTTCCCAATAATTTAGGTGCTTTATCGTACTTATACGTGCAGTGAAAGTTCTCTGTACATCTTCAGGTCTGCAATTTCACCTGCCTTGAAAAGGGCCGTTAGTGTACAACAATACTCCAGCCTAGAGAGAACAAGCGATTTGAAGAGAATCATCAGTTGCTTGGCATCTCTAGTTTTGAAGGTTCTCATTATCCATCCAGTCATTTTCCTAGCAAATGTGGTAGAGATATCATTGTGATCTTTGAAAGTGAGATTCTCAGACATTATCACTCCTAGGTCCTTCACACTAGTTTTTCGCTCTATTGTGTGGTTGAAATTTGTTTTATACTCCGGTCCAGTTTTAATTTCCTCGAGTTTTCCATAGCAGAGTAATTGAAATTTGTCTCCATTGAACATCATATTGTTTTCTGAGGCCAATTTAAAGATTTGGTAAATATTCGCTTGGAGATTTGCAGTGTCCTCAATGGATGACACTCATGCAAATTCTGGTATCGTCCGCAAAGGAGGACTCGGTGTTGTGACTTACATCTCTATCTATATTAGGTAAAAGAACACAAGTGGAGCTAATGCGACATTATACTGTGACGACGTTTCGCTCTCCAGAAGCTTTGTCAAGCCGTTACAAACAATACATGGACACAGAGAGGTATATATATAGGTACAGAGTGAGGTACAAAGAAAAAATATAATCGTTGTAGGTAGTAGTAATAGGACTTGTGGTAGTAATAGTTGTAGTTGTAGTACTTGTGGTAGTAGTAGGAGTAGTAGAAGTAGTGGTGGTGGTGGTAGTAGCTACGTGATGGTGAGGTTTACTGTTTTGAGAAGAATTCTTGCTATTACTTAATAGATGATGAAGCCGTCTTTATTCTGTTTAATTGTGTTAGAAATAACGATTAATAACGGAAATTGGGTTCTTTAATCACAAATACTAAGATGCACCAGTGAAGGGAAGAAACTTCTTAACTTGATACCCAGCAATCCTAAACCGGTACACATGTATGCACTACCTAAGGTCCATAAACATAATATTCCTCTGAGACCAATCACATCAAGTATAGGCAGTACACAAATTAGCTGGACTTCTTGCCAAACATCTTTCTTGCCTTCTGGGGACCATCAGCCCCGCCCATCTAAAGTATTCAGGAGACCTCAATATTGCATCTCTCTCTATGTCAGATATAAGGATGAGGAATAAGATGGGATTGAGTACTGTACCTTGTGGAATACAGCTTTTCACTATAGCCACCTTTCACTTTATTCTCTTTACTCTTACTCTCTTTGTTAAGAAGTTATACATCCGTCTACGCAATTTTCCCTGTTATTTCTTTATCACCCATTTTGTGTGCTGTTACACCATGATGGAACGTTTGTGTATACTACATCTGGGTTTTGCTGGTCTTCCAGAGCATCCAAGACCATGTTATAGTGGCCCAGTAGTTGTGAAAGGCAGGGGAGACCTGCTCTAAACCCATGCTGCTCTGGTTTGTGCAATTGTTGGGTATCCAAGTGGGTGGCGATCTTGCTTCTTAGAACCCTTTCTAAGATTTTAACGTGGGACGTTAGTGCTATCGATCTGTAATTCTTTGCAATTGCTTTACTGACACCTTTGTGGAGTGACTGAGATGATCCCTGTGTCTATGCTCCCTCTCCAAAGAATATATAAGACAAGTGAAAGGGGTTTCTTGCAGTTCTTGATGAACACAGAGATCCATAAGTCTGGGTCTGGGGCAGAGTGCATGGCCATGTCGTTTATTGCTTTTTCACAGTCCTGTGGTGCGAAATCCTTGAATTAACAAAATTTTGAGTTTAGGTCATAAAAAATCGTTAAGAGTTTCGACCCTTAGTCAGATTAACGACTCATTAAACACTGAGTCATATTGGGACTTCAGAATCTCATTTTTTGCTGTCATCTCTGTAAGTCCCCACGTAGGGAGAAAAGAACTTAATGAGGAAAGAAGGGAAGGAGGTAGGGAAGGGGGTAGAGAAGTGAATAAGAAGAGGAGAGGAATCAGAGTGGGGAGATGAGTAATGGAGAGGGGATGGAGAGTGAGTAAAAAAAAAAATAAGGGAGGAGGGAGTAAGGAGGATAACGGTTAAGAGAGAGGGAGTGAAGTGAATAAACGTGAGGGAATGGGGAATGCGAAGGTGAATAAGGGGGAGGGAAGAGGGACCAAGGGGAGGAGGGAATGAGGGGAAGAAGGAGTGGAACCTAAGTGAAGGTTTTTAACCTTTCTCAACCTCACAGGATTTCCGATAAAGGTAAACTCTTTCATATTGCAATAAAACTTCTGCCAGAGTGTAGAAACAGCCACCTTGATTGCATATATATATATATATATATATATATATATATATATATATATATATATATATATATATATATATATATATATATATATATATATATATATATATATTTTTTTTTTATTAATCGCCGATTCCACCAGGCAGTGCGAGAAACTCATCATCATTACTCCATCACTGTCTTGAGAGGGTGCTTTACTAGTATAATCAACATTAACCCTCCTTTAATATATATATATATATATATATATTGCTAAATTCTGTGTATAATTCCACAATAAATCCACAAAAAAATATCCGGAGAAAAGTAGTGAAAAAAAAAATTGATGAGACATTGTAAACAGCAGTTTTTTCGGCCTCCTTCCCTGAAGAAACCAGGAAACTATATTGAAGAAAGTATTTTGCAAGAAACACTGTCATGGAATGTTTGTTTCCTGCACGTTGAGGTTGCCTGAGTATTAAACTTTGGAAGGAGGATGTTAGTTCTTCATTCCAAGGTAAGGTAAGGTGATTATTTAAACTAAAATGACACAGCTATTACTTTCTCATTAAAAACATCGCACACACACACACACAGACTCAGATGAGTCAAAGGGATGTTAGGAAGTATTTCTTCAGTCATAGAGTAGTCAGGAAGTGAATAGTCTAGCAAGTGATGTAGTGGAGGCAGGAACCATACATAGTATTAAGACGAGGTATGATAAAGCTCATGGAGCAGGGAGAGAGAGAAGACCCAGTAGCGATCAGTGAAGAGGCGGGGCCAGGATCTGAGTCTCGACCCCTGCAACCACAATTAGGTGAGTACAATTAGGTGAGTACATTTAGGTGAGTACAATTAGGTGAGTACACACACACAAACTAATGCTAAAAGCTACAAACTAGTGAAGACCAGAAGACCAAAATTGTCGTTCCAGTATTCACAAAATGGACAGACAGGAAGCACTGAACTACACACCAACATCTTCAACATTGCATGTTGCCTAAGGAATGATAATAATGAAAAAATGTTGGGACACTTAATTCATACGACAACAAGCATGAATTTAGGGAAAGTAAATCCTGACTCACAGTCTTGGAGTTCTAAGACGGGGTTAGAGAAGCATAGAAGTAAACTTAAGGTAGACTGAATATTCCTAGACTATAAGAAGGCCTTTGACACTAGATATAGTCTGAAGAGATCTTTTTTTTTGTGTGGAACTTATAACATTCAGAAATGCGAAAAGTAGTGAGCCAGGTGGATAAAAGAAGAACAGTGTTATATAAGAGTATTGTGATAGGATGCTACATGAAGAACAGTGTTATAGTGTACATTAAGAACAGTGTGATAAGTCACAAGTAAGCCTTCATTGCAAACCTTCATGGCAAACCTTCATGGCAAACCTTCATGGCAAACCTTCATGGCAAACCTTCATGGCAAACCTTCATGGCAAACCTTCATGGCAAACCTTCATGGTAAACCTTCACGGTAAACCTTCATTGCAAACCTTCATGGCAAACCTTCATGGCAAACCTTCATGGCAAACCTTCATGGTAAACCTTCATGGTAAACCTTCATTGCAAACCTTCATGGCAAACCTTCATGGCAAACCTTCATGGCAAACCTTCATGGTAAACCTTCACGGTAAACCTTCATGGCAAACCTTCATGGTAAACCTTCACGGTAAACCTTCATGGCAAACCTTCATGGCAAACCTTCACGGTAAACCTTCATGGCAAACCTTCATGGTAAACCTTCATGGTAAACCTTCATGGTAAACCTTCATGGTAAACCTTCATGGTAAACCTTCATGGTAAACCTTCATGGTAAACCTTCATGGTAAACCTTCATGGCAAACCTTCATGGTAAACCTTCATGGTAAACCTTCATGGCAAACCTTCATGGCAAACCTTCATGGCAAACCTTCATGGTAAACCTTCATGGCAAACCTTCATGGCAAACCTTCATGGTAAACCTTCATGGTAAACCTTCATGGCAAACCTTCAGGGCAAACTTCAGGGCAAATCTTCATGGTAAACCTTCATGGCAAACCTTCATGGTAAACCTTCATGGCAAACCTTCATGGTAAACCTTCATGGTAAACCTTCATGGGAAACCTTCATGGTAAACCTTCATGGCAAACCTTCAGGTCAAACCTTCATGGCAAATCTTCATGGTAAACCTTCATGGCAAACCTTCATGGCAAACCTTCATGGCAAACCTTCATGGCAAACCTTCATGGCAAACCTTCATGGTAAACCTTCATGGTAAACCTTCATGGCAAACCTTCATGGTAAACCTTCATGGCAAACCTTCATAGCAAACCTTCATGGCAAACCTTCAGGGCAAACCTTCATGGCAAACCTTCATGGCAAACCTTCATGGCAAACCTTCATGGTAAACCTTCATGGTAAACCTTCATGGCAAACCTTCATCCTAAACCCTTTCGCTAAAACTTCATGGTAAACTTTCATGATAACTCATCATGGTAAACTATCATGAAAAAACATCATGATAAACCATCGTGGTAAACCATCGTGGTAAACCATCGTGGTAAGCCTTCATGGTTAAACCTTCTTGGTAAACCTTCACTGAAAACCTCCTGAAGTCTTTTTCCAGCAAACTCTACAAGACTTCCAGTGGTCTTCTGACCTGCCGGGTTTCTTGCTCTTCCCACTAGGGATCCTGCAGTGATTTACTGTGCAATGGGGCTTGCAAGGTCCCACTGTAAAATTGATTCTTTGTATGATTCTCTCATCAGACAGTGAATAAATTCTTTTTGACATACAAATTTTGTAAGTTGTATTATTTGATGGTAATCTTCTTTTATATATTTTAATAAAGTTACGAAGGAAGTTTTTGAAGTTATAGATTGGTCTTTTTTGAGACGGGATTATCTACTATTACTACTGCCACTACTATTACTACTGCCACTACTATTACTACTGCCACTACTATTACTACTGCCACTACTATTACTACTACTAGAAGTTTACCTACTACTACTACTGGTGTTCATACTATTACTTCTACTACTATTACTACCTGGAGTATAACTGGAGAGGGTTTCAGGGGTCAACGCCCCTGCGGCTCAGTCTGAGATCAGGCCTTGTGGTGGATCAGGGTCTGATCAACCCGGCTGTTACTGCTGGCCTCACGTAAACCGACGTACTAACTACAGCCCAACTGGTCAGGTACTGACTTTAGGTGCCTGTCCAGTGCCTTCTTGAAGACAGCCAGTGGTCTATTGGTAATCCCCCTTATGTATGCTGGGAGGCAGTTGAACAGTCTTGGACCCCTGACACTGTGTTGTCTCGTAGTGTACTCGTGGAGCCCCTCCTTTCAGTGGGAGAATGTTGCATCTCCTGCTGAGTCTTTGGCTTTCGTAGGGAGTGATTTTCGTGTGCAAGTTTAGCACTAATCCCTCTAGGATTTTCCAAGTGTACATTAGTTTTCGCTCTATTGTGTGGTTAGAATTTGTTTTATGCCCTGATAAAGTTTTAATTTCCTCAAGTTTTCCATATCTTAGTTGAAATTTCTCTTCACTGAACTTCATATTGTTTTCTGCGGCCCATTTTAAAGATTTTGTTGATGTCCTCTTGGAGTCTTGCGGAGTCTTCGATTGAGGTCACTGTCATGGCAATTCGGGTGTCATCCGCAAAGGAAGACACGGAGCTATGGCTTACATCTCTGTCTATGTCAGATATAAGGATGAGGAATAGAATGGGAGATCTTTTCACTTTTCACTGTAGTAAACAGAGTAAAGACTGTATACTTCATACAGAGTAAAGACTCTGTTTACTCTTTATTTTTGTTTTCTATTTGTCAGGAAGTTGTCGATCCATCATCCAACTTTTCCTGTTATTCCTTTATCGCGCATTTTGTGCACTATTACACCATGGTCACACTTGTCGAAGGCTTTTCCAAAGTCTGTGTATACTACATCTGTATTTTATTCTTTAAAGCATCCAGGACCTTGTAATAGTGGTCCAGTAACTGGGACAGGCAGGAGCGACCTGCTCTAAACCCGTGTTGCCCTGGGTTGTGTAACTGATGGGTATCAGGTGGTTGGCGATCTTGCTTCCTAGGACCCTTTCAAAGGTTTGAACGGTATGGGATGTTAGTGCTATCGGTCTATAGTTCTTTGCAATTGCTTTACTGCCACCTTTGTAGAGTTGGGCTATGTCTGTTGTTTTTAGTGAGTGTGGGATGACCCCTGTGTCCATGCTCCCTCTCCATTGAATGCTGAAGGTACGTGACAGGGGCATCTTTCAGTTCTTGATGAACACGGAGTTCCACGAGTCTGGGCCTGGGACAGAGTGCATAGGCATGTCATTAATTGCCTTTTCGAAGTCATAAAAACTCACTTAGATTGTCGACACTTAGTCTGGTTAACAGCTCATTAGTACTTTAGTATCTCACTCATTTCTTTGCTGTCATCTGTGTAGGTTCCATCTCTTCTAAGTAGCGGTCCAATACTGGGTGTTATTTTCGCCTTAGATTTGGCATAAGAGAAGAGTATTTTGGGTTTCTTTTAATTTCACTGATGGCTTTAAGTTCTTCCTGAGATTATTGTCCCCTGTAAGATTAGTTAAGCTTAAGTTCGATATCTGCTATTTCTTTGAACTACTGATGAGGCTCCTGCTATTACTATTACTACTACAAATACCACCACTACTACTGCTACTACTACTACTGCTACTACTACTACTGCTACTACTACTACTACTACTACTACTAGGAACACAGGTGACAGTGCGAGTAGCTTAGTATACTTCATACAGAATTGATCCTATGAAGTATGAGTTACAGGTGAGGCACAAATGTACATGAAAGCAACACAGGTGTACAGGGAAAACAATAAGTGTACAGGGAAGAAAAAAAGTGCACAAGGAATGGTCACAAGTGCACAGGAAGATGTAAGTGTACAAGAAGAAACAAGTGTACACTGAAAGACCACAAGTGTTCAGGGACAAGAACAGAAAATCTTCTCCCTCTGGCTCATAATTATATTAAGTTTAATGAAGAAAATATCCTAATTAATGCAGAGGGAGATGGAACCAGAGGATTACTGTGTGGGATGAGATTACCTGGGAGAGATTACCTGGGAGAGATTACCTGGGAGAGATTACCTGGGAGAGATTACCTGGGAGAGATTACCTGGGAGAGATTACCTGGGTGAGATTACCTGGGTGAGATTACCTGGGTGAGATTACCTGGGTGAGATTACCTGGGTGAGAGAGGGAGTCTGTGCGTACAATATATATATGTATTAGTATATATATATATATATATATATATATATATATATATATATATATATATATATATATATATATATATAGTGTGTGTGTGTGTGTGTACTCACCTAGTTGTGGTTGCAGGGGTCGAGACATAGCTCCTGGCCCCGCCTCTTCACTGGCCGCTACTGGGTCACTCTCCCTGCGCCATGAGCTTTATCATACCTCTTCTTAAAGCTGTGTATGAAACCTGCCTCCACTACATCGCTTCCCAAGCTATACCACTTCCCGACTACTCTGTGACTGAAGAAATACTTCCTAACATCCCTGTGATTCATCTGAGTCTTCAACTTCCAACTGTGTCCCCTTGTTGCTGTGTCCCATCTTTGGAACATTCTGTCTCTATCAACCTTGTCAATTCCTCTCAGTATTTTATATGTCGTTATCATGTTCCCCCTATCTCTCCTGTCCTCCAGTGTCGTCAGGTCGATTTCCCTTAACCTCTCCTCGTAGGACATACCCCTAAGCTCCGGGACTAGTCTTGTTGCAAACCTTTGCACTTTCTCTAGTTTCTTTACGTGCTTGGATAAATGTGGGTTCCAAACTGGTGCTGCATACTCCAGTATGGGCCTAACGTACACAGTGTACAGGGTCCTGAACGATTCTTTATTAAGATGTCGGAATGCTGTTCTTAGGTTTGCTAGGCGCCCGTATGCTGCAGCAGTTATTTGGTTGATGTGCGCCTCAGGAGATGTGCCTGGTGTTATACTCACCCCAAGATCTTTTTCCTTGATTGAAGTTTGTAGTCTCTGGCCCCCTAGACTGTACTCCGTCTGCGGTCTTCTATGCCCTTCCCCAATCTTCATGACTTTGCACTTGGTTGGGTTGAACTCCAGGAGCCAATTGCTGGACCAGGCTTGCAGCCTATCCAGATCCCTTTGTAATTCTGCCTGGTCCTCTTCCGATTGAATTCTTCTCATCAACTTCACATCATCTGCAAACAGCGACACTTCGGAGTCTATTCCTTCCGTCATGTCGTTCACAAACACCAGAAACAGCACTGGTGCTATAACAAGCAGCAGCACAGCGTCAGGAACAAGGAGACAAAATAACCACCCTAACTGGGGACCATCAGCAGATCCTCCATAAAAGGCACAAAACTCCCTTAATATTGGATCTAAGTTCAGCATAACCAATTCCCCGACTAAGACAGTGCGTAGATGCCAAGCAAAATAGGTCAGAAGCTTTAATTGGGACCTGGATTACCTTAGTGCGTGTGTGTGTGTGTGTGTGTGTGTGTGTGTGTGTGTACTCACCTATTTTTACTCACCTATTTGTGGTTGCAGGGGTCGATTCATAGCTCCTGGCCCCACCTCTTCACTGATTGCTACTAGGTCCTCTCTCTCCCTGCTCCATGAGCTTTATCAAACCTCGTCTTAAAACTATGTATAGTTCCTGCCTCCACTGCGTCGCTTTCTAGGCTATTCCACTTCCTGACAACTCTATGACTGAAGAAATACTTCCTAACATCACTTTGACTCATCTGATTCTTCAACTTCCAATTGTGATCCCTTGTTTCTGTGTCCCCTCTCTGGAACATCTTGTCTCTGCCCACCTTATCTATTCCTCGCAGTATGTTATATGTCGTTATCATGTCTCCCCTAACCCTCCTGTCCTCTAGTGTCGTCAGGCAGATTTCCCTTAACCTTTCTTCGTAGGACAATCCCCTTGTTGCAAACCTTTGCACTTTCTCTAATTTCTTGACGTGCTTGACCAGATGTGGGTTCCAAACTGGTGGTGCATACTCCAGTATGGGCCTGACGTACACGGTGTACAGTGTTTTGAACGATTCCTTATCGGAACGCTACTCTCAGGTTTGGCAGACGCCTATATACTGCAGCAGTTATCTGGTTGATGTGTGCTTCCGGAGACATGCTCGGTATTATACTCACCCCAAGATCCTTTTCCTTGAGTGAGGTTTGCAGTCTTTGGCCACCTAGACTATACTCTGTCTGGGGTCTTCTTTGCCCTTCCCCATCTTCATGACTTTACATTTGGCAGGGTTAAATTCGAGTAGCCAGTTACTGGACCAGGTATCCAGTGTATACTCACCTAGTTGTGGTTGCAGGGGTCGATTAATAGCTCCAGGCCCCGCCTCTTCACTGGCCGGTACTGTGTGTGCGTGTATGTGCGTGTATGTGCGTGTATGTGCGTGTATGTGTGTGTGTTTGTGTATGAGTGTGTGTGCGTGTTCGTGGGTGTGGGCTGCCAGCCTGGTTCAGGGTCGCTGCATATGTGTGGTCTGGACAAATAGACTGGCAGAGCCGCCACAACATTCCCAACAATTCTCTGGACCTTTAGGTGAGCTGCCGTATAATTTCACCCGCCATTTGTTTCGTACTGCTGCTTCAGTTTTGACTATTGTAGCCGCATGTTGACTATTGTAGCCGCATGTTGTACACAGCCAGCGACTCGTGTTTACGTGTGTGTGTTTCGTGCGTCAGCGCGCGTGCCTGTGTGGGTCACAACCCTACCTTGCAGATCATCTTGCAGCACCGAGTGTGGTTATCGTACTCCAGCTGAGACTCTTACAACCTTAACACACTGCGATGATAATCTCATATAAATCTCATTAATCACCTTAAAAGATGCTCTTCTGTTTCGCTCTAAGTTTACTCTCTGGATACACCATGTACCTCGTAAATCCCCTTCCTGCTTTATTAATGCCATGGTTCCTTTTGCCTAATGTTGACGAGGCGCGACACCATACACGTAACTAAGTACAAATAAGGAATCTATTATATATATATATATATATATATATATATATATATATATATATATATATATATATATATATATATATATATATATATATATATATACGAGAGCCATCTATTTGTCATAAGCTCCCAACTTATTAGTCTCTTGACTCACGAAATCTTAATGACACGATTGCAAACAAACCATACCACGGGTGGGGTTCGAACCCGCGGTCAGAGAGTCTCAAAACTGGAGAGTTTGTTTACATCTCTGTAAGATGTTCATCCTGATGCCAGGCCTAACACTGGTTTCCTGGATCTTACCTATAATAATCTAACCTATTTAACCTAATCCTTACCATTACTACTATTACTACTACTACTACTATACTAATCCATAATCCCTTTGTCCATTCTTTGAAATAAAAAAAAAACTTATTGGTTGAAGTTCTCTACAACAGGAGACTTATAACTGGAAATAAATGATGGAACAGTGGTTGACTTACATATAATTTATTAGGTAAAAGCAACATTTATTGCAGCTATGTTAACCCCTCTACAGAAGCCCTGCCAAGCCTATATTCGCTTAATAAAGGTCGGAGAGTGAAACTTAGTCGCCATAAACGTCTCATTAGTTGTTCACGTGTCTTAGTTCTTAGTGTGATGAGCAGTGAATTTTCCCATAACATTGGCGTATCAATTTTACCTGTAATGTTGTGTTATATCAAATATAGGTTTATTTTGGTTCATAGCTGGGATGGTAATATCCCTCATTATTGTATTATGTATTTATAAATTGTTTAAAGATGTTTTTCGTCATTTAAGGAAAGCCATCTTTTTTGCACTTAGTGTGTTTAGGGTTTAAGTTGGATTGTTAGCTTCTTCACGGTTCACGGTGGCTGGAGCACAGTTATACCTGACTGATATCGATCTGTGCCTAGTGGTAAGGTTATCTAGTTGTTGCAATGCATGGTGGTCGAGTTGGCAAGTGAATCACTGGCAATAGACACTGTCAAGCCTGTACATACACAGCAGTCTCTTAGAGACTGCTGTGTATGTGTGTGTGTATGTGTGTGTGTGTGTGTGTGTGTGTGTGTGTGTGTGTGTGTGTGTGTGTGTGTGTGTGTGTTAGTTAGTTACCATTTTGTCCTAGGCACATGTCGATTAGACACTAGGCCTGTTGTATGTATGTGTGTGTGTGTGTGTGTAACGAAACACTTCGAAATATTTCGGCCCCGCCGGGAATTGAACCCGGGCCCTCCGTGTGTGTGTGTGTGTGTGTGTGTGTGTGTGTGTGTGTTTACTCATTGATTTGTGTTTGAGGGGAAAGTGTCAAGATTCAGCTTCTGGTCCTGCTCCTTAACCTCAATTTTTTTTTGGCATGTTGTGGTTAAACTGCTTCTGGGTGCTATCGCACCTACGCCTGGACTTTGCTTCCGACCTCCTTATCCAGTTCATTTCACTAATTTATCACCCTGAGACTGAAGAAATATTTGATACATTGTTGTGGTTCTCTTGCCTTGCATTTAAAACATTTTGTCTCTACTGTATCAATGTCTGTGTTTATCTTATACATTGTTATCACATCTCTCTTTCTCTCTTTGACTTTCTCTCAACCAACGTTGTCAGGTATAGTATTTTTTAAAGCCTCTCATAGTTCAACTCTCTCAGTTCTGGGAACATCCTGGTTTCAAACCTCTCTACTTTCTTCAATTTCTGAAAGTGCATTCTCCTGCATGATCGCCATGTTGGAGCAACTCATTCTAAGAGTGGTATGACATTCATCGAGTATTTTGTAACTTACTTGACCATATCTGCAGTCTAAGTGTTCCAGTATCTTGTTTCCGTACTTCAGTATTCTTATTCTTCTTGCTACCTTCGTATCGCCAGTAAACAGCAATGCTTTGATACTTGTCTTATCTGGCAGATCGTTTACATTTATTAAATAATGGGCTCAGTAACAATCAGGACTTGATCAACGCTTTTTAAAAGACTTAGTCTGCGACCAGACCGCAGAGATGTGTACCCCCAAAAACATTCCTGGAGATAGTACTGGACCTTGAGGGACCCCACTGGTTACTCTTAACTCATTCTGATGCTTCCTTCTTTAACATCACTGTCTTTTATTCCGTTAGATATTCACTGATCAATTTGAGTGCTTTATGGGGGTCGATCTCCAGTATGGTACAGTATTGAATGCCTTCCTGCAGTCCAAGAAAATGCAACCAACCCATACTTGTTTCTCTTGCTTAATTCCCAGTACAGTGGACCCCCGAGTTTCGTAAAAACTTCACTCCTGAAGTCTGCTGAAGTGCCATTACCGAACGAATTTACTCCCTTAAGGAAAAATTTCACGTAGGTTAGTCTATTTCAGACCCCCCAAAATACACTTCCACAAGAACTTACAAAATTATACTTACATAATTGCACGATTTCCGGGGTATTCGTTAACCGAGGGTCCACTGTATTCTGATATAGAATTTGGTTTCTTGCGCTGAAGCGCCTCTTCAGATACGTCACCAAACTCTCTCTCAGCCTGAATATATTTTCTAGCATATTACTGAGCCTCCAAGTTAATGGTCTGTAAATGAACGATTCTTGTTCTTATTTTTAAATATAAATCACATTTGCAGGTTTTTTAAGTACGTATCGAGTATCTGTCCCGCATCTAGTGATTTTCTATATATAATTACCATAGGTTCCTTCAGTTCTATTACTTCTTTCAGCAGTTATATTACTTCCTATTTTGACGTTTGGATGCTGTTCATCTTCATCTCATCTTCTATACCTTGTATAATTATCGATGCTCTTCCTGTTTGCTCAGCGAATACATTCTTCTGTCTTCTGCTCAGTTTTTTGTATACCCTTTTGTCTTCTTTCTTCATTTGGTTGTAGAGCAACTTCACTACTGACCTTTATTAGATGCTGTGTCGTTCTCATTCTGGTGTTCAGCTTGTCTTAGTATGCAGGCACATGCATTTCTTACTCTTCTGCTTGATTCCCTCTTCTCGGGAGTTCTGTTTGCCTTCCTCTTCCACTCCTTGGCATAAACATTTTCTTAAATCAAAGGATCTCTCCCCAGTTTTCTCTTTTTTTTTCTTCTGGTGGGTATGACTCCTACTGTAGCCTCGTGTCAAAGTCTTACAAGATCCCCATCATTTTTTCTTCTGGTGGGTATGACTCCTACTGTAGACTCCCACCATTTCACTTTCCATTAGATTTCATTTAGAGAGCCTCTCGTTCCCACATAATCTCCTCTTCAGTTGTTTGATTTTCCATTGCTTTATGAATGAACGTATGAATGGAACGTAAAGACACTGATAATGCGAATACAGACCTGGAGATAGGAAAAGTGGATTACTGGAGTTAGTTATAAGGGATAGGGATAATAATAGCGCTTAATCCAGCTGCTGAGTCCTTTTATTTTTTTAACCCAGTTATAATTCAGCAATAACACGAAAGGGTTAGAAAGACGACTCCGGTCAGAAGAAACAGACAAAATATGCATAAAAAAAAACAGCACACAGGTAATTTTTGTGGTTAAGAAATTGCATTACCATCACAACTTCTGTGATGAGATATTGTAGATGAGATATTGTATCATTATCTTGATGACAAGCGCAATAACACAGTTCACTATTCCATCTGCTATGTTGAGATGCTGAAGTTCTGCTGTGATATATACACAAAAGACACACCCACTTACACACACAGGTACCATACATAGCTTTAAGAAGAGGTACGATCAAGCTCATAGAGCAGGGAGAGAGTGGGCCTAGTGGCGACCAGTGAAGAGGCGGGACCAGGAGCTGTGACTCGACCCCTGAAACCACAATTAGGTGAGTACACAGACACACACACACACAAAGTAAGGAGTCGTTCCGGACCCTGTACACTGGGTACGTCAGACCTATATTGGAGTATGCAGCTCCAGTTTGGAGCCCACACCTGGCCAAGCACGTCAAGAAACTAGAGAACGTGCAAAGGTTTGCAACGAGACTAGTCCCGGAGCTAAGGGGTATGTCCTACGAGGAGAGGTGAAAGGAACTCGACAGGACGACACTAGAGGACAGGAGGGACATATAACGACATATAAAATACTGAGAGGACTTGACAAGGTGGACAGAGACAGGATGTTCCAGAGATGGGACACAGCAACAAGGGGACACAATTGAAAGCTGAAGACTCAGATGAGTCACAGTGATGTTAGGAAGTATTTCTTCAGCCATAGAGTTGTCAGGAAGTGGAATAGTCTGGAAAGTTAGGTAGTGGAGGCAGGAACCATACATAGCTTTAAGAAGTGGTATGGTAACACTCATGAAGCAGGGAGAGAGTGACATAGTAGCGACCAGTGAAGAGGCGGAGCCAGGAGCTATGACCCGACCACTACAACCACGAAAGGAAAATGCCTAATGAATTGACAAAAATCGGATATAGAGACAAGCGGCCGATATGTGAGAGGATACATTGTCTTAGCCGAGATTGAAAGTTTGAGTTCAATCTCTTGGGTCATCCTCCTCCTCGAAATAATAACTTGTTCATTTACTTCAACAGCACATTTATAATCCCATATTTATCATATATAATTAATCTATCATGGATAATAAATCTATCAAATATAATTAATCTATCGAGTATAATTAATGTATCATGTATAATTAATCAATCCCATACACTTAGTCTGAAATAAATATTCTTCAACAATTTCCAAAAGTTGCAGCTCCCACGACCAGCCATTTGAGTCCATTATGCCATTTAAAAAAAGATCAATTTTTAAAATGACCTTTTAATAATTCAATAAAATAATATATATATATATATATATATATATATATATATATATATATATATATATATATATATATATATATATATATATATATATATATATATATATATATATATATATATATATATATATATATATACAAATACGTTTTAACATAACGGCAATAATTGAAAACAATAAAAAATATTATTTTTTATTGTAAATAATTGAACAAGTGAAAAAACTTAATCACAGCTCTAAAACAGATGAAAAAAAAATGAGTAAGGCATTTCATATAAATGAAAAATTGTGTGGTGCCTGGGAGGGCAGCAGGAAGAGTGTTTGGGAGATTTAGAAAGGACATAGGCAAGTACTGGTTTTCGAACAGAGTTGTAGATGCGTGGAACAATCTTCCGAGTAGGGTGATAGAGGCTAGGACCTTGGGTGGCTTTAAAAAGAGATTGGACAAATATATGAGTGGGAGGGGCTGGGTTTGATTTGTGTCGTGAGTACGGGAATAAATTTTTAGGTAGTGGTGGTTTTGATAAGGACCTGCCTTGTATGGGCCAGTAGGCCTTCTGCAGTGTTCCTCCATTCTTATGTTCTTATGTTCTTAAGAGTGTTTGGGAGGGCAGCAGGAAGAGTGTTTGGGAGGGCAGCAGGAAGAGTGTTTGGGAGGACAGCAGGAAGAGTGTTTGGGAGGGCAGCAGGAAGAGTGTTTGGGAGGGCAACAGGAAGAATGCCTGAGAGGGCAGCAGATAGATTGCCTGGGAGGGCAGCAGGAAGTGCTCCTGGGACGGCAACAGGAACAGTGCCAGGGAAGGTAGCAGGAAGAGCGCCAGAGAAATAGGAAGAGTGCCAAGAAGGCAGCAGGAAGAATGCCAGGAAGGCAGCAGGAATTGTGACAGGAAAACAGCGGGAAGAGTGCCAGGAAGGCAGCGGGAAGAGTGCCACGAAGGCAGCGGGAAGAGTGCCAGGAAAGCAACAGGAAGAGTGCCAAGAAGGCACAAGTAAGAGTACCAGGAAGGCACAAGGAAGATTGCTAGGAAGGCAACAGGAAGAGTGCCAGGAAGGCACAAGGAAGAGTGCCAGGAAGGCAGCAGGAAGAGTGCCAGGAAGGGCAATTTTCTGCATAAAAAACTATGTAAACAAAGTTATGAGTCATGTGCACCCAGCATAACAACGTTATGAGTCGTGTGCACCCAGTATAAAAGAGGATATGTTGTGTACACACATTTGTACTCCGTTGAGTAAACTAGGTTACACACACACACACACACACACACACAGGTGTGTCGGACAGTCACCTGCACAAGATAATGGACAGCTGAAAATAATCCTTGAGTTATAAACCTGGAAAGATAAGAGGTATAAGTGCATAGAAGATGAGAGAGAGAGAGAGAGAGAGAGAGAGAGAGAGAGAGAGAGAGAATACATGGTAGTAAATGGTAAAGATAAACAGTAAAGAACATGATAGACCGCAACCAAGCTATGTGCTGGTGAGAACTATATACTATCGTAGATGATAGAAAAGCAGAAGGCTCTCTTCCCATCCTCCCATCCCTCCGGCATCTGCAAGGCAATAAATTTACTACAGAGATGGAAGTCTTTGGAAGGCATGGGATACAAATACCTCTTCTAACAAGTACACTTTACATCGTAAGTACTCAATGTTGCATGTTGCAGCGGCTCCAACACTGTGTAAGAGGATCAAGTGAGATCTAAACCTGTGTTAGCATCACCTTAGTAATGCTCTGTCTGTCCTTCCCATCTCACACACGACTTCTGGTCACAATATGCAACCAATCAAGGCGACTTATCTCTCCCCTGGACCCCACCAAACTGGATCTGTCATAACATTTGAAATATTTGTGTACGCTTAATGTTATGTACAAGGCCAATGTACCAAAGTTCAGAACTTGGTTCCATTTCGAGAAGAGTGAGAAGACGGCTTAACTACCACAAGACGGGCAGCCAACAGCAACCATGCTCTGGCTATACCCTTCTCGGGGATCATTCGTTATTATTATTTTAGAAGCCATAAATCCGTAAGGGATGTACAACACTAGTGAAGTGGCTGGTTATCAGGTTTGATCCAAGGAAAGGAGCCCCTGACACTATTTGAATCTTCTCCAGACTTACTTTACGAATAAGAAATGACTGAAGAAAGAACTCTAAGTTCTCTTCAAGATTTCTTCGTGTGCTATTTTTCTTTATTGCGTTTTATTCTTTTTCTTTATTATCGTCTTTCGTCATTTTTAATTGTTAAACTGTTATCGGCACTACAGTTTTTGAGTCTTATTTTGGAGGCAATTTCAAGCTGCACTTTTCTCGATTTCCAATAAAACTTTCGAAAACACCCGATAATTGTGTGTGTGTGTGTGCTTACCTAGTTGTACTCACCTAAATGTGGCTACAGGGGTCGAGTCTTAGCTCCTGGCTCCGCCTCTTCACTGGTCGCTACTAGGTCCACCCTCTCTCTGCTGCATGAGCTTTATCGTACATCTTACTAAAGCTATGTATGGATCCTGCCTCCACTTCCTGACAACTCTATGGCTGAAGAAACACTTCCTAACATCCCTGTGACTCATCTGAGCTTTCAACTTCCAATTGTGACCCCTTGTTGTTGTGTCCCACATCTGAAATATTCTCTCCCTATCCACACAGTCAATTCCTCTCAGTATTCTGTATGTTGTTATTATGTCCCCCTTATTCCTCCTGTACTCCAGTGTTGTCAGGTTGAGTTCCCTTAACCTCTCCTCGTAGGACAAACCCCTCAGTCCGGTGCTGCATATTCCAATATGGGCCTTACTTACCTGGAGCTCATTACCTTTGAAACTTGGTCATAATTGTGACCAGATCTAGTTCATTACCACTGTAACTTGTTCAGCTATCAAAACTTTGGGGCCCAGTCTCTGGAGCCATTATGTACCTCTGTAATCTTTTGACTACCGCCCACAGGATGGGTATGGGCTGCATAATAAATTAAACTAACTTAGATGTCGAAAACCTATTCTCAAGTTTGCCAGGCGCCCGTATGCTGCAGCAGTTATTTGGTTGATGTGCGCCTCAGGAGATGTGCTCTGTATGATGTTCACCCCAAGAACTTTTTCCTTGAGTGAGTTTTGCAGCCTTTGACCTCTTAGGCTGTACCCCGTATGCGGTCTTCTTTGTCCTTCCCCAATCTTCATAACTTTTCACTTGCTGGGGTTAAACTACAGCAGCCATTTATCAGACCAGGCTTGCAGCCTGTCCAGATCCCTTTGTAGACTTACCTTATTCTCTTCCGCTTGTATTCACCTTATTAGTTTCACATCGTCTGCAAACAGAGACACCTTTGACTCTATCCCTTACGTCATATCATTCACAAATACTAGAAACAGCACCGGACCTAGGACTGACCCTTTTGGAACCCCATTCGACACATACACCCCCTCTGACACCTCGTCTCGGACCGACACACGTTATTTCTTTCCTGGAGGTATTCCCTGATCCATTGCAGTACTTTCCCTCCTATTCTTTCCTGCTTCCATAGTTTTTCAACCAGTCTCTTGTGTGGTACTGTGTCGAAAGCCTTCTTACAGTCCAAGAAGTTACAGTCTACCCATCCCTCTCTCTCCTGTCTTACTTCTGTTACCCTGTCATAGAACTCTAATAGGTTCGTGATGCAGGATTTCCCTTCCCTGAACCCGTGCTGGTTGTCATGTATTAGTTCATTCCTTTCTAGGTGCTCCACCACTCTTTTCCTGATAATCTCCTCCATAACTTTACATATAATACATATCAGCGTCACAGGTCCGTAATTTAGTGCTGCCTGTCTGTCTCCTTTCTTAAAAAACGGGACTACATTTGCTGTCTTCCACACCTCAGGCAGTTGCCCTGTTTCGATAGATTTATTGTTGTTAGTGGTACACACAATGCATCTGTTCCCTCTCTCAGGACCCAAGGAGAGATAATATCTGGACCCACCTCCTTCGAGATATCTAGTTCCATCCTAGCAGTTTCTTCACCTTATCCTCGGTTGTTTGCTGTGTTTCAACCATTCCTGGTGCATCCTACAACCTTGGTTTTCTGGGAGCCTTTCTATCTCCACTGTGAATATGTCCCTGAATTTTGAGCTGAGCTCCTCACATACATCCTGGTCGGTGCTTGTGAGCTCTCCTCCTTCCTTCCTCAACCTGATTACCTGATCTTTGACTGTTGTTTTCCTCCTGTGTGTGTGTGTGATATTTATACACAAGCAGACACAGCCGCACCATTCACAATTATCTTCCCTTGATGCGAGTCCCAGTATCCTGAGCTCCACACAGCCACCACTCTCCTTCGCTGTTGGTCTCCGTGTCATGAAGACAGTTTGCCTCGCCCACCACCACACACACAACCATGACACTATCTGCCTTACACATAAATTTACACGTATTGACAAGCCTCCAGTTCGAGGTTACAGTCCTGCCTCGCCTGGCTGCAAATTATAACTGTAAACTGAATCAACATGGGGAATTACAGTATTGCCACGCTAACAGTCGCTGTAACTCACCTTCACTAAACGCAATATCCGTAAATGTAAAAATATTGCGTTAATTATCGTCGTGAAGCCACACTTGAAAATTCATTGCCTTTCATATGTAAATACACCCCTCAAAAAAAAAAAAAAACACTAGTACACAAGAATATCTAGTCAAGTTTCTCCCCATTGAATACAAAAAACACTGGATATTCAGAGGGAGAAAAGTGCTGGTGTTATCTGGTCCCTGGCAAGCACAGACCAGCCTGAAATTCACTTGACAAAACGAGATGGCTTCGGCAGAACTGTCTGTCCCTTGTCCTTTTTTTTGCGATAGGGGGACAACGCTTCGTGTTTCAGTGAACTCTGATGGCTTTCCTGATTGTAAGGGGGTTTCAAACAGATGAGCAAACTGGGGACACCCTTGTGTTAGGTGGGCGTATAGAGGATCCTAAAATACACACACTCGCACACAACCTCCATCGTGTTAGACGTGTTCTTTCCACCTCGCCGCTAAATTCCCGCAAGATGATAAACTTCGAGGGACACGAAAGCGGTGTCGTTTGAGAGCTGCGGCTGGTGTAATGTTCTCCCAGCTGGTGTAATGTTCTCCCAGCTGGTGTAATGTTCTCCCAGCTGGTGTAATGTTCTCCCAGCTGATGTAATGTTCTCTCAGCAGGCATATTGTTCGCTCAGCTGGTGTATTGTCCTCTCAGCTGGTGTAATGTCCTCTCAGCTGGTGTAATGTCCTCTCAGCTGGTGTAATGTCCTCTCAGCTGATGTAAACATAGTCCTTAATTTACACTCAGCAAGTGGAGTGTTGGTCCTTCACTTTCCCATCATATAAAGAAATAATTTGACATATCTCTCCTTTTATTAATTTTTTTCACTTTAATTTAGCATATTTATATTCTTGTCCTCTCTGCATAACTTCCGTCAATAAAATCCTATAATACAAGCCCTTAAATTGTTACCGAAGTGAAAGCCTGACCAATAATTACTTTATTATCCAACAGCCAAAAAAGCGTCTTACAGATTCAATAAAAGACCTCGAAGAACTCCTCAAACACTTGGATTATCTTTATTGACGAATGACTTTGGGGTATTAGAGCTGGGGGGCTTTTATTTGTCGCAAAATAAAAAAAATTGTGTTTGCCATGATTTTTTGGGTGTCAGATATTTTTAATCTACGGGTTTTCAGGTCTCCGAACTTCTTGTTGACAAGACTTTGTACTCTGTGTTGACAAGACTTTGTACTCTGTGTTGACAAGACTTTGTACTCTGTGTTGACAAGACTTTGTACTCTGTGTTGACAAGACTTTGTACTCTGTGTTGACAAGACTTTGTACTATGTGTTGACAAGACTTTGTACTCTGTGTTGACAAGACTTTGTACTCTGTGTTGACAAGACTTTGTACTCTGTGTTGACAAGACTTTGTACTCTGTGTTGACAAGACTTTGTACTCTGTGTTGACAAGACTTTGTACTCTGTGTTGACAAGACTTTGTACTCTGTGTTGACAAGACTTTGTACTCTGTGTTGACAAGACTTTGTACTCTGTGTTGACAAGACTTTGTACTCTGTGTTGACAAGTCTTTGCATTTTTGCTGCCAAGTCTGCGAACTTAAGGTTGTCAAGTTTTAGAACATTAATTGCCAAATCTCTGAACTTTTGGATGTCAATTATCAAATTGTTAAGTTGTCAAGTCTCTGATCTTAGGATTGCCAAGTCTACGAACTTCACGTTGCCAAGTCTACGAACTTCACTTTGCCAAGTCTACGAACTTTACGTTGCCAAGTCTACGAACTTTACGTTGCCAAGTCTACGAACTTCACGTTGCCAAGTCTACGAACTTGACGTTGTCAAGTCTACGAACTTTACGTTGCCAAGTCTACGAACTTTACGTTGCCAAGTCTACGAACTTCACGTTGTCAAGTCTACGAACTTGACGTTGCCAAGTCTACAAACTTCACGTTGTCAAGTCTACGAACTTGACGTTGTCAAGTCTACGAACTTGACGTTGTCAAGTCTACGAACTTGACGTTGTCAAGTCTTATAGTTTAAGGAATATTAAGTCTGTATATTATTGTCACTTCTCTTCTTTATCACGTTATTCTTGTTACTCTACAACTTTATCACTATATTCTTGTGTTAGTCTACTTCTTTATCATGATTATCCAATGTTATTATTATTCTTAATTACTCATCTTTTTCCTCTTCCTCTGTTCATATAGTGTTCTGCATTTAAACTTAATTATTATTATTATTAATTATTATTATTATTATTATTATTATTATTATTATTATTATTATTATTATTATTATTATTATTATTATTATTATTATTATTATTATCACCTTCATAGTATTCGTTTTTCTCGCTTTGCTTTCTGATTTTCTCCTTGCTTCTTTTTCTCCTCCCATTTATCGTTTCTTCACTACTCTTATCATTCCACTTCATTCTCTCCCTCCAGTTTCTTTTCCTCCTCTATTTCTTCTTCATCGTTTTCCTATTCGGCTTACCGTTACACTGCTCTCTCTCTCTCTCTCTCTCTCTCTCTCTCTCTCTCTCTCTCTCTCTCTCTCTCTCTCTCTCTCTCTCTCCCTCCCTTCGGCATATTTTTCCAAACAAATCTATAAAGAAATATAAACAATTCTGCCTTCCCTAAACGTTGAAAATCTTTGCATCGTGTTTTACGAGGGTAAGACTCGACCCTCTTGAGAGAGGGAGGAATGAAAACACGGATCACGGAGGGAGAGGGAGGGAGAGAGGGAGAAAGAAGGGTAAAAGAGATAATGGGACCCCAACTGACATACAAGGACCACAGTGGAAATAAGTCACCTTGAGTGTCTTTTCTGGGGGTGGGTAATATACGTGTATGTTACTTATGCAATATCACAGTAAACAGGTGATATCACAATATGCAAAATAACCACTGTGAACAAAAATAGTGAATTTCCAAACACTTTCGTGTGTTCTCACATTATCAAGGAACTTTAAAAATAATAACACACCAGAAGACTTGTAACTCTGAGGTACCAGCCTTATAAGCTATTCAACACAGATCATGGGCCAGCTGTACATCACAGTTCAAGGTTCAGCTACGCAACACAGGTCATGGGTCAGCTACACAGGTCATGGGTCAGCTACACAACACAGGTCATGAGTCAGCTACATAGGTCATGGGTCAGCTACACAGGTCATGGGTCAGCTACACAACACAGGTCATGGGTCACCTTCACAACACAGGTCATGGGTCACCTACACAACACAGGTCATTAGTCACCTACACAACACAGGTCATGGGTCAGCTACACATTTCATGGGTCACCAACGTAACACAGGTCATGGGTTACCTACATAACACAGGTCATGGGTCAACTACACAGGTCATGGGTGACCTACACAACACAGGTCATGGGTCAGCTACACAGGTCATGGGTCACCTACACAACACAGGTCATAGTCAGCTACACATGTCATGGGTCACCTGCCCAACACAGGTCATGGGTCACCTGCACAACACAGGTCATGGGTCACCTGAACAACACAGGTCATGGGTCACCTGCACAACACAGGTCATTGGTCACCTACACAACACAGGTCATGGGTCACATACACAACACAGGTCATGGGTCACCTACACAAAACAGGTCGTGGGTCACCTACACAAAACAGGTCGTGGGTCACCTACACAACACAGGTCATGGGTCACCTACACAGGTCATGGGTCACCTACACAACACAGGTCGTGGGTCAGCTACACAGGTCATGGGTCACCTACACAACACAGGTCATGGGTCACCTACACAACACAGGTCATGGGTCAGCTATACAGGTCATGGGTAACCTACACAAAACAGGACATGGGTCACCTACACAGGTCATGGGTCACCTGCGCAACACAGGTCATGGGTCACCTGCACAACACAGGTCATGGGTCACCTACACAACAGGTCATGGGTCACCTACACAACACAGGTAATGGGTCAGCTACACAGGTCATGGGTCACCTACACAACACAGGTCATGGGTCACCTACACAACACTGGTCATGGGTCAGCTATACAGGTCATGGGTAACCTACACAAAACAGGTCATGGGTCACCTACACAGGTCATGGGTCACCTGCGCAACACAGGTCATGGGTCACCTGCACAACACAGGTCATGGGTCACCTACACAACAGGTCATGGGTCACCTACACAACACAGCTCATGGGTCAGCTACACAGGTCATGGGTCACCTACACAACACAGGTCATGGGTCACCTACACAACACAGGTCATTAGTCACCTACACAACACAGGTCATGGGTCAGCTATACAGGTCATGGGTAACCTACACAAAACAGGTCATGGGTCACCTACACAGGTCATGGGTCACCTGCGCAACACAGGTCATGGGTCACCTGCACAACACAGGTCATGGTTCACCTACACAACAGGTCATGGGTCACCTACACAACACAGGTCATGGGTCAGCTACACAGGTCATGGGTCACCTACACAACACAGGTCATGGGTCACCTACACAACACTGGTCATGGGTCAGCTACACAGGTCATG
The DNA here is from genome assembly GCA_009830355.1 of Cherax destructor. Classification (NCBI taxonomy): domain Eukaryota; kingdom Metazoa; phylum Arthropoda; class Malacostraca; order Decapoda; family Parastacidae; genus Cherax; species Cherax destructor. Next base: position 250,656 of record WNWK01000226.1, on the reverse strand, counting down.
GGTCACCTACACAACACAGGTCATGGGTCACCTGCCCAACACAGGTCATGGGTCACCTGCACAACACAGGTCATGGGTCACCTGCACAACACAGGTCATGGGTCACCTGCACAACACAGGTCATTGGTCACCTACACAACACAGGTCATGGGTCACCTACACAACACAGGTCATGGGTCACCTACACAAAACAGGTCGTGGGTCACCTACACAAAACAGGTCGTGGGTCACCTACACAACACAGGTCATGGGTCACCTACACAGGTCATGGGTCACCTACACAACACAGGTCGTGGGTCACCTACACAAAACAGGTCATGGGTCACCTACACAAAACAGGTCATGGGTCAGCTACACAGGTCATGGGTCACCTACACAACACGGGTCATGGGTCACCTACACAACACGGGTCATGGGTCACCTACACAACACAGGTCATGGGTCAGCTACACAGGTCATGGGTCACCTACTCAACACAGGTCATGGGTCACCTACATAACACAGGTCATGGGTCAGCTACACAGGTCATGGGTCAGCTACACAGGTCATGGGTCAGCTACACAGGTCATGGTTCAGCTACACAGGTCATGGGTCAGCTACACAGGTCATGGGTCAGCTACACAGGTCATGGGTCAGCTACACAACACAGGTCATGTTTCAGCTACACAGGTCATGGGTCAGCTACACAGGTCATGGGTCATCAACAATCACTCTTGTAACAAAAAGAAACTCTAGAAAAAAATTTGAGTAATGAGATAAAAATTTGAACGTTCAATTTTGAACATTTAAAAGTATTTCAAGTTGAACTCCGGCAATTATCTATATTTTGATTCAAAACGATGTCCGAAATCTTCATCGAAAAACTGCAAAAACGTGACCTGAATTTGTTTCCTCGTCATGTTGGTCGTTACCTCGTCATGTTGGTCGTTGCCTCGGTATGTTGGTCGTTACCTTGCCATGTTGGTCGTTACTTCGTCATGTTGGTCGTTACCTCGTCATGTTGGTCGTTGCCTCGTCATGTTGTTCGTTACCTCGTCATGCTGGTCGTTACCTTGTCATGTTGGTCGTAACCTCGTCATGTTGGTCGTTACCTTGTCATGTTGGTCGTTACCTTGTCATGTTGGTCGTAACCTCGTCATGTTGGTCGTTACCTTGTCATGTTGGTCGTTTCGTCGTCATGTTGGTCGTTACCTTGTCATGTTGGTCGTTACCTTGTCATGTTGGTCGTTACCTTGTCATGTTGGTCGTTTCTTCATCATGTTGGTCGTTACCTTGCCATGTTGGTCGTTACCTCGTCATGTTGGTCATTACCTCGTCATGTTGGTCGTTACCTCGTCATGTTGGTCGTTACCTTGTCATGTTGGTCGTTACCTTGTCATTTTGGTCGTTACCTTGTCATGTTGGTCGTTTCCTCATCATGTTGGTCGTTACCTTGCCATGTTGGTCGTTACCTCATCATGTTGGTCGTTACCTTGTCATGTTGGTCGTTACCTTGTCATGTTGGCCGTTACCTCATGTTGGTCGTTACCTTGTAATGTTGGTCGTTACCTCATCACGTTGGTCGTTACCTCATCATGTTGGTCGTTACCTTGTTATGTTGGTCGGATCATGTTTGTTGTTACCTTGTCATGTTTGTCGTTACCTTGGGACGTTGGTCATTACCTCGTTATGTTGGTCGTTACCTCGTTATGTTGGTCGTTATCTCATTATGTTGGTCGTTACCTCGTTATGTTGGTCGTTACCTTGTCATGTTAGCCGTTATCTTATGATGGTCGTTACCTTGTTACGTTGGTCGTTACCTCGTTATATTGGTCATTACCTCGTTATGTTGGTCGTTACCTTGTCATGTTGGTCGTTACGTTGTCATGTTAGCCGTTACCTCGTTAAGATGGTCGTTACCTTATGTTGGTCGTTTCCTCGTTATTCTGGTCGTTACCTCGTTATGCTGGTCGTTACATTGTCATGATGACCGTTACCTCGTTATGGTCGTTACCTTGTTATGTAGATTGTTACCTTGGTATGATGCTTGCTACCTTGTCATGATGGTCGTAACGTTATGTTTGTCGTTACCTCGTTATGTTGGTCATTATCTTGATATATTTGTTGTTACCTCGTCTTGTTGCCCGTTACCTTATGTTGGTCGTTACCTCGTTATGTTGTTCATTAAATTATTATTATGGTCCTTACCTTGATATGTTATTCGTTACCTCGTTATATTTATCGTTATTTTATGTTGGTGAGCGCATCCTGCATGAGCAACATGGGTGGGTGATGAGTTGCGTCAAGGGGGACTATTTACCCAATGTGTACATGCCAATATATTGCAAAAAAGTACTGCGAACATTGCAAAATGTTGCGAAAGCGTTAGTAGATGTTCTGAAAACATTTCTAGAAAATCGAAAAGTTACTAAAATATCTGAAAACGTCACAGGAATTACCTAAGACGTTGGTAGTATTGACAGGTTACTAGAGGTATCGCAGACGATACTGAAGCTACAAAAATACGTCACCAACAGTACAATTATAAACGGCATAGCTACAGCACCACCAGCAGCATTAAACGTAATCGTAGCGGAAGTAGCAGCAACGAAAGCAGCAGTAACTACAGCAAAAGTAACACCAGGAGTTGCTATTGCAATAATAGCAGTAGCAACAGCAAAGGCAGCACCATCAGAAACACGAGCCGAAGCAGTAAGAGCAGTGACTCTCCTAGCGGTCATAGAAACATACGGCAATCCGTGTTTACCAACGGGCGTCCAATCTCTCTATTTGTTATTGATAAGAGTTCCCTTTACACACGGCCAACAAAAATATATACGCATATAAATAAATCAAATATTCATACACCATCCACGAGGTGGGATGCGGGAGGAGCTTGAAAAACAGGGGAATCAAAGCGGCTCCGACCATTTGCGTAAAATGAACAGATTCAAGGGAATTAGTGCACAGGTGCAAAACGGTACTTGGAACAACGATGGGATTCCTTTGAGCCGCTTATGTAAACATGCCTGAACTATCTATTAATATCTATCAATTAAGCCAGGATCAAAAAGTACTGGCAGGTTTGAGGTCTTCGATAGATAATATATATATATATATATATATATATATATATATATATATATATATATATAATATATATATATATATATATATATATATATATATAAAGTGTCACTAACAATTTCTGCAGTTTACTGACACCATCCCACATTACTAACACTACCCCAGGTTACTAACACCATCCCAGATTACTAACACCATCCCAGGTTACTAACACCATCCCAGATTACTAACACCATCCCAGGTTACTAACACCATCCCAGATTACTAACACCACCCCAGATTACTAACACCATCCCAGATTACTAACACTACCCCAGGTTACTAACACCATCCCAGATTACTAACACCACCCCAGGTTACTAACACCATCCCAGGTTACTAACACTACCCCAGGTTAATAACACCATCCCAGGTTACTAACCACCCCAGGTCACTAACCACCCCAGGTCGCAAACACCAGCCCAGGTCACAAACACCACCCCAGGTCACAAACACCACCCCAGGTCACAAAAACCACCCCAGGTTACAAACACCACCCAGGTTACAAACAGCACCTCAGGTTACTAAACACCAGCCCAGGTCACAAACACCACCCCAGGTAACAAAAACCAACTCAGGTCACAAACACCACCCCAGGTCACAAACACCACCCCAGGTTACAAACACCACCCTAGGTCACTAACACCACCCCAGGTTACTAACACCACCCCAGGTCACAAACACCACCCCAGGTCACAAACACCTCCCCAGGTCAATAACACCATCTCAGGTCACTAACACCACCCCAGGTCACTAACACCAACCCAGGTCACTAACACCTCCCCAGGTCACTAACACCTCCCCAGGTCACTAACACCTTCGGAAAGTGCAAATACTTTTAGTTCAAATTACTCTAAGGAAGTTATGGAGAGTGAACACCGTGGCCGCTTGTTGGTATCCATAAACAATAACAACCCTGTAATTAGGAATACACTTACCCAAGACTCACATCATTACACTGACACTGTCACACATTTGTCCTCCTCTCACCACCCATAACTTATTCATAGTAATGTTCCTGACGCACTTCTTCCTCAGTCGTCTTCCCTTCTTGTTACTCTTCCTCTTTCTCCTCCTCCTCCCCTGCTTCTCTTTTTTCCCTCTTCCATTTCTCTCCTTTCGCCTTCTGCTGTCTCCCTTTTCCGCTACTAATTCTCTCACTTGTCTTCCTTCAAGTTTTGTGTCTCAGTATTGTGAAGATTTCGTGGGAATTACCCAGACTAATTAATTCAGATCAATAGAATAATTATGTACTTGTGGGAGGTAGGTGTTACATCCTCCCCGGCCGCCCACACGCCCACAGCCCGCTCACACCCTCAGCACGCTCCCCTCTCCCCTTACCGTGCCCGCACGCACTCTGTTCTCATTTGTCTCTGACACTGGCGCCTTAAGCTGCCCCAAAGGCAACCACACTTACCGCGCCCACTCCCTGATCACGCCCACACCATCAACACGCCCGCATGAAACATTCTTAGCACACCCGCGCTCTCAGCATGCTAGCAAGTTCAGCATGTTCTAAACCTTAGCATGCTCATACCATCAGCATGCTCATACCATCAGCATGCTCGTACCCTCAGCCCACCCCTACCCTCAGCCAACCCCTACCCTCAGCCTACCCCTACCATCAGCACGCCCACCCCATCACCACACCCACACCTCCCGCGCCTTCAGCATGTATTTACACTCCAAATGGTGGCATCGCCCATAATAAACCCATGACATGCCCATGGGCTCACTCATGATACCTTGAGGACATGATGCAAATGCTGTAGAAAACTTGGAGTTGACTCCAGGCTGAGGGACTGACTACCTCAAACTCCTCGTCTTCCACCGTTCTTCTCTGTAATGGACTGAAGAAGTCACTGGCTGGAGAAACGTTTCCGTAATAAAGATTCCCAAATGTTACACAAGTGTCTCATCATTCATGGGACCTGGACACGAGGATCAGCTGGTACACAAGTGTCTGCCGAAGAGCAATGGCACCAGCAACGCCCCCTGGAGGGTGTTCCTGGGGTATCAACGCTCCCGCGGCCCAGTCCACGACCACAACACTATCATCTCATGAAGTTCTCCCAGCATCAACTTTGTAATCAAGGCAGCAAAAAAGTTAAACCGACTTGGCTTTGAATCTGCCATCACTAACACAGTCACAAAGAAACCAAGTTCACTCCTGAAGTATGAAGTATTAGCCAAACTTATTCCCACCACATACGACACCAGATACGTAAATTATATGGAGAAGTATGGAAGTCAGCCTATTGATCTCCTTAAATCTAAACCTTGAAGTTGCCGCTGGAGTGAACACTGTACATTCTTCTCTCTTTCTCCCAATCTCTGTGAGAACTGATAAAATCCCTGGTGGACCAGACGAATGCTCAATAAAATGTCATACACCGCATTGTGTGTGTGTGTGTGTGTATGTGTACTCACCTATTTGTGGTTGCAGGGGTCGAGTCATAGCTCCTGGCCCCGCCTCTTCACTGATTGCTACTAGGTCCTCTCTCTCCCTGCTCCATGAGCTTTATCAAACCTAGTCTTAAAACTATGTATGGTTCCTGCCTCCACTATGTCGCTTTCTAGGCTATTCCACTTCCTGACAACTCTATGACTGAAGAAATACTTCCTAACATCCCTTTGACTCATAGGAGTCTTCAACTTCCAATTGTGACCCCTTGTTTCTGTGTCTCATCTCTGGAACTTTCTGTCCCTGTCCACCTTGTCAATTCCTCGCAGTATTTTGTATGTCGTTATCATGTCTCCCCTAACCCACCTGTTATCCAATGTCGTCAGGCCGATTTCCCTTAACCTTTCTTCTTAGCTCTGGGACTAGTCTTGTTGCAAACCTTTGCACTTTCTCTAATTTCTTGACGTGCTTGACCAGGTGTGGGTTCCAAACTGGTGCTGCATACTCCAGTATGGGCCTGACGTATATGGTGTACAGAGTCTTGAATGATTCCTTAGTGAGGTATCGGAACGCTATTCTCAGGTTTGCCAGGCGCACATATTCTGCAGCAGTTATCTGTTAAGTAAAAGGACACAAATGCAACTAATGTGACATTTTATTGTGGCAACGTTTCGCTCTCCAGGAGCTTTGTCAAGCCGATTACAGTTATCTGGTTGATGTGTGCCTCAGGAGATGTGCTCGGTATTATACTGACCCCAAAATTCTTTTCCTTGAGTGAGGTTTGGAGTCTTTGGCCACCTAGACTATACTCTCTGGGGTCTTCTTTGCCCTTCGCCAATCTTCACGACTTTGCATTTGGCGGGGTTAAATTGCTGGACCAGGCTTGCAGCCTGTACAGATCCATTTGTTAGTCCTGCCTGATTCTCATCGATTTAATTCTCCTCATTAACTTCACATCATCTGCAAACAATTACACTTCTGAGTCTATTCATTCCTACGTGTAATTTTCATTTACCAAAAACAGCACTGGTCTTAGGACTGACCCTTGTGGAACCCTGCTCTTCAAAGTCGCCCACTCTGACACCTCGTCACGTACGATGACTCTTTGTTACCTCCCTGTCAGTTATTGTCTGATCCATTGCAGTGCCCTTCCAGCTTTTGCACAAATCTCTTGTGAGGAACTGTGTCGAAGGCCTTCTTGCAGTCCAAGAAAATGCAATCAACCCACCTCTCTCTCTCGCGTCGTACCTCCGTTACCTTGTCATAAAACTTCAGTAGGTTTGTAACACAGGATTTCCCTTCCCTTAAACCGTGCTGGTTGTCGTTTATAAGCTTGTGTCTTTCTAGGTGTTCCACCACTCTCCTCCTGATGATCTTCTCCATGACTTTGCATGCTATACACGTGTGTGAAACTGGTCTGTAGTTTACTGCTTCGTGTCTGTCTCCTTTCTTAAAAATTGTGAGTGTGTGAGTATATGTGTGTGTGTGTGTGTGTGTGTGTGTACTCACCTAATTGTACTCACCTAATTGTGGTTGCAGGGGTCGAGACTCAGCTCCTGGCCCCGCCTCTTCGCTGTCCGCTACTGGGTCTCTGCTCTCCCTGCTCCATGAGCTTTATCATACCTTGTTTTAAAACTATGTATGGTGTGTCGTTATTCCACTTCCCGACCACTCTGTGATAGAATAAATACTTCCTAACATCCCTGTGATTCATCTGAGTCTTCAACTTCCAACTGTGTCCCCTTGTTGCTGTGTCCCATCTCTGGAACATCCTGTCTCTGTCCACCTTGTCATTCCTCTCAGTGTGTGTGTGTGCACGCGCGTGCTTATGTGCGCATGTACACAAGTGAATAACTGCTATGCAAATATTTTGATAGGGGAAACTTGCATTGATAAAGAGCCCAAAAATATTGGCAGAAAGTGGTAAAGAAGATGAATGCGAGGAGCCAGAGTTGCTTCCCAGGGGAGGAGATAAGACTTCTTGAGGGGACACTCGAGAAGAGCTTTGTTTACAAACACAATCACTGAGATATCCAATGAACGACGGAGACTAATGACTAAGTTCTACAGCTGCTCATGATAATTCCGTTACTGCTGCTGCTGCTGCTGCTGTTGTTTCTGTTAATAATACTGCTGTTGTTTCTGTTAAGGCTGCTTCTGTTGCTAATTTTGCTGCTGCTCTTGCTTCTTTTAATGCTGCTGCTGTTGCTGCTGTTTCTGTTAATGCTGCTACTGTTGTTGCTGCTGCTAATTCCTCTGCTTCTGTTAATGGTGTCTCTGCTGCTGCTTTTGTCTCTCCTCTTAACCTTTCCACTTCCTGACTAACTTTCCTTACTACAGTTCTTATTCCATTTTATCTTTCCTTTGCTTATTCCCTTTTGGATTAAAGAGAAATTTACTTCTTCAATCTTGTTCTCTCTACTTTGCTTCTTCCCAAATTCTTCTTATCTTTGCTTCTTCCCAAATTCTTCTTCTCTTTGCTTCTTCCCAAATTCCCGACTTTCCATTTCATTTTTCACTTGCTCCTTATTTATCCTCGTCTTCACCCTCTCTATCATCTTTGCCAAGTCTTCCTTGGACTATTCCGCTGAAGTGCTCTTGATTCAAGGGATTGGATCAACTCTCGTCTTGGATTAATTCTGTCTTCCACTCTAAAGGCTCTGTATGACCCCTTGCGGGTTTAGCGCCGCTGGTGAATGTGGTAGTGGTACCTGGAGGCTTCAGGGATTTTTCTGGGTCAACGCCCCCACGGCCCGGTCCCAGACCAGGTCTCCCTGTGGATCAAGGCCTGATCAACTAGGCTGTTTCTGCTGTGTCCCATCTCTGGAACATTCTGTTTGTCCACCTTGTCGATTCCTCTCAGTATTTTATATGTCGTTATCATATCCCCTCTATCTCTCCTGTCTTCCAGTGTCGTCAGGTTGATTTCCCTTAACCTCTCCTCGTAGGACATACCCCTTAGCTCCGGGACTAGTCTTGTTGCAAACCTTTGCACTTTCTCTAGTTTCCTTACATGCTTTGGCAAGGTGTGGGTTCCAAACTGGCGCTGCATACTCCAGTATGGGCCTAACGTACACAGTGTACAGGGTCCTGAACGATTCTTTATTAAGATGTCGGAATGCTGTTCTTAGGTTAGCTAGGCGCCCATATGCTGCAGCAGTTATTTGGTTGATGTGCGCCTCAGGAGATGTGCCTGGTGTGTGTGTGTGTGTGTGTGTGTGTGTGTGTGTGTGTGTGTGTACTCATCTAATTGTGTTTGCAGGGGTCGAGACTTAGCTCCTGGCCCCGCCTCTTCACTGACCGCTACTAGGTCCTCTCTCTCCCTGCTCCATGAGCTTTATCATACCTCGTCTTAAAGCTATGTATGGTTCCTGCCTCCACTACATCACTTGCCAGACTATTCCACTTCCTGACAACTATATGACTGAAGTTACCATTTTGTCCTAGGCACATGTCGATTAGACACTAGGTCTGTTTTATGTGTGTGTGTGTGTGTGTACTCACCTAATTGTACTCACCTAATTGTGGTTGCAGGGGTCGAGACTCAGCTCCTGGCCCCGCCTCTTCGCTGTCTGCTACTGGGTCTCTGCTCTCCCTGCTCCATGAGCTTTATCATACCTTGTCTTAAAACTATGTATGGTTCCTGCCTCCACTATATCATTCTCTAGTCCATTCCACTTCCTGACTACTCTGTGGCTGAAGAAATGTTTCCTGACATCCCTTTGACTCATCTGAGTCTTCAGCTTCCAGTTGTGTCCCCTTGTTTCTGTGTTCCTCTCTGAAACAACCTGTCACTATCTACCTTGTCAATTCCCGCAGTATTTTGTATGTCGTTATCATGTCTCCTCTGACCCTTCTTTCCTCCAGTGTTGTTAGTCCTATTTCCCTCAGCCTTTCTTCATAAGACAGACCCTGAGTTGTGGAACTAACCTTGTCGCAAACCTTTGCACTTTCTCTAGTTTCTTGACGTGCTTGACCAGGTGTGGGTTCCAGACTGGTGCTGCATACTCTAGTATGGGCCTGACGTATACGGTATACAGTGTCTTGAACGATTCCTTGTTAAGGTAACGGAACGCTAATCTTAAGTTTGCCAGTCGCCCATATGCTGCCGCGGTTATCTGGTTGATGTGTGCTTCCGGAGACGTGCTTGGTGTTATACTCACCCCAAGGTCTTTCTCCTTTGTTGAGGTTTGTAGCCTTTGTCCACCTAGCCTGTACTCTGTCAGCGGTCTTCTTTGCCCTTCTCCGATCTTCATGACTTTGCATTTGGTGGGGTTAAATTCGAGAAGCCAGTTGCTAGACCAGATGTCAAGCTGTGTGTGTGTGTGTGTGTGTGTGTGTGTGTGTGTGTGTGTGTGTGTGTGTGTGTGTGTGTGTGTGTGTGTGTAAGGAAACACTTCGAAATGTTTCCGCCCCTCCGGGAATAGAACCCGGGCCGTGTGTGTGTAGGTGTGTGTGTGTGTGTGTACGTGCGTGCGTATGTACGTTCGTGAAGGGAGGTGGGTTGGGGTTAGTGGGGAGGTTGGGGTGAGTGGGGAGGTTGGGGTGAGTGGGGAGGTTGGGAGGTTGGGGAAGGCAGGGTAGGCTGTGAGTGAGTATCACAATCAGTCAGTCAATAGAGTAGCCATTACCGTCTGTGACAGTCCCATTGTCACGCCCCCTTTCCCCTCCAACCTTCCCTCCCCCTACCAACCTTCCCTCCCCCTACCAACCTTCCCTCCCCTTACCAACCTTCCCTTCCCCCTCCAACCTTCCCTCCCACCTCCAACCTCCCCTCCCCACCTCCAACCCCAAACCTTTTTAGCAATTTTTTTTTAATGTAACTATTTTCTCTATTTTCTTAATTTATCTTTGAACTCCCCTTCCCCTCTTTCTATGACATTCTCCTCCCATTCTCCCCACTCATGCAGCTGTGTGTGGGGGGAGAATCACCCCCACATGACCCCAATCGATAGTTATGGAGGGTATTCTCTCTCTTGCACAATCTATCCTCCAAATACCATAATATTACACTGTTGCTTAGACAGTCGTAATGGTGACTGTTTTCAAACAGTGAATATCTGACACAGAATTTCATTTTACATTGTATCTATTGTTGTTCTATGGTAGTATTGGTTCATTTTTATTGGGAGGAGTGTTTACACCACTCCCTTGCTATGTTTACACCTCTCCCCTGCGATGTTTACACCTCTCCCCTGCGATGTTTACACCTCTCCCCTGCGATGTTTACACCACTCCCTTGCTATGTTTACACCTCTCCCCTGCGATGTTTACACCTCTCCCTTGCTATGTTTACACCTCTCCCCTGCGATGTTTACACCTCTCCCTTGCTATGTTTACACCTCTCCCCTGCGATGTTTACACCTCTCCCCTGCGATGTTTACACCTCTCTCCTGCGATGTTTACACCTCTCCCCTGCTATGTTTATACATCTCCCCTGCTATGTTTACACCTCTCCCCTGTGATGTTTACACCTATCTCCTGCGATGTTTACACCTCTCCCCTGCGATGTTTACACCTCTCCCCTGCTATGTTTATACATCTCCCCTGCTATGTTTACACCTCTCCCCTGCGATGTTTACACCTCTCCCTGCGATGTTTACACCTCTCCCCTGCGATGTTTACACCTCTCCCTGCGATGTTTACACCTCTCCCTGCGATGTTTACACTCTCCCTCCCTGCGATGTTTACACCTCTCCCTGCTATGTTTACACCTCTCCCCTGCTATGTTTATACCTCTCCCCTGCGATGTTCACACCTCTCCCCTGCGATGTTTACACCTCTCTCCTGTAATGTTTACACCTCTCCCCTGCGATGTTTACACCTCTCCCCTGCGATGTTTACACCTCTCTCCTGCGATGTTTACACCTCTCCCCTGCGATGTTTACACCTCTCCCCTGCGATGTTTATACCTCTCCTTGCGATGTTTATACCTCTCCCCTGCTATGTTTATACCTCTCCCCTGCGATGTTTATACCTCTCTCTTGCGATGTTTATACCTCTCCCCTGCTATGTTTATACCTCTCCCCTGCGATGTTTATACCTCTCCCCTGCGATGTTTACACCTCTCCCCTGCTATGTTTATACCTCTCCCCTGCTATGTTTACACCTCTCCCCTGCTATGTTTACACCTCTCCCCTGCTATGTTTACACCTCTCCCCTGCTATGTTTATACCTCTCCCCTGCGATGTTTACACCTCTCCCTGCGATGTTTACACCTCTCCCCTGCGATGTTTATACGTCTCCCCTGCGATGTTTATACCTCTCCCCTGCTATGTTTACACCTCTCCCCTGCGATGTTTACACCTCTCCCCTGCTATGTTTACACCTCTCCCCTGCGATGTTTACACCTCTCCCCTGCGATGTTTACACCTCTCTCATGCGATGTTTACACCTCTCCCCTGCGATGTTTACACCTCTCCCCTGCGATGTTTAAACCTCTCCTGCTATGTTTATACCTTCTCCCTGCTGATGTCTTATACCTCTCCCCTGCTATGTTTATACCTCTCCTCTGCTATGTTTACACCTCTCCCCTGCTATGTTTACACCTCTCCAATGCTATGTTTACACCTCTCCCCTGCGATGTTTACACCTCTCTCCTGCGATGTTTACACCTCTCAACTGCTATGTTTACACCTCTCCCCTGCTATGTTTATACCTCTCCCCTGCTATGTTTACACCTCTCCCCTGCTATGTTTACACCTCTCCCCTGCTATGTTTACATCTCTCCCTTGCTATGTTTACACCTCTCCCCTGCTATGTTTACACCTCTCCCCTGCTATATTTATACCTCTCCCCTGCGATGTTTACACCTCTCCCCTGCGTTGTTTATACCTCTCCCCTGCGATGTTTATATCTCTCCCCTGCTATGTTTACACCTCTCCCATGCTATGTTTACACCTCTCCCCTGCTATGTTTAAACCTCTCCCCTGCGATGTTTACACCTCTCCCCTGCGATGTTTACACCTCTTCCCTGCGATGTTTATACCTCTCCTCTGCGATGTTTATACCTCTCATCTGCGATGTTTATACCTCTCCCCTGCTATGTTTATACCTCTCCCCTGCGATGTTTATACCTCTCCCTTGCGATGTTTATACCTCTCCCCTGCTATGTTTACACCTCTCCCCTGCTATGTTTACACCTCTCCCCTGCTATGTTTACACCTCTCCCCTGCGATGTTTACACCTCTCTCCTGCGATGTTTACACCTCTCCCCTGTTATGTTTACACCTCTCCCCTGCTATGTTTATACCTCTCCCCTGCTATGTTTACACGTCTCCCCTGCTATGTTTACACCTCTCCCTTGCTATGTTTACACCTCTCCCCTGCTATGTTTATACCTCTCCCCTGCGATGTTTACACTTCTCCCCTGCGATGTTTATACCTCTCCCCTGCGATGTTTACACCTCTCCCCTGCGATGTTTACACCTCTCCCCTGCGATGTTTATACCTCTCTCCTGCGATGTTTATACCTCTCTCCTGCGATGTTTATACATCTCTCCTGCGATGTTTATACCTCTCTCCTGCGATGTTTATACCTCTCTCCTGCGATGTTTATACCTCTCTCCTGCGATGTTTATACCTCTCCCCTGCGATGTTTATACCTCTCCCCTGCGATGTTTATACCTCTCTCCTGCGATGTCTATACCTCTCTCCTGCGATGTTTATACCTCTCTCCTGCGATGTTTATACCTCTCTCCTGCGATGTTTATACCTCTCTCCTGCGATGTTTATACCTCTCTCCTGCGATGTTTACACCTCTCCCCTGCGATGTTTACACCTCTCCCCTGCGACGTTTACACCTCTCCCCTGCGACGTTTACACCTCTCCCCTGCGACGTTTACACCTCTCCCCTGCGACGTTTACACTTCTCCCTGCGATATTAATACCTCTCCCCTGCGATGTTTACACATCTTCCCTGCGACGTCTGCATCTCTCTCCTGCGACGTTTTCACCTCCGCTGCGACGTCTGCACCTCTCCCTACGACGTCAACTCTAAAGAGTCAACTCCTCCTGCCTGGTAGCTTCCCTCTGAAGATTCCTCCAGCCAGTTCCACCTGGGTTCTCCTCCATAGAGGAGCTGAAGAGAGTCTTCGTATACATGCATGTATATTTCGCAGTCATACACGTGAATGCAAACTTTGGTGTTTATACTAGCATGTGCTGCCATCTATCTCATCGTTCATGAAACATCTTTCCCTCATTACGACAGCAGTTAGACTGACTTACGTTGTATACTTATGTATTATTTGAGGTTCCCGTTATGACCATACGAGTTATACATGCGTACAAAAATCGTAAGAGCTATACACATGAATGATGGTCATAAGAGCTCTACAGATGTATGATCTACAAATCATACATGTGTATGACTGTATGATGAATCTAGGTCCTTAATAGTGGCTCAGGGGTCTTTCATAGTGGCCCAGGGGTCTTCCATAGTGGCCTAGTGGTCTTATAGTGGCCCAATGGTGCTTCAAAATGGCCCAATAGTCTTTCAGAGTGGCTAGGGAGACTATGACCTCCCCTGCATCCATCCCAGCCTTCAGATCCTGACCTCACCTGACCTCTGGATCTTCATCTTATTTTCCATGAACGTCACCTGACCTGCACCTTACCCCTCTGTGCTCTCTACACTGTTGAGTCCGTGTTAGTTGTTATTGTGTAAACGGAAAGCTCTTTACAATAACATTGGTTCACGACCTATGGACCCGGGGTTCACTCTTGCCCGGGTGCTCCTATTCAATTAGCAATAAATAGGTACATGCTTATTAGCCGACTATTGTGGGCTGCATCCTGGGGGATAGTAGTAAGCCTTAAATAAGACTAGGCTTTACGTAGAATTGTTCTCATTCTGTAAATTTAGCGTATTAAAACTATATTCGTCAGAGAAGAGCAACATGGCTGGTATTTCAGGCGTACTTATTAAGTATAAGAGTCTTTGCAACTTTGCTGACAAAGAAGCTTCCTATTATATCAGCGAGAGATTAAATTAGGTACACAAGGTACGAAGTAAGTCCTTCAGTATGTCCTTGGGTACACGGTGTTCAGATATGTACAACAATTACTGGATAAATGTTCAGACAAGTACAAAAAATATTGAAAAAATATTTAAAAAAAAATCTGCGACATAATTAATAATATATATAAGTGTATATCATTTCATTGTTTACATATTTTCAATGGAGATCTGCAACTCATTTTATAACTAATTGCAATTTGATAATAATGAGGTGTCACAGCCTAAGGTCGGCAAACTAATATATATATATATAATATATATATATATATATATATATATATATATATATATATATATATATATATATATATATATATATATATATATATATATATCAAAAGATCACAGTAAACAGGTGATATCAAAATATGCAAGAAAACCACTATGAAAAATAGAAGAATTCCAAGCGCTTTCGTGACTACTCACATTATCAAGGAACTATAACAGGAAACATGACAAGAAGGGCCTATATAAGGGGCGAGACTACACCTCACAGTCACATCACACTAACAAAGACTACACCTCACAGTAGCGTAACATCTCACGACTCTGTGAAGAGAACATAAGAACATAAGAACATAAGAAAGGAGGAACACTGCAGCAGGCCTGTTGGCCTATACTAGGCAGGTCCTTCACAATCCGTCCCACTAACAGAATATTTGCTCAACCCAATTTTCAATGCTACCCAAGAAATAAGCTTTGACAATTCTACCCACTCATGTGCGAGTCCCACTCAAATCCAACCCCTCTCACTCATGAATTTATCCAACCTAAATTTGAAACTACCCAAGGTCCTAGCTTCAATAACCCTACTAGGCAGACTGTTCCACTCATCAAACCAATACTTTCCTATATCCTTTCTAAATCTAAACTTATCTAACTTGAATCCATTATTGCGGGTTCTCTCTTGAGAATATCCTCAAGACCTTATTTATATCCCCTTTGTTAATACCCATTTTCCACTTGTATACCTCGATCATGTCTCCCCTCATTCTACGTCTTACAAGTGAATGTAATTTTAGGGTCTTCAATCTTTCTTCGTAAGGAAGATTTCTAATGCTATGTATTAATTTAGTCATTCTACGCTGAATGTTTTCTAACGAATTTATGTCCATTCTGTAATATGGAGACCAGAACTGAGCTGCGTAATCTAGGTGAGGCCTTACTAATGATGTATAAAGCTGTAATATAACCTCTGGACTTCTGTTGCTAACACTTCTTGATATAAATCCCAGTAATCTATTTGCCTTATTACGTACGCTTAGGCATTGCTGTCTTGGTTTAAGGTTGCTGCTTACCATCACCCCCAAGTCCTTCTCGCAATCTGTATGGCTAAGTTCTACGTTATTTAACTTATAAGTGCTTGGGTTATGGACACTCCCGAGCTTCAGAACCTTGCATTTATCTACATTGAACTGCATCTGCCACTTTTCTGACCACGAATTAAGTTTGTCTAAATCTTCCTGAAGTTCTATGACATCTATGTTTGAATCAATTATCCTACCTATCTTCGTGTCGTCGGCGAATTTGCTCATATCACTAGTAATTCCCTCATCAAGGTCATTGATATATATTATAAATAACAATGGGCCTAAGACTGATCCCTGTGGAACACCACTTGTTACAAGTCCCCATTCGGATTTAACCCCATTTATGCACACTCTCTGCTTCCTATTGGTGAGCCATGACTCGATCCATGACAGCACTTTTCCCCCAATGCCATGAGCTGCCACTTTCTTTAATAGTCTCTGGTGCGGTACTCTATCAAAAGCCTTACTAAAGTCTAAATAAACAATATCGAATTCTTTATCGTGATCAACAGCCTCAAAAGCTTTACTGAAGAAGGTTAATAAATTAGATAGGCAGGAACGGCCCCTCGTGAATCCATGCTGGGTATCATTAATCAAATTATGGTTATCTAGATGGCTTCTAATAATATCAGCTATAATTGACTCTAGTAATTTGCCTACAATTGAGGTCAGGCTTATTGGGCGGTAGTTTGACGGTAGTGACTTGTCCCCTGCTTTAAAAATAGGAATTACATTAGCCATCTTCCACATATCAGACACTACACCTGTTTGAAGAGATAAATTAAAAATGTTAGATATTGGTTCACAGAGTTCCATTTGCATTCCTTAAGAACCCTTGCAAAAAGCTCATCAGGACCCGGCGATTTATTTTGTTTCAGTCGGTCCAGCTGTTTCATAATCATTTCGCTAGTGACTGTGATATTACATAATTTATCTTCTTCTGGGCCTCTGTAAAAATTAATTACTGGGATATTATAATGTCTTCCTGTGTGAAAACCGAGAGAAAATAATTATTAAAAATAGAGCACATATCATTCTCCTTGTCAGTAAGATGCCCAAAGTTATTTTTAAGGGGACCTATCTTATCCCTAACTTTTGTTCTATAAACCTGGAAAAAACTTTTTGGGTTAGTTTTTGAATCCCTAGCAACTTTAATTTCATAGTCCCGTTTAGCTTTTCTTATTCCCTTTTTAACGTCCCTCTTAATGTCAGTATACTGATTTATAAGATGACCCTCACCTCTTTTTATGCGCCTATAAATTCCTTTCTTCTGCCCTAAAGATATTTGAGCCTATTATTCATCCATTTTGGGTCATTTCTACTTGATCTAATTTCTTTATACAGGGATGGGGTTCACTTATCCAGGTCTGGGGTGGGGGCACTGGCAACTGCAGTGGAGGGAGCTGTTAGGGCTTTAAACTAGAAATAGTTAGTGGTATGGGTTTTGGGGGAAAACAGAGAAGTCCCAGTGTAGTAATATTATAAGTTGTAGGAGAACTAGTAATAGGCAGAATAAGGTGGACAGTGGAAAGCTAGTGACACTAGATGACAAGGACAGTAATAGGTATAGTGGAAAAACAGAGATGAGCAGGAAGGGTAAAGAGAAAGGAGGGTCTCTAAATATATATTACACCAATAGTCGTAGTGCTAGGAATAAGATGGACGAGTTGAGATTAGTTGCAAGTACGGGTAATATTGATGTTTTTGCAATAACTGAGACATGGTTTAATATGAAAAATCGGACTTGCCTGCCGAATGTCACATTCAGGGTTTTAAATTGTTCCAAGTAGACAGAAGTATCGGGAAAGGGGTGGGGTGGCACTCTATGTCCGTGATCATTTAAATTGTTGCATAAAAACGGGTATAAAGTCTGAATTAACACATACAGAGTCTGTCTGGATAGAATTTTCAGAGGGTGTGAAAAATTGATTTTAGGCGTGATTTACCGTCCTCCAAACTTAGATAGGGAACAAGGAGACTACTTTGGGAGGAAATTGTTAAGGCCACAAGACACGATAACGTAGTAATTCTAGGGGACTTTAACTTTAGTCAGATTGATTGGAATTTCATGACAGGGAATTTAGAATCTAACGACTTTTTAAAAGTAGTTCAGGATTGCTTTTTGAAGCAGTTTGTAACAGAACCTACAAGGGAAATAACCTACTTGACTTGGTTCTGGCAAGCAAGGAAACCCTTGTTAATAATTTAGAAATTACAGAGGAACTCGGCTCAAGCGACCACAAGTCAATTACCTTTAGCATTGAATGGATGTATGATAGTAGGGATAATTCAGTAATGGTCCCAGATTTTCGCTTAGCAGATTATAATGGACTTAGAGAACACTTATCAACTGTGGACTGGGGTGAAGAAGAGAGGTATCAATATGACAGTTTTCTTAACACTATACAGGCTGCCCAAAGAACATTTATCCCGTATAAAGAAATTAGATCAAGTAGAAATGACCCAAAATGGATGAATAATAGGCTCAAATATCTTTTAGGGCAGAAGAAAGGAATTTATAGGCGCATAAAAAGAGGTGAGGGTCATCTTATAAATCAGTATACTGACATTAAGAGGGACGTTAAAAATGGAATAAGAAAATCTAAACGGGACTATGAAATTAAAGTTGCTAGGGATTCAAAAACTAACCCAAAAAGTTTTTCCAGGTTTATAGAAAAAAAAAAATTTAGGGATAAGATAGGTCCCCTTAAAAATAACTTTGGGCATCTTACTGACAAGGAGAATGATATGTGCTCTATTTTTAATAATTATTTTCTCTCGGTTTTCACACAGGAAGACATTAATAATATCCCAGTAATTAATTTTTACAGAGGCCCAGAAGAAGATAAATTATGTAATATCACAGTCACTAGCGAAATGATTATGAAACAGCTGGACCGACTGAAACAAAATAAATCGCCGGGTCCTGATGAGCTTTTTGCAAGGGTTCTTAAGGAATGCAAAATGGAACTCTGTGAACCAATATCTAACATTTTTAATTTATCTCTTCAAACAGGTGTAGTGTCTGATATGTGGAAGATGGCTAATGTAATTCCTATTTTTAAAGCAGGGGACAAGTCACTACCGTCAAACTACCGCCCAATAAGCCTGACCTCAATTGTAGGCAAATTACTAGAGTCAATTATAGCTGATATTATTAGAAGCCATCTAGATAACCATAATTTGATTAATGATACCCAGCATGGATTCACGAGGGCCGTTCCTGCCTATCTAATTTATTAACCTTCTTCAGTAAAGCTTTTGAGGCTGTTGATCACGATAAAGAATTCGATATTGTTTATTTAGACTTTAGTAAGGCTTTTGATAGAGTACCGCACCAGAGACTGTTAAAGAAAGTGGCAGCTCATGGCATTGGGGGAAAAAGTGCTGTCATGGATCGAGTCATGGCTCACCAATAGGAAGCAGAGAGTGTGCATAAATGGGGTTAAATCCGAATGGGGACTTGTAACAAGTGGTGTTCCACAGGGATCAGTCTTAGGCCCATTGTTATTTATAATATATATCAATGACCTTGATGAGGGAATTACTAGTGATATGAGCAAATTCGCCGACGACACGAAGATAGGTAGGATAATTGATTCAAACATAGATGTCATAGAACTTCAGGAAGATTTAGACAAACTTAATTCGTGGTCAGAAAAGTGGCAGATGCAGTTCAATGTAGATAAATGCAAGGTTCTGAAGCTCGGGAGTGTCCATAACCCAAGCACTTATAAGTTAAATAACCTAGAACTTAGCCATACAGATTGCGAGAAGGACTTGGGGTGATGGTAAGCAGCAACCTTAAACAAAGACAGCAATGCCTAAGCGTACGTAATAAGGCAAATAGATTACTGGGATTTATATCAAGAAGTGTTAGCAACAGAAGTCCAGAGGTTATATTACAGCTTTATACATCATTAGTAAGGCCTCACCTAGATTACGCAGCTCAGTTCTGGTCTCCATATTACAGAATGGACATAAATTCGTTAGAAAACATTCAGCGTAGAATGACTAAATTAATACATAGCATTAGAAATCTTCCTTACGAAGAAAGATTGAAGACCCTAAAATTACATTCACTTGTAAGACGTAGAATGAGGGGAGACATGATCGAGGTATACAAGTGGAAAATGGGTATTAACAAAGGGGATATAAATAAGGTCTTGAGGATATCTCTCCAAGAGAGAACCCGCAATAATGGATTCAAGTTAGATAAGTTTAGATTTAGAAAGGATATAGGAAAGTATTGGTTTGGAAATAGGGTAGTTGATGAGTGGAACAGTCTGCCTAGTAGGGTTATTGAAGCTAGGACCTTGGGTAGTTTCAAATTTAGGTTGGATAAATTCATGAGTGAGAGGGGTTGATTTGAGTGGACTCGCATGAGTGGTAGAATTGTAAAGCTTATTTCTTGGGTAGCTTTGAAAATTGGTTGAGCAAATATTCTGTTAGTGGATGGATTGTGAAGGACCTGCCTAGTATGGGCCAACAGGCCTGCTGCAGTGTTCCTCTTTCTTATGTTCTTTATGTTCTTAGTATAAATGGTTCTTTGGGCATGCCTGTTATAATGTTCTGTTCTATAGGAAAAACTGTCATATTGATACCTCTCTTCTTCACCCCAGTCCACAGTTGATAAGTGTTCTCTAAGTCCATTATAATCTGCTAAGCGAAAATCTGGGACCATTACTGAATTATCCCTACTATCATACATCCATTCAATGCTAAAGGTAATTGACTTGTGGTCGCTTGAGCCGAGTTCCTCTGTAATTTCTAAATTATTAACAAGGGTTTCCTTGCTTGCCAGAACCAAGTCAAGTAGGTTATTTCCCTTGTAGGTTCTGTTACAAACTGCTTCAAAAGCAATCCTGAACTACTTCTAAAAAGTCGTTAGATTCTAAATTCCCTGTCATGAAATTCCAATCAATCTGACTAAAGTTAAAGTCCCCTAGAATTACTACGTTATCGTGTCTTGTGGCCTTAACAATTTCCTCCCAAAGTAGTCTCCTTGTTCCCTATCTAAGTTTGGAGGACGGTAAATCACGCCTAAAATCAATTTTTCACACCCTCTGAAAATTCTATCCAGACAGACTCTGTATGTGTTAATTCAGACTTTATACCCGTTTTTATGCAACAATTTAAATGATCACGGACATAGAGTGCCACCCCACCCCTTTCCCGATACTTCTGTCTACTTGGAACAATTTAAAACCCTGAATGTGACATTCGGCAGGCAAGTCCCGATTTTCATATTAAACCATGTCTCAGTTATTGCAAAAACATCAATATTACCGTACTTGCAACTAATCTCAACTCGTCCATCTTATTCCTAGCACTACGACTATTGGTGTAATGGGTATTAACAAAGGGGATATAAATAAGGTCTTGAGGATATCTCTCCAAGAGAGAACCCGCAATAATGGATTCAAGTTAGATAAGTTTAGATTTAGAAAGGATATAGGAAAGTATTGGTTTGGAAATAGGGTAGTTGATGAGTGGAACAGTCTGCCTAGTAGGGTTATTGAAGCTAGGACCTTGGGTAGTTTCAAATTTAGGTTGGATAAATTCATGAGTGAGAGGGGTTGGATTTGAGTGGGACTCCGCATGAGTGGGTAGAATTGTCAAAGCTTATTTCTTGGGTAGCATTGAAGTGGGTTGAGCAAATATTCTGTTAGTGGGATGGAATGTGAAGGACCTGCCTAGAATGGGCCAACAGGCCTGCTGCAGTGTTCCTCCTTTCTTATGTTCTTATATATTTAGAGACCCTCCTTTCTCTTTACCCTTCCTGCTCATCTCTGTTTTTCCACTATACCTATTACTGTCCTTGTCATCTAGTGTCACTAGCTTTCCACTATCCACCTTATTCTGCCTATTACTAGTTCTCCTACAACTTATAATATTACTACACTGGGACTTCTCTGTTTTCCCCCCAAAACCCATACCACTAACTATTTCTAGTTTAAAGCCCTAACAGCTCCCTCCACTGCAGTTGCCAGTGCCCCCACCCCAGACCTGGATAAGTGAACCCCATCCCTGGCATACATGTCATTTCTGCCATAGAAGAGGTCCCAGTTGTCAATGAATGTTACTGAATTTTCCTTACAGTATTTGTCCAGCCAGCAATTGACACCAATTGCCCTGGACAGCCATTCATTTCAACTCCTCTCCTTGGCAAAATACCACATATGACAGGGTTCCCACCCTTCTTCCTAATTATGTCTATTGCTAACCTAAACCTGCTAGTCAGGTCCTCACTCCTACGTCTGCCAACATCGTTGCCTCCAGCACTGAGACAGATAATAGGATTGCTCCCATTACCTCTCATGATGTCGTCCAGACGGCTAACAATATCCTCCATCCCAGCCCCAGGAAAGCAAACCTCTGTCTCCTACTCCTATCAATCAAACAGAAAGCCCTATCCATGTACCTAACCTGACTGTCCCCAACAACAACAATGTTTTTACCTTCCTTTGTGTCTTTCGTCGTGACGCTCCCAGAAGTCGACTCACATTCATCGGGTAGCACGGAGAATGGGTTCGATGTTTCCACAACATTCTCCTGGGTCTTCGTTGTTTCTACTCTCCACCCGTCCTCTTGAGCCTTAACTTTGTCCCATGCGTTTTAGCCACTGTCCAGGTTCCTTTCCTGGCTTGAGGATTCTCAACAGGAGGATTACTACGAATCCTCTTGTTTTCCTCAGTCAGTCGCTGTATCTCAAGCTTAGCTACCCTCAGTTCTTCCTTCAGCTGCTGGTAGAGTAGCTCAAGAGAGGACATCTTCTTCAGATTGACAGAGGTTGCAACATTTCTTGATATAAATCCGTACTATGTGCCTATTAAGCGGCTTAGGCATTGCTGTCTTGGTTTAAGGTTGCTGCTACCATCACCCCAAGTCCTTCAGAATCTGTATGGCTAATTTTCTAGTATTTAACTAAATCTTGGGTTATGGACACCCCAGCTTCAGAACCTTGCATTTATCTACATTGAACTGCATCTGTCACTTTTCTGACCGAATTAAGTTTTCTAAATCTTCCTGAAGTTCTTGAATATGTTTGAATCAATTACCCTACTATCTTCGTTGCGGAAATTTGCTCATATCAAAATTCCTATCAAGGTCATTGATATATATTATAAATAACAAGATTTATGATATCAATTTTTTGGCCCTCATTGTTACCCTTCCTAAACCCATACCTCTAACTAACCCTAGTTTAAGCCTAACAACATCCTCAACTGAGCTAGCGAAATCCTCACTTCCCCTGGATAAGTGAACCCCATCCGGGCTATGCATTTCGGCCATGAAGTGGTCCAGTTGTCAAGAAGGGGCTTATCTTCAGTGTTTGCCAAGGCAATTTATCCAATCGCTCTGGACCCATTCATTCCAACACCCCTTCTTGGCAAATGCCACATATAACAGGGCTCTCCTTCTTCCTAATGATGTCTAGTCCTTATACCTACTAACTAAACCCTCACTTCACGCACTGCAACATTGCCTCCAGCACTGGGCAGATAATAGGATTGATCCATTACCACATGATGTTGTCAAGCCGGCTCAATGTCTTCCATCCCCCCCAGGAAAGCAAACCTCTGTCTCCTACTCCTATCTTTCAAGCAGAAGGCCCTATCCATATATCTCTTGCTATCCCCAACAACAACAATGTTTTACCTTCCTTGGTCCCTTCGAGCTTCCCAGTAGTCGACTCACATTCTCTGGTAGCCAGAAAGAGTTCAATTTTATAAGAACATAAGAACATAAGAAAGGAGGAACACTGCAGCAGGCCTGTTGGCCCATTCTAGGCAGGTCCTTCACATTCCATCCCACTAACAGAATATTTGTTCAACCTAATTTTCAATGCTACCCAAGAAATAAGCTTTGATAATTTTATTTACTCATGTGCAATTCCCACTCAAATCCAACCCCTTTCACTCATGAATTTATCCAACCTAAATTTAAAACTACCCAAGGTCCTTGCTTCAATAATCCTACTAGGCAGACTGTTCCACTCATCAACTACCCTATTTCCAAACCAATACTTTCCTATATCCTTTCTAAATCTAAACTTATCTAACTTGAATCCATTATTGCGGGTTCTCTCTTGGAGAGATATCCTCAAGACCTTATTTATATCCCCTTTGTTAATACCCATTTTCCACTTGTATACCTCGATCATGTCTCCCTCATTCTACGTCTTACAAGTGAATGTAATTTAAGGGTCTTCAATCTTTCTTCGTAAGGAAGATTTCTAATGCTATGTATTAATTTTGTCATTCTACGCTGAATGTTTTCTAACGAATTTATGTCCATTCTGTAATATGGAGACCAGAACTGAGCTGCGTAATCTAGGTGAGGCCTTACTAATGATGTATAAAGCTGTAATATAACCTCTGGACTTCTGTTGCTAACACTTCTTGATATAAATCCCAGTAATCTATTTGCCTTATTACGTACGCTTAGGCATTGCTGTCTTGGTTTAAGGTTGCTGCTTACCATCACCCCAAGTCCTTCTCGCAATCTGTATGGCTAAGTTCTACGTTATTTAACTTATAAGTGCTTGGGTTATGGACACTCCCGAGCTTTAGAACTTTGCATTTATCTACATTGAACTGCATCTGCCATTTTTCTGACCAGGAATTGAGTTTGTCTAAATCCTCCTGTAGTTCACTGACATCTACGTCTGAATCGATTATCCTACCTATCTTCGTGTCATCAGCGAATTTGCTCATATCACTAGAAATTCCCTCGTCAAGGTCATTTATATATATTATAAACAACAACGGGCCCAAAACCGATCCCTGAGGAACGCCACTTGTTACAGATCCCCACTCCGATTTAACCCCATTTATGCACACCCTCTGCTTCCTATTGGTGAGCCATGACTCGATCCATGACAACACTTTTCCCCCAATGCCATGAGCAGCCACTTTCTTTAACAGTCTCTGATGTGGTACTCTATCAAAAGCCTTACTAAAATCCAAATAAACGATATCGAATTCTTTATCATTATCAACTAGATAAGTTTAGATTTAGAAAGGATATAGGAAAGTATTGGTTTGGAAATAGGGTAGTTGATGAGTGGAACAGTCTGCCTAGTAGGGTTATTGAAGCTAGGACCTTGGGTAGTTTCAAATTTAGGTTGGATAAATTCATGAGTGAGAGGGGTTGGATTTGAGTGGGACTCGCGCATGAGTGGGTAGAATTGTCAAAGCTTATTTCTTGGGTAGCATTGAAAATTGGGTTGAGCAAATATTCTGTTAGTGGGACGGATTGTGAAGGACCTGCCTAGTATGGGCCAACAGGCCTGCTGCAGTGTTCCTCCTTTCTTATGTTCTTATGTTCTTATGTTAACTGCCTCAAAAGCCTTACTGAAAAAAGTTAATAAATTAGTTAGGCAGGAACGGCCCCTGATGAATCCATGCTGAGTATCATTAATCAAATTATGCCTATCGAGATGGCTTCTTATGTTATCAGCTATAATCGACTCTAGTAATTTGCCTACAATTGATGTTAGACTTATTGGGCGGTAATTTGATGGTAACGACTTGTCCCCTGCTTTAAAAATAGGAATTACATTAGCCATCTTCCACGTATCCGGCACTACACCTGTTTGAAGAGATAGGTTAAAAATGTTAGTTAAGGGTTCACAGAGTTCTATTTTGCATTCCTTAAGAACCCTTGAAAAAAGCTCATCAGGGCCTGGCGATTTATTTTGCAGTCTCTTTCTTCTTCGTCGTTACTACCTCTCCATTCGTTTTCTTGATCTTCAACTTCGTCCCATGCTGTCCGGCCACTGCCCAGGTTTCCTTCTTGACCTGAGGACTCACAACAGGAGGACTACTACGAATCCTCTTGTTTTCCTCCGTCAATCGCCGTATCTCAAGCTTCGCTACCCTCAATTCCTCCTTAAGCTGCTGGTAAAGTTGCTCAATAGAGGGCATCTTGGTTCACTTCACAGAGCAAAAGTGGTTCAGTCCACAGAGAACCCTAGACACGTCCTCTCTGAGCTAAGAACAGATCACCTCTGAGCTAAGAACAGATCACCTCTCCGTGACATCTACGTCTGAATCAATGACCTTGATGAGGGAATTACTAGTGATATGAGCAAATTCGCCGACGACACGAAGATAGGTAGGATAATTGATTCAAACATAGATGTCATAGAACTTCAGGAAGATTTAGACAAACTTAATTCGTGGTCAGAAAAGTGGCAGATGCAGTTCAATGTAGATAAATGCAAGGTTCTGAAGCTCGGGAGTGTCCATAACCCAAGCACTTATAAGTTAAATAACGTAGAACTTAGCCATACAGATTGCGAGAAGGACTTGGGGGTGATGGTAAGCAGCAACCTTAAACCAAGACAGCAATGCCTAAGCGTACGTAATAAGGCAAATAGATTACTGGGATTTATATCAAGAAGTGTTAGCAACAGAAGTCCAGAGGTTATATTACAGCTTTATACATCATTAGTAAGGCCTCACCTAGATTACGCAGCTCAGTTCTGGTCTCCATATTACAGAATGGACATAAATTCGTTAGAAAACATTCAGCATAGAATGACTAAATTAATACATAGCATTAGAAATCTTGGAAAAATAAACACATAAGCAGTATAATGTGATCCTTTATTGACAACGTTTCGCCCACGCAGTGGCTTTATCGAGTCACAGACAGATCTGTCTGTGACTCGATAAAGCCCACTGGCGAAATGGCAATAAAGGATCACATTATAAGAACATAAGAACATAAGAAAGGAGGAACACTGCAGCAGGCCTGTTGGCCCATACTAGGCAGGTCCTTCACAATCCGTCCCACTAACAGAATATTTGCTCAACCCAATTTTCAATGCTACCCAAGAAATAAGCTTTGACAATTCTTCCCACTCATGCGCGAGTCCCACTCAAATCCAACCCCTCTCACTCATGAATTTATCCAACCTAAATTTGAAACTACCCAAGGTCCTAGCTTCAATAACCCTACTAGGCAGACTGTTCCACTCATCAACTACCCTATTTCCAAACCAATACTTTCCTATATCCTTTCTAAATCTAAACTTATCTAACTTGAATCCATTATTGCGGGTTCTCTCTTGGAGAGATATCCTCAGACCTTATTTATATCCCCTTTGTTAATACCCATTTTCCACTTGTATACCTCGATCATGTCTCCCCTCATTCTACGTCTTACAAGTGAATGTAATTTTAGGGTCTTCAATCTTTCTTCGTAAGGAAGATTTCTAATGCTATGTATTAATTTAGTCATTCTACGCTGAATGTTTTCTAACGAATTTATGTCCATTCTGTAATATGGAGACCAGAACTGAGCTGCGTAATCTAGCTTATGTGTTTATTTTTCCATTGTGTCGGTATTTTATACCATTTATTTCCATTAAAATCTTCCTTACGAAGAAAGATTGAAGACCCTAAAATTACATTCACTTGTAAGACGTAGAATGAGGGAGACTATGATCGAGGTATACAAGTGGAAAATGGTATTAACAAAGAGGATATAAATAAGGTCTTGAGGATATCTCTCCAAGAGAGAACCCGCATAATGGATTCAAGTTTGATAAGTTTAGATTTAGAAAGGATATAGGAAAGTATTGGTTTGGAAATAGGTAGTTGATGAGTGGAAATCTGCCTAGTAGGTTATTGAAGCTAGACCTGGGTAGTTTCAAATTTAGGTTGGATAAATTCATGGTGAGAGGAGGTTGGATTTGGTGGGACTCCGCATGGTGGGTAAATTGTCAAGCTTATTTCTTGGGTAGCATTGAAAATGGGTTGAGCAAATATTCTGTTAGTGGGACGGATTTGAAGGACCTGCCTAGTATGGGCAACAGCCTGCTGCAGTGTTCCTCCTTTCTTATGTTCTTATGTGTCATTACGATTTCGTGAGTCATGTGGACGGCTTTGAGGGGGACTTGAGCTAGAGTTCGTCACGGCCATGCTAGCGGGAGATTCGTCTGTAAAAACTTGCATTTGTGGACACAGTTGTGCCTATGCTAACCTTCCTATGGTGTGAAATATACCTAGTTGGATGAATCTTATTGAAGCTATCTGGCCCAGTGGCTTACGCGACGGTCTAGAGTTTTGAGACTCTCTGACCGCGGGTTCGAACCCCACCCGTGGTATGGTTTGTTTGCAATCGTGTCATTACGATTTCGTGAGTCATGGAGACTCGTATTATTATTATAATTTTTATTATTCTATTCATTAGAAAGACTGCACCCGTTAATGGAGTCGTACAGCCCCTGGAAAATGGTAGGTAATCAGGGTTTATCCGAGGAGTGTGAATGATATCCATAATTCCTAAAGGTTTAGGGCTTGATTTGAGTTTATTATTATTCCTAGATCAAGAGCCCTTCACCGCACTGCAGTAGGCCTGTCGGCCTATGCGAGACAGTTAAGAACATAAGAACATAAGAAAGGAGGAACACTGCAGCAGGCCTGTTGGCCCATACTAGGCAGGTCCTTCACAATCCGTCCCACTAACAGAATATTTGCTCAACCCAATTTTCAATGCTACCCAAGAAATAAGCTTTGACAATTCTACCCACTCATGCGCGAGTCCCACTCAAATCCAACCCCTCTCACTCATGAATTTATCCAACCTAAATTTGAAACTACCCAAGGTCCTAGCTTCAATAACCCTACTAGGCAGACTGTTCCACTCATCAACTACCCTATTTCCAAACCAATACTTTCCTTTCCCCTTAAAAATAATTATGGGTATCTTACTGACAAAGAGAATGAAATGTGCTCTATTTTTAATAATTATTTTCTCTCGGTTTTCACTCAGGAAGACATTAATAATATCCCAAGAATTAGGTATTTTAGTGGGCCTGAAGAAGATAAATTATGTAGTATCACAGTCACTAGCGAAAAGGTTATCAAACAGATAGACCGTTTGAAGCAAAATAAATCGCCAGGCCCTGATGAGCTTTTTTCAAGGGTTCTTAAGGAATGCAAAATAGAACTCTGTGAACCCTTAACTAACATTTTTAACCTATCTCTTCAAACAGGTGTAGTGCCGGATACGTGGAAGATGGCTAATGTAATTCCTATTTTTAAAGCAGGGGACAAGTCGTTACCATCAAATTACCGCCCAATAAGTCTAACATCAATTAAGAACATAAGAACATAAGAAAGGAGGAACACTGCAGCAGGCCTGTTGGCCCATACTAGGCAGGTCCTTCACAATCCGTCCCACTAACAGAATATTTGCTCAACCCAATCTTCAATGCTACCCAAGAAATAAGCTTTGACAATTCTACCCACTCATGCGCGAGTCCCACTCAAATCCAACCCCTCTCACTCATGAATTTATCCAACCTAAATTTGAAACTACCCAAGGTCCTAGCTTCAATAACCCTACTAGGCAGACTGTTCCACTCATCAACTACCCTATTTCCAAACCAATACTTTCCTATATCCTTTCTAAATCTAAACTTATCTAACTTGAATCCATTATTGCGGGTTCTCTCTTGGAGAGATACCCTCAAGACCTTATTATATCCCCTTTGTTAATACCCATTTTCCACTTGTATACCTCGATCATGTCTCCCTCATTCTACGTCTTACAAGTGAATGTAATTTTAGGGTTTTCAATCTTTCTTCGTAAGGAAGATTTCTAATGCTATGTATTAATTTAGTCATTCTACGCTGAATGTTTTCTAACAATTTATGTCCATTCTGTAATATGGAGACCAGAACTGAGCTGCGTAATCTAGGTGAGGCCTTACTAATGATGTATAAAGCTGTAATATAACCTCTGGACTTCTGTTGCTAACACTTCTTGATATATATCCCAGTAATCTATTTGCCTTATTACGTACGCTTAGGCATTGCTGTCTTGGTTTAAGGTTGCTGCTTACCATCACCCCAAGTCCTTCTCGCAATCTGTATGGCTAAGTTCTACGTTATTTAACTTATAAGTGCTTGGGTTATGGACACTCCGAGCTTCAGAACCTTGCATTTATCTACATTGAACTGCATCTGCCACTTTTCTGACCACGAATTAAGTTTGTCTAAATCTTCCTGAAGTTCTATGACATCTATGTTTGAATCAATTATCCTACCTATCTTCGTGTCGTCGCGAATTTGCTCATATCACTAGTAATTCCCTCATCAAGGTCATTGATATATATTATAAATAACAATGGGCCTAAGACTGATCCCTGTGGAACACCACTTGTTACAAGTCCCCATTCGGATTTAACCCCATTTATGCACACTCTCTGCTTCCTATTGGTGAGCCATGACTCGATCCATGACAGCACTTTTCCCCCAATGCCATGAGCTGCCACTTTCTTTAACAGTCTCTGGTGCGGTACTCTATCAAAGCCTTACTAAAGTCTAAATATACAATATCGAATTCTTTATCGTGATCAACAGCCTCAAAAGCTTTACTGAAGAAGGTTAATAAATTAGATAGGCAGGAACGGCCCTCGTGAATCCATGCTGGGTATCATTAATCAAATTATGGTTATCTAGATGGCTTCTAATAATATCAGCTATAATTGACTCTAGTAATTTGCCTACAATTGAGGTCAGGCTTATTGGGCGGTAGTTAGACGGTAGTGACTTGTCCCCTGCTTTAAAAATAGGAATTACATTAGCCATCTTCCACATATCAGACACTACACCTGTTTGAAGAGATAAATTAAAAATGTTAGATATTGGTTCACAGGTTCCATTTGCATTCCTTAAGAACCCTTGCAAAAGCTCATCAGGACCCGGCGATTTATTTTGTTTCAGTCGGTCCAGCTGTTTCATAATCATTTCGCTAGTGACTGTGATATTACATAATTTATCTTCTTCTGGGCCTCTGTAAAAATTAATTACTGGGATATTATTAATGTCTTCCTGTGTGAAAACCGAGAGAAAATAATTATTAAAAATAGAGCACATATCATTCTCCTTGTCAGTAAGATGCCCAAAGTTATTTTAAGGGGACCTATCTTATCCTACTTTTGTTCTATAAACCTGGAAAAACTTTTGGGTTAGTTTTTGAATCCCTA
Source organism: Cherax destructor (assembly GCA_009830355.1). NCBI lineage: Eukaryota > Metazoa > Arthropoda > Malacostraca > Decapoda > Parastacidae > Cherax > Cherax destructor. The sequence continues at coordinate 219,805 of WNWK01000226.1, read as the reverse complement.
GCAACTTTAATTTCATAGTCCGTTTAGCTTTTCTTATTCCTTTTTAACGTCCCCCTTAATGTCAGTATACTGATTTATAAGATGACCCTCACCTCTTTTTATGCGCCTATAAATTCCTTTCTTCTGCCTAAAGATATTTGAGCCTATTATTCATCCATTTTGGGTCATTTCTACTTGATCTAATTTCTTTATACGGGATAAATGTTCTTTGGGCAGCCTGTATAGTGTTAAGAAAACTGTCATATTGATACCTCTCTTCTTCACCCCAGTCCACAGTTGATAAGTGTTCTCTAAGTCCATTATAATCTGCTAAGCGAAAATCTGGGACCATTACTGAATTATCCCTACTATCATACATCCATTCAATGCTAAAGGTAATTGACTTGTGGTCGCTGAGCCGAGTTCCTCTGTAATTTCTAAATTATTAACAAGGGTTTCCTTGCTTGCCAGAACCAAGTCAAGTAGGTTATTTCCCCTTGTAGGTTCTGTTACAAACTGCTTCAAAAAGCAAATTACTAGAGTCGATTATAGCTGATAACATAAGAAGCCATCTCGATAGGCATAATTTGATTAATGATACTCAGCATGGATTCACCAGGGGCCGTTCCTGCCTAACTAATTTGTTAACTTTTTCAGTGGGGCTTTGAGGCAGTTGATAATGATAAAGAATTCGATATCGTTTATTTGGATTTTAGTAAGGCTTTTGATAGAGTACCACATCAGAGACTGTTAAAGAAAGTGGCTGCTCATGGCATTGGGGGAAAAGTGTTGTCATGGATCGAGTCATGGCTCACCAATAGGAAGCAGAGGGTGTGCATAAATGGGGTTAAATCGGAGTGGGGATCTGTAACAAGTGGCGTTCCTCAGGGATCGGTTTTGGGCCCGTTGTTGTTTATAATATATATAAATGACCTTGACGAGGGAATTACTAGTGATATGAGCAAATTCGCTGATGACACGAAGATAGGTAGGATAATCGATTCAGACGTAGATGTCAGTGAACTAGCAGGAGGATTTAGACAAACTCAATTCCTGGTCAGAAAAAATGGCAGATGCAGTTCAATGTAGATAAATGCAAAGTTCTAAAGCTCGGGAGTGTCCATAACCCAAGCACTTATAAGTTAAATAACGTAGAACTTAGCCATACAGATTGCGAGAAGGACTTGGGGGTGATGGTAGCAGCAACCTTAAACCAAGACAGCAATGCCTAAGCGTACGTAATAAGGCAAATAGATTACTGGGATTTATATCAAGAAGTGTTAGCAACAGAAGTCCAGAGGTTATATTACAGCTTTATACATCATTAGTAAGGCCTCACCTAGATTACGCAGCTCAGTTCTGGTCTCCATATTACAGAATGGACATAAATTCGTTAGAAAACATTCAGCGTAGAATGACTAAATTAATACATAGCATTAGAAATCTTCCTTACGAAGAAAGATTGAAGACCTTAAATTACATTCACTTGTAAGACGTAGAATGAGGGAGACATGATCGAGGTATACAAGTGGAAAATGGGTATTAACAAAGGGGATATAAATAAGGTCTTGAGGGTATCTCTCCAGAGAACCCGCAATAATGGATTCAAGTTAGATAAGTTTAGATTTAGAAAGGATATAGGAAAGTATTGGTTTGGAAATAGGGTAGTTGATGAATGGAACAGTCTGCCTAGTAGGGTTATTGAAGCAAGGACCTTGGGTAGTTTTAAATTTAGGTTGGATAAATTCATGAGTGAAAGGGGTTGGATTTGAGTGGGAATTGCACATGAGTAAATAAAATTATCAAAGCTTATTTTTTGGGTAGCATTGAAAATTAGGTTGAACAAATATTCTGTTGGTGGGATGGAATGTGAAGGACCTGCCTAGAATGGGCCAACAGGCCTGCTGCAGTGTTCCTCCTTTCTTATGTTCTTATGTTCTTATATCCTTTCTAAATCTAAACTTATCTAACTTGAATCCATTATTGCGGGTTCTCTCTTGGAGAGATACCCTCAAGACCTTATTTATATCCCCTTTGTTAATACCCATTTTCCACTTGTATACCTCGATCATGTCTCCCCTCATTCTACGTCTTACAAGTGAATGTAATTTTAGGGTCTTCAATCTTTCTTCGTAAGGAAGATTGCATGTATCTATCTAGCCTATTTAAAGAGCGATCTCCAGTATTCACTTAGTGACGCTACTTGGCAGATTGTTACACACATCTACAACTCCTGCTAAATCATTACTCTTATATCCATTATAAATTTATTTTGACCCTAGTGGGTTTAGCGCTTGATTTTGATTATAATATGAATCTATTTATGTTTAATCCATTGTTGCAAATGCTGTTGTGGTTAGATGTTTTCATCACCTTTTGAACAAGCCCTTTAAATTTATTGTGAATTAGTTCATTTTCGTTAATTTGCGCCTTGAAGAGAGGCAAGTCTACCTCTCTTATGTTTTCGTAAGGTCCTCATTCAGAGGATTAACTTATTACTCTCTGCATATTTTATTGCATATTTATGTTCATTCTTAATGTAGAGATCAGGACTGTTCCGCATAATTTAGATGAAACCTTTCCGATAATTTAGAGTTGTTTAATCTTGAAGCCACGCAGCCTATTAACTTCTATTGCCTTAGCTTCAGAGTTCTGCCGTCACAACTCAACTTTGTACTACGAGTCGTTACTTCATCACTTTCCTGTGTAGAACTTCATAAAAAAAATGTTTTAGCTTTTTGCTGGCTCTTTTGTGGTATAACTTGTTGGTGAGACTTTCTTCATTTTCTGAACATTGGTCAAACAGATTATTCTCTCTGGTTGGTTTAGCCACAAACTGTTTCGGAGAATCTTGCTTAATATAATCGTCTGAAATTAAAATCGCTTATGATTATATTGTTTCCTAGAACCTTTAATAACTTCGACCCAGAGTAGTTTACCATAATTACAGAGTGGGTCTGTAGAGTACACTTAATGTCGCCTTTTCATGTCCTTCAAGAAACTATTAAGAAATAGAATAATTGGTTGGTCTTTCATTCTTTTATGTATCGATTTACGTTCTTTATAAATTTGCCGAATTTATGGGGGCCTCTAATGAAACGTAATTTAAAGCTCGCTGTTTACATTTGCCTAGTACCCCGACATATTTCCTCTCGCTGACGTCAACCTGGTATTGATTATCTGGGATTTTCTGATATATTTGCATTACGCATTACGCACTACACACACACACCACACACACACACACACACACACACACACACACACACACACACACACACACACACACACAAATACACCTCAAAAGCGGTGGGACCGGACAACATTTCTCCGTGGGTCCTTAGAGAGGGAGCAGAGATGTTGTGTGTGCCACTAACACAAATCTTCAACACATCCATTGAAACTGGGCAACTACCTGAGGCGTGGAAGATGGCAAATGTAGTCCCAATTTTTAAGAAAGGAGACAGACACGAGGCATTAAACTACAGACCTGTGTCACTGACGTGTATAGTATGCAAAGTCATGGAGAAGATCATCAGGAGGAGAATGGTGGAGCACCTAGAAAGACACAAGCTTATAAACGACAACCAGCATGGTTTCAGGGAAGGAAAATCCTGTGTCACAAACCTACTGCAGTTTTATGATAAGGTAACAGAAGTAAGACACGAGAGAGGGTGGATAGACTGCATTTTTTGGACTGCAAGAAGGCGTTCGACACAGTTCCTCACAAGAGATTAATGCAAAAGCTAAGAGGATCAGGCACACGTAACAGGAAAACACTGCAATGGATCAGAGAATATCTGACAGGGAGGCAACAACGAGTCATGGTACGTGACGAGATGTCAGAGTGGGCACCTGTGACGAGTGGAGTTCCACAAGGGTCAGTCCTAGGACCTGTACTTTTTTGGTATATGTGAATGACATAACGGAAGGGATAGACTCAGAAGTGTCCCTGTTTGCAGATGATGTGAAGTTAATGAGAAGAATCAAATCAGTCGAGGATCAGGCAGGAATACAAAGAGACCTGGACAGGCTGCAAGCCTGGTCCAGTAACTGGCTCCTTGAATTTAACCCTGCCAAATGTAAAGTCATGAATATCGGGGAAGGGCAAAGAAGACCGCAGACAGAGTATAGTCTAGGTGGCCAAAGACTGCAAGCCTCACTCAAAGAAAAAGATCTTGGGGTGAGTATAATACCGAGCACATCTCCTGAGGCACACATCAATCAGATAACTGCTGCAGCATACGGGCGGCTGGCAAACCTAAGAATAGCGTTCCAATACCTCACCAAGGAATCATTCAAGACTCTGTATACCATATACGTCAGGCCCATACTGGAGTATGCAGCACCAGTTTGGAACCCACACCTGGTCAAGCACGTCAAGAAATTAGAGAAAGTGCAAAGGTTTGCAACAAGACTAGTCCCAGAGCTAAGGGGATTGTCCTACGAAGAAAGGTTAAGGGAAATCGGCCTGACGACACTAGAGGACAGGAGGGTTAGGGGAGACATGATAACGACATATAAAATACTGCGAGGAATAGATAAGGTGGACAGAGACAAGATGTTCCAGAGAGGGACACAGAAACAAGGGGTCAAATTGGAAGTTGAAGACTCCTATGAGTCAAAGGGATGTTAGGAAGTATTTCTTCAGTCATAGAGTTGTCAGGAAGGGAATAGCTTGAAAGCGACATAGTGGAGGCAGGAACCATACATAGTTTTAAGATTAGGTTTGATAAAGCTCATGGAGCAGGGAGAGAGAGGACCTAGTAGCAATCAGTGAAGAGGCGGGGCCAGGAGCTATGAATCGACCCCTGCAACCACAAATAGGTGAGTACAAATAGGTGAGTACACACAACAACGGGTCATGGTGCGTAATGAGGTATCACAGTGGGCGCCTGTGACGAGCGGTGTACCGCAGGGGTCAGTCCTAAGACCAGTGTTATTCCTGGTACATATATGTAAATGACATGACGGACGGGATAGACTCAGAAGTGTCTCTATTCGCGGATGATGTGAAAATAATGAGAATCACATCGGAAGAGGACCAGGCAGGGCTGCAAACAGACCTGGACAAGCTCGACATCTGGTCTAGCAATTGGCTTCTCGAATTCAATCCCTCCAAATGCAAAGTCATGAGGATCGGAGAAGGGCAAAGAAGACCGCTGACAGAGTACAAGCTAGGCGGACAAAGGCTACAAACCTCGGCAAAGGAGAAAGACATTGGAGTGAGTATAACGCCAAGCACGTCTCCGGAGGCACACATCAACCAGATAACTGCGGCAGCATATGGGCGACTGACAAACCTAAGATTAGCGTTCCGTTACCTTAACAAGGAATCGTTCAAGACACTGTATACCGTGTACGTCAGGCCCATACTAGAATATGCAGCACCAGTCTGGAACCCACACCTGGTCAAGCACGTAAAGAAACTAGAGAAAGTGCAAAGGTTTGCGACAAGGTTAGTTCCACAACTCAGGGTCTGTCTTATGAAGAAAGGTTGAGGGAAATAGGACTAACAACACTGGAGGAAAGAAGGGTCAGAGGAGACATGATAACGACATACAAAATACTGCGGGGAATTGACAAGGTAGACAGTGACAGGATGTTCCAGAGAGGGAACACAGAAACAAGGGGACACAACTGGAAGCTGAAGACTCAGATGAGTCAAAGGGATGTTAGGAAGCATTTCTTCAGCCACAGAGTAGTCAGGAAGTGGAATAGTCTAGAGAAAGATATAGTGGAGGCAGGAACCATACATAGTTTTAAGACAAGGTATGATAAAGCTCATGGAGCAGGGAGAGCAGAGACCCAGTAGCAGACAGCGAAGAGGCGAGGCCAGGAGCTGAGTCTCGACCCCTGCAACCACAATTAGGCGAGTACAATTAGGTGAGTACACACACATATATAATGTGCCGAATAAGTAAAACTTGCTATTTTGGCTTAAATAACAACTTTCTTCTTGCCGAATAAGGCAAGCGAAAATTTGTGTATGCAATAATTTCGCAAAAATCATTCTGAACCTAACGAAAAAATATATTTCATTGTTTGTTTATTATTAAATTATTGTAAACTTATCTAAAATATATAGTTGGATAAGGCTAAATTAAATTGAGCTTATTATAATAAGGTTAAGTAAGTTTTTTAAGTTTTTTGGTACAAAATTATTAATTTTTACAATAACATAAATGAAAAAAATATATCTTTAAACGTATAAAAGAAAATTTTAGAAAGGACTTAATTTTAAATGAGTTCTTGCTAATTGACCAGTTTTACCTATTCGGCATATATATATATATGTCGTGCCGATTAGGTAAAACTTGGGATTTTGGCTTAAATAGCAACGCTCACCTTGCCATATAAGACAAGTGAAAATTTGTGTATGCAATAATTTCGCCAAAATCATTCTGAACCTAACGAAAAAATATATTTCATTGTGTTTGTTTATTATTAAATTAATGTTAACGTATCTAAAATATATTTAGTTGGGTTAGGCTAAATTAAATTGCGCTTGTTGTAATAAGGTTAGGTAGGTTTTCAAAGTTTCTCTTGGTACAAAATTATAAATTCTTACATTAACATAAATGAAAAAAATATATCTTTAAACGTGTAAGAGAAAATTTTAGAAAGGACTTAATTTTTGATGAGTTCTTGCTAATTGACCAGTTTTACCTAATCGGCACGACAGACACACACACACACATATATTTATACTGGATATAGTATAATATATATATATATATATATATATAAATATAATATATATATATATATATATATATATATATATATATATATATATGCCGGATAAAGCCATTTACCGCAATCTTAAGATAATGGTTATCCTCCAGTAAGATGATAAGTGTAATCGCGTATACAATATTGATCAAGAATTTATTAACTGACTGAGGCGAGGGAGGGGGGGGGTGCCCTCAGGCCCAACTTGTGTTTTTATGTTCGTGTATCTGCATGTTCTTGCTTGACTAAGTGACTGTTTACTTGCTTGTATGTCGACCTACACGTTTGCCTGCCTGCCTACATGTTTTGTCATGCATGATTGCTTCAGTAGTTTGCCTTCCGTCAGTGGCTTCTGTGTTATAAAATTCTGAAACCGCATATACTTGTTGGCTCGTCTTTAATTAATCTTTTACTTGTTAACAAGAAAAGTTACTGAAGATGCACTTAGCCGGTTAAAAATTTGTCAGGTTCGAAACTTATCGACGGCATATGGTTTGTTAGGGACAAGAATACCTTATTTCCTGAAATTGTGATTAATATAGGGTTACCATATTTGAACTTTCAAAATAGAGGACACTTAGAGAGGTGTGGGGAAGGGGGCTGTAAGGTGTCAACCAACTTGTGTTGATATTTATATATACTGTAGACTTCATGTCTACGTCAGGTAGAACAAACATAATCAACAGACTGAATTTAGGACTTTATAATCCATACAGGTTTAATTATTTAAATATAGTAATAATACTGAATTCGGGTGACTGACTCGGCGCTCAGAAACGTAAACAACCTTTAAGGTTCGGTTATTGGTCTCGATGCTCAGAAACCTAACCTAAAATATCCGGATATTCAGCTCAGCGCTCAAAACCATAATCTATGTAATCCGGATATCCGACTCAGCGCTTAAAAGCATCAACATACTGAATCAATTTAGCTGACTCCAGTATTCAGGAACGTAAACAACAGTAACGTGAAGACCGAATATACACTTCTGCTCTGACTGTAAACGACATATGGATTATGGATATCCGTAAACAATATGCTGAATTTAGATACCAGATCTGTGGAGAACATAATGAATCCCGGACTACGTGGTGCTATGCAGATGTTAGTTGCTGGTTGTCAAAGGCACTGATTGATAGATCGTGAGAAATCACGGAAGCTCTTATAATTTCATTATTTTTTGACAATGGTTCTGCATTTTGTGATATCACCTGTTTACTGTGATCTTGTTGCCTCGGAGAAGTGGATAAAAAGGCTTCGAGGAAAATATTTGGATTTCTTCCTGAAGCCATTTGAATATTCCACTTTTATTATCGTGTTTAGTCACAAAGGAATCCCGCCTCTACTCTTTGCCTAAGTTCTGTATGACCCTGGTGGGTTTAGCGCTTAGTTTTGATTATAATAATAATACTTTTTGCCCTGCATGACGCCACACCAGCTTACTGCTATAAATAGACAGTAATATAACATTTTTTTGCTCTGGGACACTTGTCCTCTATTCGACTCGCTGAGCGATCGGTCGGGACGCCAAATATAAGCTCTCGTTTTTTTACCCCCGTGATGGCAATGAGTAGTTAGGTAACATGTCTGGAAATTAGCAGATGGATAATCGAAGCTCCACTGAATATGCTGGGTAACCCACACGGGTTTGGATCTTCACATAAATGTTGATTCCTATGGCCGCGCCACTCGAGAGAGGTTCCTTGATGCCGGTGAGGGGAAGGTTATTGATCCTTCCTTGGATCGAACCTGAATGCCTCCCAAGCACTTATTATAACCCCTATAGGTTTAATTGACCAATGTGGGTTTAGCGCTTAGTTTTGATTGTAATAATAATATAGGTTTATTGCTTCCCCCTGATTAAAATTCTCCCAGGATACAGAGAAGCAGGGTTCAACACTGTGTCAGATGTGGTGGCCCTTTAATACATGAACACCATATAAAATTCGAGTTTTGGATTTGGAATCAGAATGTCAGCATCAGGAGTCAAGAAGGTAAAACAAAATAAACATTGAATATGGATGTCTGACTCGGCGCTCAAGAACGTCAATGACAATATACCGAATCCGGGCATCTGACTTAAGCTCTGAACGTAAATATATTGAATCTGGATGTGACTGCGTTTAAGAGCGTGAGCAACGTATGGAATCGTTATATCGAATTCTAAATTTATTATTACTATTTTAATCAGGGAAGCCCTAAACCCGTAAGGGTCATACAGTGCCCAGGAAATGGGAAGCAATGAGATTAGGTACAAGGAGGGGGATAGATCACTTGGATCACGACCCCTTCAGCATCAAGATTCCACAGCATTACAATGAGGTGCTTCAGAGCATTGCACCAAATCTTCCAAGGATGTTTTCCAGTACTCCTAAATCTTGTAAGTATATTCTGTACTGTTAAGTCCCACCTTGCGTTATTGTTACTAACAGAAATATAAATGCCAGGGACATTGGTTCTGGGTCTTCAGAAAATACGGGAATTTTATCCTAAATTCGGCAAGGAAGTTTCATGCTTTTTGGCCTTGTGTTGGAAGGCAGTAAAATATGAAGTGAAGAGCCTAGAAGACGACCACTGCAGCCAAGACAAACTGAAACCGGATGGTCCACATACTCAGAAATACAACAACACCAGACTGTGTTTTTATATCATATCCATTGTCTTCAACCAAGGTTGGGTGACCTCCCCCAAAAAAAAGAAAAGAAAAATAGAAACATGTTCAGCAGCATGCATTCAATAGCTGTCTTCGTTTAGCGCTTAGTTTTGATTATAATAATAATAGCTGTCTTCAACAAGACAGCTATTGAATTAATTACGTTGAATGTAGTCTTGGAGCAAAATTAAAAGTTTAGAAACTTTGCAAAAAAAAAAAAATCTATTAATGCCTTAATCCAGTCAGTTTAAAAGAAGTTGGACATTTGTGGTGTATGGGGAGCATCAGTAACGGATGGTGACGCCAGATTGATCATTTAGGTTAAGGTCGTCGCATCAGAGGCTGAGGACCTCGTGTAATGAGCACATTCGTAACCCAATGTGGAGGCCTTAACCTGTGTCCCGCAGCCAAACTCCACCGCTTCTACAACACCCGCCGCCACGGCTCCCATGCACCACCATGGAATACTCATTACCATGGAATTATGCAAAGCCTTGTAATTAGTATTCTGTTGGGAAACTTGCATCCCACCCCAAAAAATGGGATACAGGATCAGGTTTTGATTAAAGGTGGCGGCACTAGTCGTGGTCATTCTCATAGCATAGTATGGAAATATTGGGATTGGGATTCTCCAATTCGGACAACGCTTAGGGTACAAACGTTGTTTTTGTGACTTAAAAAAAAAATACTATGGGCAGAGTGATGCACTAAGATAAGCTAGCCAGCGCTGTATGACCCTGGTGGTTTAGCGCTTAGTTTTGATTTTAATATAATAATAATGTTAGCGGGTGAGGGGTAGGGATGTGATAGCATTGATTTTTTGTGGTTATTTGAAGTATTTGGCTGGGTTGGGTTTAGTGCTAAGTTTTGATTATAATAATAATAATAATGGCGACCTGTGAAAATTTGTTTTTTATTTTTTGTTAATTGACAAGTATGGAGGAAAAAAACCCTGTGCAAAACATTCTTTTTTTCCGCTCTAGTTTTATCAATTGTCCCTTACTGGTTTAGCGCTTAACTTGATTTTATTATTTATTTCATTAAGCAACATCTGTATGCTTATAATTACTGCACTAGCCTAGCCTTCAAATAATACCTATATTATATATACATGAATCAAAAGCATTACAGCACAACGCACTACGTCACATAATTACCTTTTAATTTTTTATAATAAAATAATTAGGCTAGTTTTTGAGGTTTAAGTTGTGGAGAGACCACAGGCGGTCAGGAAAAACAAGGTAGTGTTTGGAGGTGATCTTGAAAGTTGTTATAAACACTTTTCTAGTGTATATAACGTAATTTTGTAACCCCGATGTATGAGGGAAGTATAAAATTTTAATATTATATGGTAAAGGTTTCTATTATATGGTGTTAGGTTTATTGATTCCAGCTGATGTATAATTCATGACGCATGTATAATTGTAATATGCTTTTAAATAAAATATAAAAAAAAAAATTGTCAGATTGGTGAGTGGGGAATGAAGAAACTCGTTAGTTGCAGTGTTTTATGATGGGGCAAACCTCCGTGTGGGTTAGGTTAGGTTTGTCAGGAAACAGGACAAGTGTTTCCTGACTTTAGTTTTACTCATATGATGACCCGCCGTTGGAGCTTATGGTCATCTGACCGAGGCCTTCCGCTGGCTTACCCCTCCACCCCTTTAAAAATTATAGTTATGTAACTTAATCGTATATATACCCCGTGTGGGTTACACTCCTCATAGAGAGGTCGATACAATAACTCGGGTATTTAAAAGGAAGAAATTAATGAATTTGCTGTCATCGCAGCCCGTCATCATTTTATATCGTAGGTTTTTCTCTGGATTACTTAGCATCAGTTCCCGAACGTTCCCTGTACAGTAAGCTCTCTTACAATGCTCTTCTATATAGTGGTGTCTCCAGCAGCAACAACCTGGTTGAACAGGCTAGCACCAGACGAGCCTGGCCCATGGCTAGGCTCGAAACTCATCAAAGGTATATCAGAGGTATCCATCACTGAATACTGCTTGGAAAGGTTTCAGAGTACGCTCTCGACAATTTTAAATGCACATTTTCAATTGCATTTACAAAAAAAATCCATATATAGTATCTTTATAAGAGAGCCTACTATATACAGATTTGTTTTAAATTTTATATTAGGGTAGGTTACATAAGCCTATAAAAACTTATGTATTTACTACAAAAACATATCAAAACAGATGCGTGATAGAGGGATGTCTGCGCGAATATACTGTGCCCAGTGTTTAAGTCTGCATGCTATTAATATAATGATACAGTGCTCCATTTTATGTTCGTACATGTGAGTGCATATCTTAAATCCAGCCAAGGTGACTTATATAGAAGGTTGCCACACGTTCAGTATCTTTGACCACCACTTAATGTTGCAGTTATTCGTCATTGGTAAACCTGACGCGGTGTTTTGTCACATCCGGTTAGTGGTGCCAGATCTATGGCGGGTTACAGCAGCCACTGCTGTAACCCGTGCAGTGATCACTTGCTGCTGCTTCTCCTGGTGTAGTGCTGCTGCTTCTCCTGGTGAAGTGCTGCTGCTTCTCCTGGTGTAGTGCTGCTGCTTCTCCTGGTGTAGTGCTGCTGCTTCTCCTGGTGTAGTGCTGCTGCTTCTCCTGGTGTAGTGCTGCTGCTTCTCCTGGTGAAGTGCTGCTGCTTCTCCTGGTGTAGTGCTGCTGCTTCTCCTGGTGTAGTGCTGCCCTGCTTCTCCTGGTGTAGTGCTGCTGCTTCTCCTGGTGTAGTGCTGCTGCTTCTCCTGGTGTAGTGCTGCTGCTTCTCCTGGTGTAGTGCTGCTGCTTCTCCTGGTGTAGTGCTGCTGCTTCTCCTGGTGAGTGCTGCTGCTTCTCCTGGTGTAGTGCTGCTGCTTCTCCTGGTGTAGCTGCCCACTGCTGTTCCTGGTGTATGCTGCTGCTTCTCCTGGTGTAGTGCTGCTGCTTCTCCTGGTGAGTGCTGCTGCTTCTCCTGGTGTAGTGCTGCTGCTTCTCCTGGTGTAGTGCTGCTGCTTCTCCTGGTGTAGTGCTGCTGCTTCTCCTGGTGTAGTGCTGCTGCTTCTCCTGGTGAAGTGCTGCTGCTTCTCCTGGTGTAGTGCTGCTGCTTCTCCTGGTGTAGTGCTGCTGCTTCTCCTGGTGTAGTGCTGCTGCTTCTCCTGGTGTAGTGCTGCTGCTTCTCCTGGTGTAGTGCTGCTGCTTCTCCTGGTGTAGTGCTGCTGCTTCTCCTGGTGTAGTGCTGCTGCTTCTCCTGGTGTAGTGCTGCTGCTTCTCCTGGTGTAGTGCTGCTGCTTCTCCTGGTGTAGTGCTGCTGCTTCTCCTGGTGTAGTGCTGCTGCTTCTCCTGGTGTAGTGCTGCTGCTTCTCCTGGTGTAGTGCTGCTGCTTCTCCTGGTGTAGTGCTGCTGCTTCTCCTGGTGTAGTGCTGCTGCTTCTCCTGGTGTAGTGCTGCTGCTTCTCCTGGTGTAGTGCTGCTGCTTCTCCTGGTGAAGTGCTGCTGCTTCTCCTGGTGAAGTGCTGCTGCTTCTCCTGGTGTAGTGCTGCTGCTTCTCCTGGTGTAGTGCTGCTGCTTCTCCTGGTGAAGTGCTCTGCTTCTCCTGGTAGTGCTGCTGCTTCTCCTGGTGTAGTGCTGCTGCTTCTCCGTGTAGTGCTGCTGCTTCTCCTGGTGAAGTGCTGCTGCTTCTCCTGGTGTAGTGCTGCTGCTTCTCCTGGTGTAGTGCTGCTGCTTCTCCTGGTGTAGTGCTGCTGCTTCTCCTGGTGAAGTGCTGCTGCTTCTCCTGGTGATAGTGCTGCTGCTTCTCCTGGTGTAGTGCTGCTGCTTCTCCTGGTGAGTGCTGCTTCTCCTGGTGTAGTGCTGCTGCTTCTCCTGGTGTAGTGCTGCTGCTTCTCCTGGTGTAGTGCTGCTGCTTCTCCTGGTGTAGTGCTGCTGCTTCTCCTGGTGTAGTGGCTGCTTCTCCTGGTGAGTGCTGCTGCTTCTCCTGGTGAAGTGCTGCTGCTTCTCCTGGTGTAGTGCTGCTGCTTCTCCTGGTGTAGTGCTGCTGCTTCTCCTGGTGTAGTGCTGCTGCTTCTCCTGGTGTAGTGCTGCTGCTTCTCCTGGTGTAGTGCTGCTGCTTCTCCTGGTGTAGTGCTGCTGCTTCTCCTGGTGTAGTGCTGCTGCTTCTCCTGGTGTAGTGCTGCTGCTTCTCCTGGTGTAGTGCTGCTGCTTCTCCTGGTGTAGTGCTGCTGCTTCTCCTGGTGAGTGCTGCTGCTTCTCCTGGTGAAGTGCTGCTGCTTCTCTGGTGTAGTGCTGTCTTCTACCTGGTGTAGTGCGTGCTTCTCCTGGTGAAGTGCTGCTGCTTCTCCTGGTTAGTTGCTGCTTCTACTGTGTAGTGCTGCTGCTTCTCCTGGTGATAGTGCTGCTGCTTCTCTGGTGTAGTGCTGCTGCTTCTACTGGTGTAGTGCTGCTGCTTCTCCTGTGTAGTGCTGCTGCTTCTCTGGTGTAGTGCTGCTGCTTCTCCTGGTGAAGTGCTGCTGTACTCCTGGTGTAGTGCTGCTAGCTTCTAGGTGTAGTGCTGCTGCTTCTCCTGGTGAAGTGCTGCCTGCTGCTTCTCTGGTGTAGTGCTGCTGCTTCTCCTGATGTAGTGCTGCTGCTTCTCCTGGTGTAGTGCTGCTGCTTCTCCTGGTGTAGTGCTGCTGCTTCTCCTGGTGTAGTGCTGCTGCTTCTCCTGGTGTAGTGCTGCTGCTTCTCCTGGTGTAGTGCTGCTGCTTCTCCTGGTGTAGTGCTGCTGCTGCTGCTGCTGCTTGCATCAAGTGTCTTACTGGTTGTACATGTGTCTATCAACCTAATTATCAGTAGTCTTACTACCTTGTGTGATGGAATATGACAAGGGGAAAAATAATATTATTTTTGTTCCAGCTATGTAATTGTTATATTGAATTGGGAAGAAATACATTGGTGATATATCCAGTTTTACTAAAAATAAGGTCCTACTTCAGGTACCCTATTTGGTTTTAAATATCTTAACCTTACCCTTCCCACGTCATACACCGCACTTCATTAATTCTCAAACATAAACTATTGTCGTGTGGGGTTCGATTGATGGATTTGGGAATAAACACACGATGGATGGTAACTTATAATTAGTGGTAAAATAAGGAGAGCACCCGGACTGACCTGTCTCTATACCATGCTTTGAACTGCCATGCCCCAGTGCGAGGCACTAGATTCAAGGAGCTCGTGACATCACAATGAGTCACGTAACGGTCTCAGAAGTGATTCACCTATAATGGTTACTTGTATGCTAGCTGGACAGGGAAGCTTGTATAACCTAGCTGGGAATAACTACATATACTACACAAGTATATCACATAGGGAATTAGTAACACTACTGACACTATGACTGTTTCTCTAGTCCTGCTACAATTATTACCCTATAATCATCACTACTAATATTGCTACTACGACTTTCTAAATATTTTATCCTTTATTCTTCTATGCCATATCGTTCGTCTTGTCGTGCCCCTCTCCGCTCTACCACTCCACCCTCTCCTCATTTGTATTCAGAAGTGTGCCCAATATGCAGTGAGATGCGGGGTTTTAAGGCGAGAAATAGTCAACAGAGACGCTAGCTGTCTGAGTGGGGCGAGTTAGAGGTATCGTGTGGGATCTTTCTGGTGTTAGGGGATCTGCATTTCTTTGGCTCCTCGGCTAGTTAAGAAACATGGTGGGAGGGCTGTAGCTTTCTCTGGCTCCTTGGCTAGTTAAGAAACATGGTGGGAGGGCTGTAGCTTTCTGTGGCTCCTTGGCTAGTTAAGGTTTTAACTTCCTTGGTGCCATGATAGTAGGAACATTCGTCGTCAAGGTCACAGCGTACTTCGCGGGACCGGCTTATTTCCTGTGCTATGTAGAAACAATTTACATTCTTGGGTAGCCAGTCTAAATCACTCTTTCATCTCTTTCTCTCCTCCCTCCTTCCTCTCTTCTGGCCCCTTCCTCTTCCTACTTCTTCCTCCTCTTCCTCTTCTTCCTCCTACCTTTGTCTATTCTCAGGAGAAAGGATAAGGAAGGGCTAAGGATGAGTGACCAAGCCTAGCTTGGTAAGGAAGAGTGGTAGTACTATCCTTGGATAGGGCCAAGCCTAGTCTGGTAAGAAAGAGTAATAGTGTTATCCTTGGATAAGGCTCTGGGTGTTGGTATATTGCTGGGACCTCACGTTGCTTCTGGGAGGATGAGAGCCTCTTCCAGCTGGGTTATGGCTGCGGTATTGCTCATAGCTCTGAGTGATAGAGGTGTTGCTTATTGCCAGTGGTGGTGATGGTGGTGGAGGGGTTCTGATGTGGGGGTGTGCTACTGCTAGTAGTAGTAGTAGTTGTGGTGTTGGTGGTTGGTGCTAGTGGTGATGTGTGGTATGCTTCTGTTGCTAGTGGTGAGTACTAGTGGGGGTGGTGATGCTGTTGGGAATGAGGCTGTGATGTTGATTCTGCTTTTAGTAGCAATGGTTTTGCTGGTGGTGTTCCCTCCATTATACTCCCTCCCTCAGAGTCCCTGCATCCCTCACATTCCTCCCTCGTGACATACCTGTAGGTGTATATATTAGTTAAAATGGATAATTGTACAAGTAATCTCATATAATTTGACTTAAGTTGTGAAGAGATGAGCAGATAATTGATTGTTTTGTTGGCGCACCGTGATAAATGTGAGGTATATTGTATTATAAGGTTGTATATTGAATTATAATGTTGCATATTGCATTAATGGAAAGCAAAAAGCTACCTGGTTTGCGTATTGTTTTACTGCATTGCCTAGCGAGGGTCGTGCAATACATTTGTTGTTTGCAAACGCCGATCTCCAGCTCTTAGGCCAAGCAGACGACCATCAACGCTTGGGCATCGAGCCTTCCCCGGGTCTTAGGTACCAAGGGAGTAACAAATAATTTTTTTTCCGGATTTACTCTGAGTTTTGTGCAGGTTAGTAAGTGCTGCGTGTTGAGTGTGTGTTTAATGTCGAAGAAAAACAGGCAAGTTGTAACAGTATGGTGCTTACTGTAGTGTGGTCTCTACACCAGCCAGGTCAGTCTCTCGACTAGTTTGACCAGCCAGGAGGTCAGAGTCTCGACTAGTTTGACCAGCCAGGAGGTCAGAGTCTCGACTAGTTTGACCAGCCAGGAGGTCAGAGTCTTGACTAGTTTGACCAGCCAGGAGGTCAGAGTCTCGACTAGTTTGACCAGCCAGGAGGTCAGAGTCTCGACTAGTTTGACCAGCCAGGAGGTCAGAGTCTTGACTAGTTTGACCAGCCAGGAGGTCAGAGTCTCGACTAGTTTGACCAGCCAGGAGGTCAGAGTCTCGACTAGTTTGACGAGCCAGGAGGTCAGAGTCTCGACTAGTTTGACGAGCCAGGAGGTCAGAGTCTTGACTAGTTTGACCAGCCAGGAGGTCAGAGTCTAGACTAGTTTGACCAGCCAGGAGGTCGAGTCTGACTAGTTTGACCAGCCAGGAGGTCAGAGTCTCGACTAGTTTGACCAGCCAGGAGGTCAGAGTCTCGACTAGTTTGACCAGCCAGGAGGTCAGAGTCTCGACTAGTTTGACCAGCCAGGAGGTCAGAGTCTCGACTAGTTTGACCAGCCAGGAGGTCAGAGTCTCGACTAGTTTGACCAGCCAGGAGGTCAGAGTCGTGACTAGTTTGACCTTGACCAACCAGGCCAGAGTCTGACTAGGGTCTTGATCGTAGGCGAGTCAAGAGTGCAGGTGCTAGTTGACCACTGCACAGGTGCTGCCGCAGTTGACGGTGGCTGCGCAGTAATTGCTTGCAGGTGCTGCAGTTACACACTGCACGAGGTGGCTGCGGCTGTGTTTACAACCTGACAGTGACGCTTAACGGTGATAAAAGACAAGGTGGCAGACATCAACTGGAATAGCTGTTTCATAACCCAGTGACGCGGCAGTGAAGCAGCAGTGACTAGTCAGTTTTCTGTTGTGTTTACACCATCTTGTGAAATGTCCCCCTTAAGTTTATTTTTGCCAGTAGTCCATCCTGGATATAACGCAAGATTGACTTGTCAGATTTTTGAAGTTACCTGTATGTTCGTTATGTGTACACGCTCATTGTTCAGCGGATAGTGTTTGGTGAACAATCGAAAGGATCCAGGTTTGACTCTCGTGCAGGACCAGACATTATTTGTTATTTTCGACATTTTTTTTTTGTGTGTGCGCACAGTATTCCGTGTGTGTCGACAAGTGGGGTTCAGACAGCGTTAATATCCCAGTCAGGCTGGACTATTCAGCTTTGATTCCCTAAATGACCGGTAAGCCAGCGGAAGGACTCGGCCAAATGACCAAAAGCTCCAACGGCGGGTCATCATCTAAGACCCACGTCAGGAGACACACGTCCTGTTTCCTGACGAACTTTACCTAACCTAAATCTTGACACCCTTCTATTTCCTACATATGTTGTAGTCATCGCGGTGTGACCCTTGTGGCTTTAGCGCTTAGTTTTGATAATAATAATATGTTGTAGTGAAAGTTTGCGCCTACACATGCTAACTGAAGTGCCTGGTCGTATATGCTAGTAACGTCGTAGTGAAGGCGCAAGCTTTCACTACAACATATTATTATTATTATCAAAACTAAGCGCTAAAGCCACAAGTCACAGCGCTGACTACAACATATGTAGGAAGTCATCACTATGAGGACTTCAGTCATCACTATGAGGACTTCAGTCATCACTATGAGGACTTCAGTCATCACTATGAGGACTTCAGTCATCACTATGAGGACTTCAGTCATCACTATGAGGACTTCAGTCATCACTATGAGGACTTCAGTCATCACTATGAGGACTTCAGTCATCACTATGAGGACTTCAGTCATCACTCCCTCATAGTGATGATTGAAGTATATTAGTCATTATCCCCACTGTTGGAGGAGCAGTGTTAGTCACCATCACCACTTTTAGGGACCAAGGGTCAATTTCGACCAGTGTTGGAGGGAGGTCAATCTCCGCCACCATTCGGAATTGAAAGAAATGATTATAATAACTATAATTTTTAAAGGGCCTGGAGGGGTAAGCCAGTGGAAGGCTTCGGTCAGAGGACCAAAAGCTCCAGCTGCGGGTCATCATATAACTAAGACCCGCGTCAGGAAACACTTGTCCTGTTTCCTGACACACCTAACCTAACCTAACTTCCACCACTGGCCGGGCCAGGGTAGTTGGGGGGGAAAGGGTAGGGGTGAGGTTAGGTCAGACTTGCTGCGGATTTTTTCTAGGTTTGCGCGACTGCTTCTGTATTGATTCCCAGGTGATGGTCACTGGTGTCACGGTGGTGGCTTGCACTCCTAGCACAACGTTTAGCTGGTGTGTGTGTGTGGCTGCAGGGGTCGAGTCGGAGTGTAGACAGCCTGACTGTCTGCATAGACAGCCCATGCT
Organism: Cherax destructor; assembly: GCA_009830355.1. Classification (NCBI taxonomy): domain Eukaryota; kingdom Metazoa; phylum Arthropoda; class Malacostraca; order Decapoda; family Parastacidae; genus Cherax; species Cherax destructor. The sequence continues at coordinate 201,044 of WNWK01000226.1, read as the reverse complement.
GTCTGCCAGCTGAGTTCATATTTCGTGCCATGCTAGTTTCCATAGTTTCCGCCAGAGGGCAAGCCTGGTAGGCGTACCCACGTCTACCAGACCCGCCCTGGCCAACTCTCACTTGGCGCCCAAACTTCAGTCAGTCAACAGGCCTAACTCGTCTCCCTCTCGCAAGGCGCATGGCCCTGGGCCATGGCCACAGACACGCAGCCTGTTACCCGCACCTTTATTACAAATAAAGTAAGAAGCCTCCGAAGCCTTATCATTTCAACCACGCCTCCAAGAACACTCCAAATAAATTCTCGTTATAGGAGCTCCTGGCCCCGCCTCTTCGCTGGTCGCTGCTAGGTCCACTCCCTGTTCCATGAGCTTTTTCGTATCTCTTCCTAAAGCTATGTATGGATCCTGCCTCCACTACATCACTCTCCTGATTGTTCCACTTTCTGACAACTCTATGACTGAAGAAATACTTGCTAGCGCGCGTGTGTGTGTGTGTGTGTGTACGTACATGTACTCGCCCTGTGTTTGCTTGGGAGGGGAACATACATTGCTCTTAAAATACCTTGATGGACACTAACTGGCTTCTAGCCTCGCAGGTGTTATCGTAGCTGTCCTGAAACTGCTGCGGTTGTAGGGGTCGACTCTGCTCCACCTGCTGCGGTTGTAGGGGTCGACTCTGCTCCTGCTGCTGCGGTTGTAGGGGTTGACTCTGCTCCACCTGCTGCGGTTGTAGGGGTCGATTCTGCTCGTCCTGCTGCGGTTGTAGGGGTCGACTCTTCTCCACCTGCTGCGGTTGTAGGGGTCTGACTCTGCTCCACCTGCTGCGGTTGTAGGGGTCGACTCTGCTCGTCCTGCTGCGGTTGTAGGTCGACTCTGTCTCGTGCTGCGGTTGTAGGGGTCGACTCTGCTCCTCCTGCTGCGGTTGTAGGGGTCGACTCTGCTCGTCCTGCTGCGGTTGTAGGGGTCGACTCTGCTCCTCGTGCTGCGGTTGTAGGGGTCGACTCTGCTCCTCCTGCTGCGGTTGTAGGGGTCGACTCTGCTCCTCCTGCTGCGGTTGTAGGGGTCGACTCTGCTCGTCCTGCGTTGGGCGACTCTGCTCCTCTGCTGGGTTGTAGGGGTCGACTCTGCTCCTCCTGCTGCGGTTGTAGGGGTCGACTCTGCTCCTCTGCTGCGTTGAGGGTCGCTCTGCTCCTCCTGCTGGAGTGTGGGTCGACTCTGCTCCTCCTGCTGCGGTTGTAGGTCGACTCTGCTCTCCTGCTGCGGTTGTAGGGTCGACTCTGCTCCTCCTGCTGCGGTTGTAGGGGTCGACTCTGCTCCTCCTGCTGCGGTTGTAGGGGTCGACTCTGCTCCTCGTGCTGCGGTTGTAGGGGTCGACTCTGCTCCTCGTGCTGCGGTTGTAGGGGTCGACTCTGCTCCTCTGCTGCGGTTGTAGGGGTCGACTCTGCTCCTCCTGCTGCGGTTGTAGGGGTCGACTCTGCTCCTCCTGCTGTGGTTGTAGGGGTCGACTCTGCTCCTCCTGCTGTGGTTGTAGGGGTCGACTCTGCTCTTCCTGCTGTGGTTGTAGGGGTCGACTCTGCTCCTCGTGCTGCGGTTGTAGGGGTCGACTCTCTGCTCCTCTGTATATTTGTTCACTGAGTTGTGCGCATGCGAGTATTTTTTCTGTACGTGTATGCGTAATGTATTGTATACCATTGTAATATAAAAGATCTAAAAAGTCTGTGTTGTATTCCACAAGCTCTGTATTGTATTCCAAAAGTTTTGTATTGCATTTCACAAGCAGTGTATTGTATTCCAAAGGGTCTGTATTGTATTCCAAGTGGTCTGTATTGTATTCCAAGGGGTCTGTATTGTATTCCAAAGGCTCTGTATTGTATACCACGAGGTCTATTGTATTCCAAATGTTCAATATTTTATTCCAAAGGCTCAGTATTGTATTTCAAATGTTCAGTATTGTATTCCAAAGCTCAGTATTGCATTCCAAATGTTCAATATTGTATTCCAAAGGCTTAGTATTGTATTTCAAATGTTCAGTATTTATTCCAAAGGCTCAGTATTGCATCCCAAATGCTCAACAAGCTCTACATTTATAAATAAAAAATACTGATAGTAAGATTTTTTTTTTAATTATTTTTTTCGCTGTTCGGCGTATATAATTTTTCCCAGTGATATTTTTTTCCCCATAAATATGTAAAAGGCAGAGAGGTATCATTATTGTGGTCACTGGCGGGGAATTATGTGAGTATTTAAGGGATTTTCCCGGCTAATTGAAATTCAGACGCTGGTTAAAAGTCGAAGTTAATTAATTGTGTTTCCGCCTTATACTGGGTGAGGATTGTTGTATTTATGAGGGAACGCTAAAGCCGTAGGGTACATACAGCGAGTGGGAAATGGGAGGCAACGAGGTTCGATTGAAGGGGAGGTTACGTTCAATTTCTGGACAGTAATATGACTAGTAAATACCTCCGGATAGTAGTTTAACTAGCAGTTAGCTTTAGTTTGAATATTCTTATTAGGATAATCAAGTTTAACTAGTTATTAGCTTTTAAAATATACAGGTTTGGGATTCTAGGTTCCTTTTAGTATTTAGTTCTAACAAGCTGTGGTGGGTAAGATAATTTAGCAAATATCTCAGACAATAAGCATATATTTCACTTTTTTCATTGAAGGGGAAAAGAAGGCTTTCATGAACTCGTGTGTATATATATATATATATATATATATATATATATATATATATATATATATATATATATATATATATAGGCTCCCTCATCTTCGTGTCTTAGTGTGACTTGTAAATGGTCCAAGTCGGACTGAAACTTCGTTATCAGCTTTTCTTTCCTATGTGCGGGTTATTTATAAATAATATAATAATAATAGTATGGCATATGGCAGCAAGCACCTTTGCCGGTGAGATATGTAGAGGTTATCGTACACACTGGTGGTCGTGGCGCTGTTACCTCTGCTATAACTCTGGAATAAATTTAATTTCAAAGGCGTGAGAGCATCCTTTTAGCGGGGAGAAGGGCTCTTGTGAGAGCATTATTGTGAGCAGCAGGCGTGTGAGCACCTTACCTGTGTGATGGACAAGTGACTGCCAGGTGCTCCACGTGTGGCAGGCTACACGGAGGCTCCGTCATGCCGCTGGAGGGCTCTTCATCCAAGGAACTGAATCTTTGGCTTGGTATCTCTTTGTTTTGAAGGTTCTGATTATCTGCCAGTGTTACTGACACCACTTTGGTACCCTCGTCTGCCACCGGTGTCACTGCCACTAGTGTAGTACCCTCGTCTGCCACCGGTGTCACTGCCACTAGTGTAGTACCCTCGTCTGCCACCAGTGTCACTGACATCACTATTGTACCCTCGTGTGCCGCCAGTGTCACTGACACCACTGTGGTACCCTCTGCCACCGGTGTCACTGACACCACTGTGGTACCCTCGTCTGCCACCAGTGTCACTGCCACTAGTGTAGTACCCTCGTCTGCCACCAGTGTCACTGACACAACTGTGGTACCCTCGTCTACCGCCAATGTCTGCCACCAATGTCACTGACGCCACTGTGGTACCCTCGTCTGCCACCAGTGTCACTCTACCACTATAGTACCTTCGTCTGCCACCAGTGTAGTACCCTCGTCTGCCACCAGTGTCACTCTACCACCACTATAGTAACCTCGTCTGCCACCAGTGTCACTGACACCACTATAGTACCCTCGTCTGCCACCAGTGTAATACCCTCGTCTGCCACCAGGGTAGTACACTTGTCTACCACCATTGTAGTACCATCGTCTACCACCAGTGTAGTACCCTCGTCTGCCACCATTGTAGTACCATCGTCTACCACCAGTGTAGTACCCTCGTCTGCCACCATTGTAGTACCATCGTCTGCCACCAGTGTAGTACCCTCGTCTACCACCAGTGTCACTGCCATCAGTGTCACACGCCTCCCACTTTGCTTCCCACGTGAGTTTAGGTGTCAGTCTGTGGCAAGGTAAGTGACAACTGTCTTGCCTCAGAATCTTGAAGACGCTCACGTGGTTTGAGGAGAAACATCTGCAACACAGGCGAAAAGTCGCCTGGTACACGGGAGAAACATCGCAATGCAATTTGTGTTTTGTATTTGCGGAGGTTTCAGCCAACGTGTTGACTCTGCAAACTTTTTTTATGAAATTTGGTTTTATTTTTAGTATTAAAATGTTTTTCCATGCTCATTAACATTATGTTTGTGAAAGGTATTATTCATGTCAAATGTTGATTTTTAAAACTAGATTTTTAGTCACATTCCTGACACTGAAGTCTGAAAAAAATATTGAATGTAAAACACAGGAAGTTTGGTTTAACCGAACTTAAAACAAAGCACGTAGGATTTTAAAACCTGCGGGCGGTAGGAAATTGACGTTGAGTACCTTCAGAGCCTTTCAGAGAGTACCGTTGAGTCCCTTCGGAGCCTTTCAAAGGCTTTCTGGAGACGTGACTTAGAGCTTTCCACAGAGACTTCTCTGTAAAAAAAACATTGTAGTCACAGTGGTGGTCCATGCTAACCTTCCTAAATTTTTTAAATACTCCTGTGTGATAAATGGTTTTGAAAACCGACAAGTTGAAGATTGAGACACTTATGCAACATATGGGAATCTTTATTGAAGAAATACTTCTAGTTGGATGAGTCTTATTAGACCAGTGTGGTACAGTGGCTAGCGCACCGGCTTCCTCTGCCAGTTTTAGGATGGCTTGTCATTTACTTGAACCCTCTTCGTTCTGTGACTTAATAATAATAATATCTTTATTTCTACAAGTACATGTACAAGGTATACAGACCATAGCTGACATCAATGACATACTACGATATAGAGAGCCCCTGGTTATGCAGAGTAGTTCGGGCAAATTAGGTCAGTTTTGTCCCAGGATGCGACCCACACCAGTCCACTAACACCCAGGTACCCATTTTACTGATGGGTGAAACTGGGACGGTAGGTGTCATATGAAAACAAGTCCTAATGTTTTCCAGCCGTACTGGGGGTCGATCCCCGGACCTCAATGTGTGAGCTGAGTTGTTTACTGTGGTATTACGATGTTCAGGACTCATTAACCTGTTCTGCCCTAATCCAGAATAATTATTATTAAAAATTCCTCAACATTTCGTGCGAACGGAATTGAACGAGGGGCAGTTCGCATGAAATTCTAAATTATAGACGAGGTTGGTTCCTGGGGTGTAGACGAGGTTGGTTCCTGGGGTGTAGACGAGGTTGGTTCCTGGGGTGTAGACGAGGTTGGTTCCTGGGGTGTAGACGAGGTTGGTTCCTGGGGTGTAGACGAGGTTGGTTCCTGGGGTGTAGACGAGGTTGGTTCCTGGGGTGTAGACGAGGTTGGTTCCTGGGGTGTAGACGAGGTTGGTTCCTGGGGTGTAGACGAGGTTGGTTCCTGGGGTGTAGACGAGGTTGGTTCCTGGGGTGTAGACGAGGTTGGTTCCTGGGGTGTAGACGAGGTTGGTTCCTGGGGTGTAGACGAGGTTGGTTCCTGGGGTGTAGACGAGGTTGGTTCCTGGGGTGTAGACGAGGTTGGTTCCTGGGGTGTAGACGAGGTTGGTTCTGGGGTTAGACGAGGTTGGTTCCTGGGGTGTAGACGAGGTTGGTTCCTGGGGTGTAGACGAGGTTGGTTCCTGGGGTGTAGACGAGGTTGGTTCCTGGGGTGTAGACGAGGTTGGTTCCTGGGGTGTAGACGAGGTTGGTTCCTGGGGTGTAGACGAGGTTGGTTCCTGGGGTGTAGACGAGGTTGGTTCCTGGGGTGTAGAGAGGTTGGTTCCTGGGGTGTAGACGAGGTTGGTTCCTGGGGTGTAGACGAGGTTGGTTCCTGGGGTGTAGACGAGGTTGGTTCCTGGGGTGTAGACGAGGTTGGTTCCTGGGGTGTAGACGAGGTTGGTCCTGGGGTGTAGACGAGGTTGGTTCTTGGGGTGTAGACGAGGTTGGTTTCTGGGGTGTAGACGAGGTTGGTTCCTGGGGTGTAGAGAGGTTGGTTCCTGGGGTGTAGACGAGGTTGGTTCCTGGGGTGTAGACGAGGTTGGTTCCTGGGGTGTAGAAGAGGTTGGTTCCTGGGGTGTAGACGAGGTTGGTTCCTGGGGTGTAGACGAGGTTGGTTCCTGGGGTGTAGAGAGGTTGGTTCCTGGGGTGTAGACGAGGTTGGTTCCTGGGGTGTAGACGAGGTTGGTTCCTGGGGTGTAGACGAGGTTGGTTCCTGGGGTGTAGACGAGGTTGGTTCCTGGGGTGTAGACGAGGTTGGTTCCTGGGGTGTAGACGAGGTTGGTTCCTGGGGTGTAGACGAGGTTGGTTCCTGGGGTGTAGACGAGGTTGGTTCCTGGGGTGTAGAGAGGGTTGGTTCCTGGGGTGTAGACGAGGTTGGTTCCTGGGGTGTAGACGAGGTTGGTTCCTGGGGTGTAGACGAGGTTGGTTCCTGGGGTGTAGACGAGGTTGGTTCCTGGGTGTAGACGAGGTTGGTTCCTGGGGTGTAGACGAGGTTGGTTCCTGGGGTGTAGACGAGGTTGGTTCCTGGGGTGTAGACGAGGTTGGTTCCTGGGGTGTAGACGAGGTTGGTTCCTGGGGTGTAGACGAGGTTGGTTCCTGGGGTGTAGACGGTCGCAGTTGATAGTGGTGGTGGTCACTGGTTGAAAGATTGCCCCACACCAGGTTTATCTTGCCTCACTTAAGATAAACCTGTATGTCTGGCTGGTTTAATCAGCAATAATTTATCATCAAGTAATAATAATAATAATAATAATAATAATAAAATCCCAAGAAAGTATATTTGTAGGTGTTTCAAAAAAATCAGTTAACAGTCCCGTGATATATAGAGCCGTTTCAAACCTTTACATGACCAAGGTTGCGTTCCAAGTGTTGACACAAAAATGAACTCTACATTGAAGGAAATATTTCACGAGTAAACACGTGTGTGTGTGTGTGTGTGTGTGTGTGTGTGTGTGTGTGTGTGTGTGTGTGTGTGTGTGTGTGTGTGTGTGTGTGTGTGTGTGTGTTTGGTTAGGTAAGGTTTGGCAGGAAACAGGACGAGTGTTTCCCGACGCGGGTTGACCCACAGCTGGAGCTTTTGGTCATCTGGCCGAAGCCTTCCGCTGGCTTACCCCTCCACCCCTTCAAAAATTTTGGTTATATTTATAACCATTAGATGTAATTTTTGAGTAGTTGTCTACGTACTTGTGTCCTTGTCTACATATGGCTTTGTCTACATACCTGCGTCTGTTTATATATTTATGTACGTGTCTACTTATTTGCGTCCTCATCTACATGTGCCCGTGTCTACGTGTCCCCTTGTCTACATGTCCCCTTGTCTACATGTCCCCTTGTCTACACGTCCCCTTGTCTACACGTCCCCTTGTCTACACGTGCCCGTGTCTACGTGTCCCCTTGTCTACGTGTCCCCTTGTCTACATGTCCCCTTGTCTACACGTCCCCTTGTCTACACGTCCCCTTGTCTACACGTCCCCTTGTCTACACGTCTCCTTGTCTACATGTGCCCGTGTCTACGTGTCCCCTTGTCTACATGTCCCCTTGTCTACATGTCCCCTTGTCTACATGTCCCCTTGTCTACATGTCCCCTTGTCTACATGTCCCCTTTTCTACATGTCCCCATGTCTACACGTGCCCTTGTCTACATGTCCCCTTGTCTACACGTGCCCTTGTCTACACGTGCCCTTGTCTACATGTCCCCTTGTCTACACGTGTCCTTGTCTACACGTGCCCTTGTCTACACGTGCCCTTGTCTACACGTGCCCTTGTCTACACGTGCCCTTGTCTACACGTGCCCTTGTCTACACGTGTCCTTGTCTACACATGCCCTTGTCTACATGTCCCCTTGTCTACATGTCCCCTTGTCTACACGTGCCCTTGTCTACACGCAGTAAATGTTCCAGTAAGTTCGTATTTATTCCTTGTTTTTGTATTCATCTCTTTTCCATTGCATAACTTTGGTCATTATTATTGCATATGGTGCAGGAGTTTTCTCATTACAATTGCATGGCTCCAGCGAGGACTGCAACACAGCTTTGTGTGACCTCAAGTTGCAGCCAACCAACTTAAATTGGCCTTGCACTGCAGAGTGCAACAGTGGTGGTGAGTTAGCAGTCAGGGAGGCCCTCTTTGCAACACTGGTGGTGAGTTAGCAGTCAGGGAGGCCCTCTTTGCAACACTGGTGGTGAGTTAGCAGTCAGGGAGGTCCTCTTTGCAACACTGGTGGTGAGTTAGCAGTCAGGGAGGCCCTCTTTGCAACACTGGTGGTGAGTTAGCAGTCAGGGAGGCCCTCTTTGCAACACTGGTGGTGAGTTAGCAGTCAGGAAGGTCCTCTTTGCAACACTGGTGTGAGTTAGCAGTCAGGGAGGCAATCTTTGCAACACTGGTGGTGAGTTAGCAGTCAGGGAGGCAATCTTTGCAACACTGGTGGTGAGTTAGCAGTCAGGGAGGCCCTCTTTGCAACACTGGTGGTGAGTTAGCAGTCAGGGAGGTCCTCTTTGCAACACTGGTGGTGAGTTAGCAGTCAGGGAGGTCCTCTTGCAACACTGGTGGTGAGTTAGCAGTCAGGAGGCCCTCTTGCAACACTGGTGGTGAGTTAGCAGTCAGGAAGGTCCTCTTTGCAACACTGGTGTGAGTTAGCAGTCAGGGAGGCAATCTTTGCAACACTGGTGGTGAGTTAGCAGTCAGGGAGGCAATCTTTGCAACACTGGTGGTGAGTTAGCAGTCAGGGAGGCAATCTTTGCAACACTGGTGGTGAGTTAGCAGTCAGGGAGGCAATCTTTGCAACACTGGTGGTGAGTTAGCAGTCAGGGAGGCCCTCTTTGCAACACTGGTGGTGAGTTAGCAGTCAGGAGGCCCTCTTGCAACACTGGTGGTGAGTTAGCAGTCAGGAAGGTCCTCTTGCAACACTGGTGTGAGTTAGCAGTCAGGGAGGCAATCTTTGCAACACTGGTGGTGAGTTAGCAGTCAGGAGGCAATCTTGCAACACTGGTGGTGAGTTAGCAGTCAGGGAGGCAATCTTTGCAACACTGGTGGTGAGTTAGCAGTCAGGAGGCAATCTTTGCAACACTGGTGGTGAGTTAGCAGTCAGGGAGGCCCTCTTTGCAACACTGGTGGTGAGTTAGCAGTCAGGGAGGCCCTCTTTGCAACACTGGTGGGGTGGTGTGACCCTAATTACAGAGATGTCTTGATTGAGTCCAGTCTCCACACTTGGCCTCACCATCCTGGTCTCCCCATCCTGGTCTCCCCATCCTGGTCTCCCCATCCTGGACTCACCATCCTGGACTCACCATCCTGGCTTCACCATCCTGGCCTCACCATCCTGGCCTCACCATTCTGGCCTCACCATTCTGCCCTCACCATCCTGGCCTCACCATCCTGGCCTCACCATCCTGGCCTCACCATCCTGGCCTCACCATCCTGGCCTCACCATCCTGGACTCACCATCCTGTCCTCACCATCCTGGCCCCACTATCCTGGCCTCACCATCCTTGGCACAGTCACACTACACGTCAACATGTTCTCATAAAACTAGGTTAGTTTTCCTACGTTAATTCCCCAACGCTTCTTATTTACTTACAAATACTTTTTTTCTTTGAGTTAGATTTGGTTACGTAAACTTATAAAAAAAACTTGCGTGTAACAGAAAAGTATAAAAGTTAAGAAAGGCTGCTATATTTTTGACAGAGAGATGGGTGAACGTAGCCAGGACATGTTGAGATGTGCACGACTGTGACTTGTCTGTCTGGCAGTCTCCTTCGTGCAAGTTTTGATGACTAGTTCTGGTACATACAGTTCAGTCGGACCAAGACAATTACTGTGGGTCCTGTGTCCACGCCTGACTAGTCCTGGGCAGTCTGGTCCAGTCCTGGAGAGTCATTGCAGGTTCTGGAGAGTCATTGCAGGTTCTGGAGAGTCATGGCAGGTTCTGGAGAGTCATGGCAGGTTCTGGAGAGTCATGGCAGGTTCTGGAGAGTCATGGCAGGTTCTGGAGAGTGCTGGTTCATCCTGGAGTCCTGCAGAGCAATAAGTCTTCAATAGACTGTCTTCAAGAGGGAACTTGGTAAGTTTCTGAGGAAAGTTGCTGATTAGCCGGAAATTGATGCTCAAGTCGGTGTATTAACAAAGGAGACATAATATTGAAAATGGTATAAAATATCGACACGTTGATGATTAAGACTCGTGTGCAACAGTTAGGTATCTCTTGTATATATATGTCGTGCCGCATTTTGGCTTAAATAGCAACACTCTTTTTGCCACATAAGGCAAGCGAAAATTTGTGTATGCAATAATTTCGCAAAAATCATTCTAAACCTAACGAAAAAAAAATATATTTCATTGTTTGTTAATTATTAAATTATTGTAAAAGTATCTAAAATATATTTAGTTGGGTTAGGCTACATTAAATTGCGCTTCTTATAATAATGTTAGGTAAGTTTTCTAAGATTCTTTTGGTTCAAAATTAAATTTTTTTACATCAACATAATTGAAAAAATATATCTTTAAACGTATAAAAGAAAATTTTAGAAAGGACTTAATTTTAAATGAGTTCTTGCAATAATTTGACCAGTTTTACATAATATATATATATATATATATATATATATATATATATATATATATATATATATATATATATATATATATATATATATATATATATATATATATATATATATATATATGAGGTGTGTGTGTGTGTGTGTACCTCTGAGTTCTTGAAGTATCTGCTGAGTGAGGTTCTGAGAGGGACATCATGATATATAGACAGGCTATTACTCTTGTTTTTGTCTTCATGTAAGTTTCAACGTGTTATCAATAAGTGTTCATTAGTCCCTGACTTCGTCACAGAGAATGATTTTGGCGTAGTCTTGGCAGAAAGACTTACTGTAGTGGGTCATGAGTGAGGAAGTAGGGCCAAGCAAGGGTTATTATATAGCAGTTTGTAGTGGAGTCACGTTTTCCTGACCCTCACCCCCCCCCCTTCCTCCAACCCACTCCACTAGAGGCGCTATTTTCTGTAATTTTAAAAAAATAAGTATTAGTGAGGAGAGTTAGGTTGGGTAGGGTGAGGCTGGTGGCTACCAGTCACTCTGCACTCTGGCTTGCAACGTTGCATTCCCCACATGCCAACAGTGAGAGAGAAGAGCAAAGAGAGAGGAAGAGAGACTGCAGATAAATGCTATAAAATACCGATAGGTTCCAGAGCATGGGGCACAACTCTTCTCCAGGCTGTGGGACTGACCACCTCAAAACTACGTCTTCAAGAGTGATGGACTGATTACTTCTGCTAACTCTTCCGTACTCGACTGAAGAAGCCTACTGTGTAGGCGATACGTTTCGGAATAAAGATACCTAACTGTTGCACATGTGTCTTATCAGAGACAGTGCAGATAAAGAGTATAAAATACCGACGCGATGGAAAAATAAACAAATTCAATATAATGCGATCCTTTATTGACTACGTTTTGCCCGTACATTCTTCCAAACGTACTCAATAAAGGATCGCATTATACTGCATTTGTGTTTATTTTTCCAAAGAGAGACGAAAATGGAGAAATAGAAGGAGAGGAGAGGGAAGGGGGAAAGTTAGTGTTTGAGTGGTAGTAAAGGTAGTGGAGCCATTAAGAATTTCCCGCAGCCTAATGCGTTCATTATTGCATATATTAAGAGGCACGTAGGTTCCCCCGTCTACTAATATCATGTTCAATTATCTACTGTAATCTACCTTGTCCATAATTACTATCGAATTTGCTTTGTTTGTTTCGTAAGGTGAAGTCCAGGATCTTTCCTTAATTCATGGTATAACTTCACAAATGTTTGAGGACAATAGTGTTGTAGAGGTCTGAGGAATGGAGCTATACCTAAAAAATGCATATACCGTACACACATTAGCCTATAGTGAGTGGTAAATATATTTATGGTAGGAAGTCTGAATGAATGAAGAATGGGTATAATTGAAAACGGCTGCATTAGTGAAACGCTGTAAAACGGGACCCTCCTCTAATACCCCCAGAGTGCAAAACTTTAAAACTCATACACCATAGCTTTAAGAAGAGGTACTATAAGGCTCTCGGAGCAAGGAGAGTGGACCTTTTAGCGATCAGCAAAGAGGCGGTGCCAGGAGCTGTAAATCGACCCCTGCAACCACAAATAGGTAAGTACATTCGCTCTCTCTCTCCCTGTCTCCCTACCTCTCTCTTTCTCCCTCTGTCTCTGTCTCTGTGTGTCTCTCTCAGACATCATGACCCCTGGACCCTGCAGACCCTAGTTATTTCCCCAGTCGAGTCTGGAAGAGAAAATCTGGTTCCCTCGTTCGTTCTAATGTTTCACGTCTTTATTTCCAGGGCATTGTTTTGTCTTTGTGTGTGTGAGAGGAGGGCCGCTCGCCTCACCCTGAGGGAAAATAATTGTTCCCCTTTCATGCGTGGGAGGTAAGCGTGTCCACAAGCCGTTACCATAACGACAACACCTGGCTTACTGTTGAAAAATACGGCCTACTGGCTTACTGTTGAAAGATATGATCTACTGTTTACTGTTCAAGAATACGGCCTACTGGCTTAATGAAAAATACGGCCTACTGGCTTATTGTTCAAAGATATGATCTACTGACTTACTGTTGAAAGGTCTTTGATAAGAGATTTTTCATGATTTTTCATGCCCTACTGGTTTAATATATATTATATATATATATATATATATATATATATATATATATATATATATATATATATATATATATATATATATATATATATATATATTGGGGTCCACCTCTGGTGCAAATTGTGGGACCCATAGCCTCGGAGAAGTGAATAAAAAGTATTCAAGGAAGAATATTTGGATTTCTTCCTGAAGCCATTTGAATATTCCACTTCCCCTACCACCCCATCTTATATATATATATATATATATATATATATATATATATATATATATATATATATATATATATATATATATATATATATATATATATATATATAGATGGGGATAAAAGGCTTCAAGGAAGAATATTTGGATTTCTTCCTGATGCCATTTGAATATTCCACTTCTCCTACCACCCCATCTTTTATTTTTTTTTTTACCAATAGGTATGTTTTATTACATAATATGGTACAAAAGATTTGAGAGATACATTGTTGATATAAAGATGGCATATACAGTACACGAGGTGAGAGATACATGTCTAGTACATATTGTTACATCTTTGTCACTGATTATAATGCGAAAATCTCATCCAGCTCTTCCGAGCTGGTGCGCGTGCCCAGAATACAGCATGCATTACCCTCTGAACAGCAGCGCTGAGTCGCTGGAACAGAAAACTAGCTGCCCTGGGATCCCTAGTTACACTGTTGAGTCTTTTGCCCAGCTCCTTGAGGAACTTAGATGCACTCTTTCCCCATGAGCCAAGGGTCTCTGAGCCTATGGGAACAAACATATAATGATGGGCAAGTTCTCCATATTTTCTCGACTTCTGGGACTCCCTGAAGGTGGCAGCAGCCCCTCCTTCCTCCCTGGTGTACTGGAGATAGGTATCAGCCAAGGTAGATGCACATGTGTAGTCCCACACCACCTGCTTGCCGTCTGTCCAGGCTTGAAGGGTGATACCATCTGGACGCTTTTGGTTGCCATCAGATCTGCATAGTTGGGGTGGTTCCCTTACTGCTGGGCATCCGGCTGTTGTGAGGCTCCTCTTGATAATGTTATTAACCTCTTCATGTCTTGCAATCTTTCCCTCGGATTTACGACACACAAGACCATGGTACCCGAATCGGTCTGCTGCTTCACTGCCACAAATACACCTGTGTTCGGCGAGAATAGGGGCGGCAAGTCGAAGGGCAACACCAATGCGGATGGTCTGTGGGTCGAGGCGTGTGCCAAGGCTGGAGTTGGGAACAGCCAAAGAAAGTCCCCTGCATGAGGAGCTCTCACTGCAAGTAGGCGGGCTCTATCCTTCCCTGACACACTCTGAAGCATTGCTGAGGCTATATTCTCTACTATTGGGCCATCCCAGTGCGACTGTTTGTAGTTGTTGGGGGGAGCAGGCCTGGTTTCAGAGCCTGTTAGGTTATCCCAGATCCTGGCTCCATCAACGAACTTTGGTCATGGATTCCAATCGTGTCCCTAAGATGTTCAGGGAGAATTGCTGCTACAAGCCCTCTGGATGCAATGCATGAAGACAGGAAAGCAGGTAGAGCAATCTGAGATGACTTGCGGACACCAATGCCTCCTAGTCTGACTGGGAGTGTAGCTTGGTCCCACTGCCCATCTTATATATATATGTGTGTGTGTGTCGTGCCGATTAGGTAAAACTTGCTATTTTGGCTTAAATAGCAACCCTCACCTTGCCATATAAGACAAGTGAAAATTTGTGTATGCAATAATTTCGCCAAAATCATTCTGAACATAACGAAAAAAATATATATCATTGTGTTTGTTTATTATTAAATTAATGTTAACGTATCTAAAATATATTCAGTTGGGTTAGGCTAAATTAAATTGAGCTTGTTGTAATAAGGTTAGGTAGGTTTTCAAACTTTCTCTTGGTACAAAATATAAATTCTTACATTAACATAAATGAAAAAAATATATCTTTAAACGTATAAGAGCAAATTTTAAAAAAGGACTTAATTATAGATGAGTTCTTGATAATTGACCAGTTTTACCTAATCGGCACGACATATATATATATATATATATATATATATATATATATATATATATATAATCATTGCTACTTAAGTATTCCTTTTGCAACACGAAAGGCGCCTCGAGCAACGCCATTCTCTCCTTTCCTCTGTGGTTGCCTTGCATTGTTGATCACTGGTCTGCGATTGCTAAATATGCGCGCGCACACACACACACACACACACACACTCTCACACACACACACACACACACACACACACACACACACACTCACACACACTCACACACACACTCTCACACTCACACACACACACACACACACACACACACACACACACACACTCACACACACACTCTCACACTCACACACACACACACACACACACACACACACACACACACACACACACTCACACACACTCACACACACACTCACACTCACACACACACACACACACACACACACTCACACACACTCACACACACTCTCACATTCACACACACACACACACACTACACACACACACACACACACACACACACACAGCAACTGGCTCCTGGAGTTCAACCCCACCAAGTGCAAAGTCATGAAGATTGGGGAAGGGCAAAGAAGACCGCAGACGGAGTACAGCCTAGGGGGCCAGAGACTGCAAACCTCAATCAAGGAAAAAGATCTTGGGGTGAGTATAACACCAGACACATCTCCTGAGGCGCACATCAACCAAATAACTGCTGCAGCATATGGGCGCCTAGCAAACCTAAGAACAGCATTCCGACATCTTAATAAAGAATCGTTCAGGACCCTGTACACTGTGTACGTTAGGCCCATATTGGAGTATGCAGCACCAGTTTGGAACCCACACCTAGCCAAGCATGTGAAGAAGCTCGAGAAAGTGCAAAGGTTTGCAACAAGACTAGTCCCGGAGCTAAGGGGTATGTCCTACGAGGGGAGGTTAAGGGGAAAACGACCTGACGACACTGGAGGACAGGAGAGATAGGGAGACATGATAACAACATATAAGATACTGAGAGGAATTGACAAAGTGGACAGAGACAGAATGTTCCAGAGATGGGACACAACAACAAGGGGACACAGATGGAAGTTGAAGACTCAGATGAATCACAGAGATGTTAGGAAGTATTTCTTCAGTCACAGAGTTGTCGGGAAGTGGAATAGTTTAGGAAGCGATGTAGTGGAGGCAGGCTCTATACATAGCTTTAAGCAGAGGTATGATAAAGCTCATGGCGCAGGGAGAGTGACCCAGTAGCGGCCAGTGAAGAGGCGGGGCCAGGAGCTTTGACTCGACCCCTGCAACCACAACTAGGTGAGTACAACTAGGTGAGTACACTCACACACACACACACACACACACTCTCACACTCACACACACACACACACTCTCACACACACACACACACACACTCTCACCACACCACACACACACACACACTCACACACACTCACACACACTCTCACACACACACACACACACTCACACACACACACACACTCTCACACTCACACACACACACACACACTCTCACACTCACACACACACACACACACTCACACTCACACACTCACACACACACACACACACACTCACACACACTCACACTCACACACACACACACTCTCACACACACACACGGTAATGTGTGGGGGGGAAAGGGGGAGTGGAATGAAATCTCAATAAAACGAGTGAGTGCAATTAAGTTAGCGCAGCGCAGATTAACAGGTAAGAAATACCTGGGCGGTTCCTCTTACTTACACACACATCTTGAGAACAGTTATACACACTATAACCTATGTCAAGATATCTTATTAATGAAAATAAGATACCAGATATAAGTAGATTTCCTAAACTTGCTTCTAACAGATAAGTGAACTGTAGATATAAATCCAGATGTACTCCTGTTAACACTTTTGGGGCCTAGTTCCTAGGCCTATTGTGTATCCATATGCTCTTGCGCTACCCCTCAAAGGAGGATATGGGCTTCACAATGAACTAGCCACTTCGGTGGCAAAATCTAATCTAAATGTAATCTCTTCAGAGGAGCTGAGTCCAGGACAGCACATTTTATATGTTCCTGAGTGAGGTGAAACTCCCACGTTTGAACTTAATCATGGAAATATGAGAATATAGGAGCAGTGCAGCAAGGGTCGGTAAAGAAGGGAGGGAGGGAAGAGAGATAGGTTAGTTTAACATATTTATTATGCACTCCATTGCCATCTTGTGGGCGGTTGTCAAAGGGTTACAGAGGTACATAATGGGT
Organism: Cherax destructor; assembly: GCA_009830355.1. Taxonomy (NCBI): domain Eukaryota; kingdom Metazoa; phylum Arthropoda; class Malacostraca; order Decapoda; family Parastacidae; genus Cherax; species Cherax destructor. Next base: position 184,116 of record WNWK01000226.1, on the reverse strand, counting down.
CCTGGGACTGGGCCCCAAAGTTTTGATAGCTGAACAAGTTACAAAGGTAATGAACTATTTACATGTTTACATGTGATAGATAGGGAGGAAATGTTAGGTGGATACAGGCTGGTATACAAGCTTGCAGTGCAAGTGTTCAGTGGGAGAAGAGTAATTAGTGATGAGCGAGTAATTAGTGGGTGTGAAGGCTAAGGAGAAGAATATGAAGGGGAGGGAGGAGGTGGGCGTGGGTGGGTAGCCGCATACGAGAGCAGTTAGAAGGGTGGGCGGATGGGAATGGGCGTGTTAATGTAGTGGGGCATATGGGAGGAGAGGAGTGCCAGGTGGTATATCAAGTTTTATATACTCACTTTGTTATGACCCTTGGGATACTACCACTCACTCTAATCCCGTAAAATGCAGTTACTCTCAACCTAACAGAACCACCAGAGTGAACAAAACAGTGACTTGTAAATGTTCTAAGTCTGAGCGAAACGTTGTGGTAAGCTCCTCTCCTATGTACGGGTTATTTATGTATTGTTCCAGTCACGGTATTGTGCCTTTTTGTTCATTATTATTATTATTATTATATTTCCAAGAGCGGTACAGACTGTCATAGTCAAATACTGAGTGAGCTAGACTGACTAGTTAGGGAGGAACCGAGATATAGCGAGACTTACATAACACAGATGACAGGTACGATGCAGATAACCGTACGGACAGGAAATACTTCTTCAAAACGGTAAATGGATCGAACTAGGTGAAGAAGCAATGGAAGGTAAACGCCATAGACAAGTTTAAGACTGGGTATGATCAGGTCCTGAAGTCCAGGAATTAGTAAGGATATACTTACACATAACTTGTTTGTCCATGCATTTTTATGGTCTCCAGTAATTAAAGAGGTGGGGCCAGGAGCTGTGAATCGACTCGTGCAAAGACAGTTATATACGTACATACGAGCACAAACATTTTTCTCCTTACACAAACATCTCCTTTACTCACACAAACATCTCCTTTACTCACACAAACATCTCCTTTACTCACACAAACATCTCCTTTACTCACACAAACATCTCCTTTACTTACACAAACATCTCCTTTACTCACACAAACATCTCCTTTACTTACACAAACATCTCCTTTACTCACACAAACATCTCCTTTACTCACACAAACATCTCCTTTACTCACACAAACATCTCCTTTACTCACACAAACATCTCCTTTACTCATACAAACATCTCCTTTACTCACACAAACATCTCCTTTACTCATACAAACATCTCCTTTACTCACACAAACATCTCCTTTACTCACACAAACATCTCCTTTACTCACACAAACATCTCCTTTACTCACACAAACATCTCCTTTACTCACACAAACATCTCCTTTACTCACACAAACATCTCCTTTACTTACACAAACATCTCCTTTACTCACACAAACATCTCCTTTACTCACACAAACATCTCCTTTACTCACACAAACATCTCCTTTACTCACACAAACATCTCCTTTACTCACACAAACATCTCCTTTACTCACACAAACATCTCCTTTACTCACACAAACACACCTCACAAGCGCATCCCCCCACACATATACAAGTACAAGTAAATATCCAAGTCACTAGAAAAATAAAACTGCACTGGTGCACATTTGCAAACTTTGGTTGTTATACTGTACATACATAATATACATGTGCAAACTTTGGTTGTTATACTGTACATACATAATATACATGTGCAAACTTTGGTTGTTATACTGTACATACATAATATACATGTGCAAACTTTGGTTGTTATACTGTACATACATAATATACATGTGCAAACTTTGGTTGTTATACTGTACATACATAATATACATGTGCAAACTTTGGTTGTTATACTGTACATACATAATATACATGTGCATACTTTGGTTGTTATACTGTACATACATAATATACATGTGCAAACTTTGGTTGTTATACTGTACATACATAATATACATGCACAAACTCCCTGTGGGTGTCCTCGGTCTCTAAGCTGCAGTGAACGTTCATATATGGACACGGGGTAAACAATGCAGTGAACGTTCATATATGGACACGGGGTAAACAATGCAGTGAACGTTCATATATGGACACGGGGTAAACAATGCAGTGAACGTTCATATATGGACACGGGGTAAACAATGCAGTGAACGTTCATATATGGACACGGGTTAAACAATGCAGTGAACGTTCATATATGGACACGGGGTAAACAATGCAGTGAACGTTCATATATGGACACGGGGTAAACAATGCAGTGAACGTTCATATATGGACACGGGGTAAACAATGCAGTGAACGTTCATATATGGACACGGGTTAAACAATGCAGTGTCCAAGATGTTATTAGTTTTAGAGATTGGTTGAATGAGATCTGTAATCAGTATATTTTGATTACCGTAGTTTTAGCCATATAAGGCGCACCTTTTTTTCCAACAAGAAGCCTTGGAAAATCAGCCTGCGCCTTATATGCTCAAGGTCAGGATCATGGGTAGGCTTTGTGTTAGGCTTTAGCGTAAAGTAAGAGGATAATTAACACTTGACTATAATTACTGATTTATTGTTACGATACTTCTGTTGTGCGTCTTATATGCCGGAAAATACTATATTTTACGTGTTCTTACTACAATAGTGTTCACAACGGTCTATATACACTAGATGTTCAAAGATTGTACCAACAAAACGCTCACAGGGCGTTGTGCGTGTGTGCGTACTCACCTAGTTGTGGTTGCAGGGGTCGATTCATAGCTCCTGGCCCCGCCTCTTCACTGGCCTCGCCTCTTCACTGGCCTCTCTGTGTGTGTGTGTACTTGTATTCGCCTATTTGTGGTTGGAAGGGTCGATTTACAGCTCCTGGCCCCGCTTCTTCGCTGGTTGCTGCTAGGTCCACTCCATGCTCCAAGAGCTTTATCGTGCCTCTTCTTAAAGCTGTGTGTTTGTGTGCTTTAGTTTTTTTTTCAATTAAGAGTTTTGTTTTTTCTTGTTACATATATACCGGGTTCACAAGTTTTATTATTAGATAATTGTTCATGAAGTCTTGTCTGTACCCGAAATATATTGTGTCCCGGGACCATGTTGAATGTGTCTGCTGACTCTACTGTCTGTGTGTTGTCTGCTGACTGCTATGCGCTGGGTGTCTGCTGACTCTACTGTGCGGGCCTAAGTGTCTGCTGACTCTACTGTGCGGGCCTAAGTGTCTGCTGACTCTACTGTGCGGGCCTAAGTGTCTGCTGACTCTACTGTGCGGGCCTAAGTGTCTGCTGACTACTGTGCGGGCCTAAGTGTCTGCTGACTCTACTGTGCGGGCCTAAGTGTCTGCTGACTCTACTGTGCGGGCCTAAGTGTCTGCTGACTCTACTGTGCGGGCCTAAGTGTCTGCTGACTCTACTGTGCGGGCCTAAGTGTCTGCTGACTCTACTGTGCGGGCCTAAGTGTCTGCTGACTACTGTGCGGGCCTAAGTGTCTACTGACTCTACTGTGCGGGCCTAAGTGTCTGCTGACTACTGTGCGGGCCTAAGTGTCTACTGACTCTACTGTGCGGGCCTAAGTGTCTGCTGAGTCTACTGTGGGTATTAAGTTGAGAGAAGCCTCGTTCCCGAGGCTTTTGTTTGCATTAGCTAGCATGGAGGGAGGGAGCGAGGTCGTGTGGTCTAGGGCAACATGTAGACAACTGCAAGATATTAACAATAAACCAACCTGGGACCACTTTTACGAGTCTCCGAGACCCAGGGCTGTGGTGTCGTCCCTTGGGTCTGAGGGCAGAGAAGAAGACACCAGCACCCACCCAGCCACCTCTGCTGCTTCCTGCCAGTTGCTGTGTGTACTCACCTAATTGTGGTTCCAGGGGTCGATTCATAGCTCCTGGCTCCGCCTCTTCACTGGTCGCTACTAGGTGTGTGTGTGTGTGTGTACCTCCACATTATCTTCCAGTTTGTTCCACTTAAAACTCATCCAGCACACTGACCAAAGTTACCACCAGATCAACCAGGCTGTGATGGATATGTGGGTTGGTAGACCACCAGCAGCAACAGCCTAGTTGACCAGGCTAGCACCAGACGAGCCTGGCCCATGGCCGGGCTCGGGGAGTAGAAAAAATCTCGAAACTCATCAAAGGTATATCAAAGGTGAAGATAGAATAATATATATTCTCAGCTCGTCACATGTAAATCAGTTTACCAACTTTGACAGTTTAATTGATACTTAAGAGAAGCTTAACAGAGTCCCGTGGCTTGGTTGGCAACACTCGCCTCACACACCGAGTGTCCGTGGTTCAATTCCCGGCACGGGTGGAAACATTGGGCGTGTTTCCTTACACCTGCTGTCCTCGTTCACCTAGCAAGTAAGTAGGTACCTGGGTGTTAGTCGACTGGTGTGGGTCGCATCCTGGGGGACAAAACTGAAGGACCACAATAGAGATAAGACAGTCCTCGATGACACACTGACTTTCCTGGGTTATCCTGGGTGGATAACCCTTCGGGGTTAAAAACCCAAACAAAATCTTATCTTAAGGACTGATAAGGGAATCAATTCCAGAAATGTCGCTTCAACATTTGACACATTCAGATAGCAACCCACTGGCGATAAAAACATCTTCAGCGTATTTGAACCATAGTTCAGTATTTTAATAAGTTTATTCCTTTCAAAGTTTAGCATTTAACATTATTTTGATATACTTTTTTGATAAACCTCTAGCTAGCTGGAGTCGTTCCTTTGAACACATCTTCCTGGACATCATACTCATGTCTGCAACATTGCAAGCTCCTGATGATTGTGTTGATTGCAACACGAAAGGCCTAGAGCTATCATTTAACTCCCCCCGTGGTTGTTTTGCACAAAGTACCATAAATAACATGACTAGTAACAGCATCACCAGTAACTATACCACAATGTCAAGTGTTATGTCTCTCAATATGAATTTTATGCATAGTTGGTGTTTTATGCAGATCAGACACCTAAAGTCAGTACCTGACCAGCCGGGCTGTGCTTCCTGCTTTGGACTACGTGCGGCCAGCAGTAACAGCCTGCTTGATCAGGCCCTGATCCACCACGAGGCCTGGTCAAGGACCGGGCCGCGGGGGCGTTGACCCCCGGAACACCCTCCAGGTAGTGTCTTGTAATTGAACAGTTAATTATTAAATAAATCTGAAGGCTCCTCCTCCTCTTTGATTCCTTGTCAATACTCAACGCTGACTTGGAAACTGTCTTCATCTTAATGCTTAAGAAACTGTTATTGTTCTTGGTGTATAGTGTGATCATACCTACGAGTTTGTATAAGATTTTATCCAACTATTTTGATAAGTTTATTTACAATCCAACTAACTTTCAGTCTTGGTTAGGTTAAGTAAGGTTCGTCAGGTGTTTCCTGAGGTGCAGAGCACCTCACTTTCTACCCTATATATACATTGTGTCCATGTATTGTTTGTAACGGCTTGACAAAGCTCCTGGAGAGCGAAACGTTGCCACAATAAAATATCACATTAGTTGCACTTGTGTCCTGTTACCTAAGAGCGTTGGTGATGCCAAGTTGACTCTGTTAGAGGATCATAAACTTACAAGGTTAAGACGCTGGGTGTTATTACACCCACAGGGATAATTCTTTGTATACATTAATATCTTCAGACGAGCAACTGGTTTTCCTCTTGTTATAGAAAGTTTTGGCCACATTATCATAACATCTTTGTGTTTGGTTATGGCGAAGCTTATGGACCAAGAATCAAGGTGGTGGTAGTAGTGGTAGTTGTGGTGGTGGTAGTAGTAGTAGTAGTAGTAGTAGTGGTGGTAGTAGTAGTAGTAGTAGTAGTAGTAGTAGTAGTAGTGGTGGTAGTGGTAGTACTGTCATCATGACATTTTTGTTAGGTATGACGAAACCATCCAGTGTACCACTACCAGTGCTGGTACATCCGCCACTACCTGCTGAGTATCACCGCCTGTGGTAGGGAAGAGGAGAGAGAGAGAGAGAGAGGAGGGAAGAAGGAATTATAGATGAGGGGGGATCTAAATGGAAGAGTTATTATGCAAGACGGGACCCCCTACTTAGCACCTCTCAGTGGTGACTACTACCACTGTTGTAGTGGTGACTACCACCACTTGTTGTAGTGGTGACTACCACCACTGTTGTAGTGGTGACTACTACCACTGTTGTAATGATTACCACCATTTGTTGTAGTGGTGACTACCACCACTTGTTGTAGTGGTGACTACCACCACTTGTAGTGGTGACTACCACCACTTGTAATGGTGACTACCACCACTGTTGTAATGGTGACTACCACCAACTGTTGTAGTGGTGACTACCACCACTGTTGTAGTGGTGACTACCACCAACTGTTGTAGTGGTGACTACCACCAACTGTTGTAGTGGTGACTACCACCAACTGTTGTAGTGGTGACTACCACCACTGTTGTAGTGGTGACTACCACCACTTGTTGTAATGGTGACTACCACCACTGTTGTAATGGTGACCACCAACACTTGTTGTAGTGGTGACTACCACCACTGTTGTAGTGGTGACTACTACCACTGTTGTAGTGGTGACTACTACCACTGTTGTAGTGGTGACTACTACCACTGTTGTAGTGGTGACTACCACCACTGTTGTAGTGGTGACTACCACCACTGTTGTAGTGGTAACTACCACCACTGTTGTAGTGGTGACTACTATCACTGTTGTAGTGGTGACTACCACCACTGTTGTAGTGGTGACTACCACCACTGTTGTAGTGGTGACTACCACCACTGTTGTAGTGGTGACTACTATCACTGTTGTAGTGGTGACTACTACCACTGTTGTAGTGGTGACTACCACCACCACTGCTAGTGTTGTATAGCAATGTTCACAAACTTGCATGTTTAACACACTGTATCAAGAATGACAACAGTTCAAGTCTACTTCTCTCTCGCTTTAACTTCAGAGAGAGAGGCGAGACTCTTATGGACAAGAAGTATAAGTGGGTGCCACAGAAATCGATTCCCTCGTAACTTTTACATTATGACTGGTTGCTGATACTCTGTACTCACCTATTTGTACTCACCTATTTGTGGTTGCAGGGGTCGAGTCATAGCTCCTGGCCCCGCCTCTTCACTGATTGCTACTAGGTCCTCTCTCTCCCTGCTCCATGAGCTTTATCAAACCTAGTCTTAAAACTATGTATGGTTCCTGCCTCCACTATGTCGCTTTCCAAGCTATTCCACTTCCTGACAACTCTATGACTGAAGAAATACTTCCTAACATCCCTTTGACTCATAGGAGTCTTCAACTTCCAATTGTGACCCCTTGTTTCTGTGTCCCCTCTCTGGAACATCTTGTCTCTGTCCACCTTATCTATTCCTCGCAGTATTTTATATGTCGTTATCATGTCTCCCCTAACCCTCCTGTCCTCTAGTGTCGTCAGGCCGATTTCCCTTAACCTTTCTTCGTAGGACAATCCCCTTAGCTCTGGGACTAGTCTTGTTGCAAACCTTTGCACTTTCTCTAATTTCTTGACGTGCTTGACCAGGTGTGGGTTCCAAACTGGTGCTGCATACTCCAGTATGGGCCTGACGTATATGGTGTACAGAGTCTTGAATGATTCCTTAGTGAGGTATTGGAACGCTATTCTTAGGTTTGCCAGCCGCCCGTATGCTGCAGCAGTTATCTGATTGATGTGTGCCTCAGGAGATGTGCTCGGTATTATACTCACCCCAAGATCTTTTCTTTGAGTGAGGTTTGCAGTCTTTGGCCACCTAGACTATACTCTGTCTGCGGTCTTCTTTGCCCTTCCCCGATATTCATGACTTTACATTTGGCAGGGTTAAATTCAAGGAGCCAGTTACTGGACCAGGCTTGCAGCCTGTCCAGGTCTCTTTGTATTCCTGCCTGATCCTCGACTGATTTGATTCTTCTCATTAACTTCACATCATCTGCAAACAGGGACACTTCTGAGTCTATCCCTTCCGTTATGTAATTCACATATACCAAAAACAGTACAGGTCCTAGGACTGACCCTTGTGGAACTCCACTCGTCACAGGTGCCCACTCTGACATCTCGTCACGTACCATGACTCGTTGTTGCCTCCCTGTCAGATATTCTCTGATCCATTGCAGTGCTTTTCCTGTTACGTGTGCCTGATCCTCTAGCTTTGCATTAATCTCTTGTGAGGAACTGTGTCGAACGCCTTCTTGCAGTCCAAAAAATGCAGTCTATCCACCCTCTCTCTCGTGTCTTACTTCTGTTACCTTGTCATAAAACTGCAGTAGGTTTGTGACACAGGATTTTCCTTCCCTGAAACCATGCTGGTTGTCGTTTATAAGCTTGTGTCTTTCTAGGTGCTCCACCATTCTCCTCCTGATGATCTTCTCCATGACTTTGCATACTATACACGTCAGTGACACAGGTCTGTAGTTTAATGCCTCGTGTCTGTCTCCTTTCTTAAAAATTGGGACTACATTTGCCATCTTCCACGCCTCAGGTAGTTGCCCAGTTTCAATGGATGTGTTGAAGATTTGTGTTAGTGGCACACACAACATCTCTGCTCCTCTCTAAGGACCCACGGAGAAATGTTGTCCGGTCCCACCGCTTTTGAGGTATCGAGTTCACATAGCAGCTTCTTCACCTCCTCCTCGGTTGTGTGTATTTCATCCAGCACTTGTTGGTATACCTCCCTATTCTGAATTCCTGGAGTCCTTCCTGTCTCCTGTGTAAATACTTCTTTAAATCTCATGTTGAGCTCCTCACATACCTCTTGGTCGTTTATTGTGAACTCCCCACCTTCCTTTCTCAGCCTGATTACCTGGTCCTTGACTGTTGTTTTCCTCCTGATGTGGCTATACAGCAGCTTCGGGTCAGACTTGACTTTTGATGCTATATCATTTTCATATTGTCGCTGAGCCTCCCTTCTTACCTGTGCATATTCGTTTCTGGCTCTTCGGCTAATCTCTTTATTTTCCTGGGTCCTTTGTCTTCTGTACTTTTTCCATTCTCTATTACACTTACTTTTTGCCTCCCTACACCTCTGGGTGAACCAAGGACTCGTTCTGGTCTTCCCATTACTTCTGTTTCCCTTGGGGACAAACCTCTCCTCTGCCTCTTTGCATTTGGTTGTCACATATTCCATCATTTCTTTTACTGGTTTTCCTGCCAATTCTCTCTCCCACTGAACGTCTTGTAGGAAGTTCCTCATGCCTGTGTGTGCCTGTGTGTGTGTGTGTGTGTGTGTGTGTGTGTGTGTGTGTGTGTGTGTGTAAGTGTATATATGTGTGTGTATGTGTCCTACCTTCAGTCTTTTAGCTCTTGCTAGATTATGACTCTGTGTAGGTCTGATGGATGCCGCTAACATCAACAGCCTGGTTGATCAAATATCATGGCAGTTTGAAATTTAGCGAAGGTAGTGGAACCTTGAACACCAGTCACAGTTACGTTTCTTTTGGTGCTCACTGGCCAGACAGGGATTGGAGGAGTTTCTATGGATGTTAATGAGGTAAGGGTGACCTTTAATAAGGTAGGATTGACCTTTAATAAGGTAGGATTGACCTTTAATGAGGTAGGTTTGACTTGTAACACAAACGTTCTTACAAAGAGGCAGCTGGTGTAGTAAGTGGTTTTCACGGAGGCGCATGTCTGCAGGTCACACCCCGTGACCTGTGAGGGGGTCAAGGTCATACGCCGGAACATACGTGCGTCGTCTCGCCGTGAACGTTGTAATTCAACGGAGTTTGTGGCGTGACAAGCCGGTGGTTGGGTCAGTGCTGGCGCCGTGGAGACCCTCCAGTGTAGTAGTAGCCACACTACCTCCTACTGCGCCACCAGCAGCACCACCAGCAGCACCACCACGGCTTGAAATACTCAACGTGTCGTGTATTTTTTAAGAGTGAGGAGGATAGCAAGAGAATCACTCATTTTGGTGTATTTTCAGGTAAGTCTATGTCAGTAGGATTGTAAATCTGATGAGTGTACAGGTAAACCTACGTCAGCAGTAAGCAGACGGTGGGTGTACAGGTAAGTCTACGTCAGCAGTAAGCAGACGGTGGGTGTACAGGTAACTCTACGTCAGCAGTAAGCAGACGGTGAGTGTAGAGGTAAACCTACGTCAAAATAAGCATCAGGTACAGGTATGTCTGCGTCAGGAGAAACCTCACAAGGTGGTATTGGTTTACCTGCAGGTAAGTGGTGGTGGTGGAGGACTCCTGACGCTAGCTCCTCTCATACTTCTCTAAACCATGTTTTACGGGACTCTTTCCTGCGTTATATGGCATGGAATGCTGCACTCCAGACCCGGTTTATTCCCTCTGGTTGTGTTTGAGGTCACCAGGGTCGTAGTAACGTGACTCCAGGCACGCGTGAGGTTAATGTTTGGGGGGTAATGCAGAGTGATGGGGGGAAGAGGCTCCCCCAGTCTAAATACAGAATATCTGCCTGCAGTTGCCTAATTTTTTGTTTTTTTTTGTTTTAGAAATTGTGTTTTTATAAGCCAGTGAGGAGTCGTAGGTAAGCAAGCCGAGCCATGGTTACTAGTTGGTCAGGTTAAGTGTAATAGTCAGAGTCAGGGGAACTGTGTTAACCAATACTATTGTGTGTGTGGTGTATACACTCGCCGGTTTGTACACGACTATGGGGATTGAGTATTAGCTCCTGGGTCATAAACTACCTTGAACTACAGCAATAGATCCTAGCTTCTTGGATCCCATCAGGGATAAACCCTTGAGACTGTGTGTGTAGATGATCTGCATATCGTCATCCAGGTCGGTTCACTTTCTTACTACTATATTATCGAGAAAAGGAAGTAATTTCTAACTTCCCTGTGATTCATCTGGGCTTACAGCTTCCGTCTGGCTTTAATTTTTATCCAGCTGGCCATTCTCATTTTAAAATGTCAATAGTTGACGATTTACTCAAAATCTCAGTCATTCAACGTTTCATTATTTTTTCTCCAAATTGTACTTTAAGTTAGATTAAATTAATTTAGGTTATGTTAGGTTACACAGACTGATAAAAGCGCATAATTAACCACCAGAGAAGCAGTACGAATCACGGTACTTTTCGAACCACTAGCGCTCTCATGAAGAACAAAACGGGACAATACCGTGACTGGAACTATACACGAATAACCCGTACATAGGAGAGAGAAACTTACAAGTCACATGTGACTTGTAAATGGTCCAAGTCGGACCGAAACGTTGTCGTAAGTTTCTGTCTCCTATGTACGGGTTATTTGTGTATTGTTCTCATGACTCAGATGTTGTTGTGTTCACTGCAGCTTTCAAGGTAGGAGATGGCAGAGCTGGAAAATATACAGGGGTCGTATACCAGCCATACACAATCAGTAAAGCTTCTAAATTATTGAGAACTGTGAAGATACTTGCGGGACTGGTCCCTAACCTTCTATAAGACCTTACTGGAGTGAAATATGTGAGAGAAAGTAAAGAATAATCCCAGTGAAGAGTAAGGGTGGGGACCCGGGGTACACTAAGAGAATAGTATATCAACATCCCTGGCCTAAGACTAACATATTACAGGCAGATGTACTCGTATATCAGAAATATTGTCGGAACGAGGACAGACGTGTCCAAGAGGCTTCTTACTGCAAGTTTTGATTCAGCTGGGTTGTGCTGGCTGTGTGGGGTTATGGGCTGCTAGCACAAACAGCCTGTTTGACCAGGCTGTCAACAGGGAAGCTATCTCGTCAGGAAAGGCTGCTTAGGGTAAAAGAGCTGTGGAAACTGGTCACAGGTGATAAGGAAAGGGAATACGGTGTTGGGGTGAGACGGGAGCAGCTTGATGGAGCTTGGCTTGGACTGATGGGGTAAGTGATTTGCGGCGTGGACCTGGACACACACTCAATTCATTTCACTTGGTAATGTGCTCAGGCTGGCGTCCAGACGTCGTAAGTGAACCTGTCAAGCCAACCTCAGGGTCAGTGTGGCTGCCTTCAGGGTCAGTGTGGCTGCCTTCAGTGTCAGTGTGGCTGCCTTCAGGGTCAACCTGACCTTCCTCGGGGTCAACATTTCTAGTTGCAGAAACACATGTCTACCCTATACTCTAACATTAGCCAGAGGAAAATGGTGCAGGGACAAGCCCCTAACCAACAAACAATGTGTGTACATTACAAGCACAGTATCACTGAAGTCAAATGTGGTACTGACTTACTGAGGGGTGATCTTCCAGTTTTTACAGTGTAAGGCTCAATCACAACGCCATTATGTACCTACTATGAAGGTACGTCTCCAAACATGACCTGAGGTCATAGTACCCAACGCTACGTTGTCCTGACCTGTGTTCTCTTGACCACTGGTAACTGACCCAAGGACGCCAATAAATTGTTGTAGTATATAATATTACATATATCTTTGTTTAAGCTCGGCTGATATAAAAGGAATAATGATAAAATGCTATAACATAAACTAGCTTTCGGAGAAGACTTCAATAAAACTAATTCTTATGGCGGTGGAAAAGTGAGTTTAGGAGAGATATGATCCTGACATGCAAGATGCTCGGGTATACGCAAATTGGGTAAAGACTGTGTGAGACTGTGTGGGGGAGGAGAGCGTTTTGAATATCCTTATACAATATTCACCTATTTATACTTACCTGATTGCATTTGCTTGGGTCTATATATACCTGGCCCAGCCTCTTGACTCTTATCGACTGATTTTGCTGATTTCTTGTCTGCAAGAACCGATCATACGTTCCCTTGAACCTGTAAAATATCTGCCTCTACCTCATCATCTAGTGCGTTGCACTTAACACTCTCGTATGCAGGTACACACCTTCTGTAAGTGTCGTCAAGGCAAACCTGTACAAGACTGTCATTGTGAAGAATACATTACATGCTTGCTTGTGCGTAGCGTCACATTCTTGTACGTGTTTATATGTGTTTGTATACTGTCCTTACCAGGCTGAACACAGTTCACTGTGTCACTGTCCGGTACTGGAGCAAGCCTCCAGGTTGATGGCTTGATCAGTAAGTTTAGTGGTGCTAGCAGCTCGGCTAGTCAGGAGCTGCCTGGAGGAGCCCATCAGACTTCCTCTTGAAAAAAAAAAATAGGGGTTTATTGGTCTTGAAAAATCATCCTATTACATATATTGTGTTGTGTTTTAGTACACTTGTTGCGCCTCTGGTTTTCACAGGGAGCACTGTACTGTGCACTTTCAAGCCTCTGGTTTTCACAGGGAGCACTGTACTGTGCACTCTCAAGCCTCTGGTTTTTACAGGAAGCACTGTACTGTGCACTCTCAAGCCTCTGGTTTTCACAGGGAGCACTGTACTGTGCACTTTCAAGCCTCTGGTTTTCACAGGGAGCACTGTACTGTGCACTCTCAAGCCTCTTCCTCTCATAACATTAAGATTTGCTCGGATTTTTAACGTCGGAGGGTTAGCCACCCAGGATAACCCAAGAAAGGCAGTGCGTCGTCGAGGACTGTCTGTCTTTTTTCCATTGTGGTCCTTTAATCTTGTCCCCCAGGATGCCACCCACACCAGTCGACTAACACCCAGGTACCTACTTACTGCTAGGTGTAAGGTGTCTGTGATAGTGGTGGGGGAAAGGAGTGGTTGTGATGGCTAACATTAAGACTGATTGATCATGCTATAAAACCAGGAGGCCAGATCGAAGACCGGGCCCCGGGGGCGATGATCCCCAGAATCAATATCAGGTAGGCTACGATGGTGGTGGGGATTTGGTGGTGGTTGTAATAATGGTGGTAATGGAGTCTTTTGGTGTTTGTGGTGGCTGTGTTAGTGGTGGATGTGATGGTGAGGGCTGTGTTGGTGGTGGCTGTGTTGGTGGTGGCTGTGTTGGTGGTGGCTGTGTTGGTGAGGGCTGTGTTGGTGAGGGCTGTGTTGGTGAGGGCTGTGTTGGTGGGAACTATGGTTAGTTGTGATGGTGAAGGATGCAGTTCGTCAGGCTGACCTGTACAGTGATGAAGGTTGACACCGTCACCTGCTCATTCCTTCCCGTCCTCTATTAAGTTGCTCACTCCCAGCCCCCAGACGTGTCACTACTGTAGCGGGTTATTTGTGTATTGTTCCAGTCACGGTATTGTGCCTTTTTCTTTTAGCATAGTCTGGTTTGGTTATTTTAATGGGATTTAAAGCCCATGGACCACACGATACATGTGTGTACATCAGTCAGGAATACTTCATATTGAAAATGGTTTAAAATACCGAGAAATTGTCGATATTTTATACCATTTTCAACCTAACTGTCGGACACTACAGCACAACGGTATCTTGGTACAGAGGACACGAATACTTTTATTCCTAAAATAAGGAGTGCGGGTAAAGTTTCGTCATATATACACTGTAAAATACACACCCCTCGGTGTATATGCGTGGTCTGGCGTTCACAACCCTCTTAATTGTGCGGCTGATGTATCGCAGTGTGACAACCTTGTGCCAGTGGTGCCTGCACGACACTCATTGTCAGGAAGATGGCCCCCAGATACAGACAGACACAGACTAACAGGTGGTGTGACAGTGAGCATCACAGGTGGCGAAATATGGCTCAGTGTGAGAGAGAGAAACAGCGCTACGAAGACCAGAGGATAATCTGTAGTGACAGAACTGGATATTAGAGGATGATGGCGCTTACACTGAGAGAATAGATTGCCCTTTGTTCATAACAACATGATGAGGCGGAGGAGCTAGGGTCAGATGGAAGGAGTTAGGGCAAGACGGAGGCTGCAGATGGGGATAGATAGGTGACCTGATGGTCACCTACCTCCCGGTCAGACGATGAAGACTGTAGCTCCAGGTCACAGGATTGGTGACGAGAACATAAGCATGGAGGAACACTGCAGGCCTACTGGGCCATTCTTTTCAGGTCCTCAAATATTAAAGCCCCTCCACTTAAACATGTGTCTCTAACCCATTCTCAAGGCCAGCTAAAGCTAGCTTTGAGAATGGGTTAGCTCTTATCGCTCATATATTTGTCTGACCTATTTTAAAAGTTACCTGTTGTTTTAGCTTCAGTGTTTTAGCTTTTACTGTTTTTAGTTTCAATGTTTTAGCTTCAATGTTTTTATGTTCAATATTTTTTATCTTCAATGTTTTTTATCTTCAATATTTTTAGCTTCATTGTTTTAGATTCAATATTTTAAGCTTTTAATATTTTTAGCCTCAATGTTTTTAGCTTCAGCATTCACCTGCCTTCCATGCTTCGATAATCAATAAATGAAGAGTCCATCTACTTATTGGCAGCAGCAGCAGCAGGATGAGCGAGGAAGATATCTGTGGTTATGAAGGTAGTGGTGTGTCCCGCTGCTGGATGGTTTAGTAGCTGGTGAGGAGGAGGAGGAGCCAGGTGGTGGTGGGTTGATCAACACTAGTGGTAGGTTGGGAGAGGGGAGGGGGTTACATGGGATTGCTTGCAGAGAGAACAATGCTGTCAATATGGGTGAGGTCTGGTCCTGGACCGGGCCCGGGTGGATGGGAGTTGAAGGGTGGTAATCTTCGCAGCCATCTTCAAGGTATCTTGCAGGTAGATGATGGGGGAAAGTAAGAAAAGGAGGTAAGAAAGGTCAAATGCAATATAATGTTGTTCTTTATTATTTGTTGTGACTTGATAAGGCCCATTACGTAAGCGAAACGTTGTCAGTATAGGACTGCATTTGTGTATCTTTTTAGATAGTGGTGGTATGATAAATTAGACACATGTACAACACTTGGGTATCTTTACCGAGGAAACGTTTCCACACAGTCGCTTCATCAGTCCAATACAAAGAAGAATGGTGAAGATCAGAAGGAGTTTGAGGTAATCAGTCCCTGAGCCTGGAGTCAGTGTAATCAGTCCGTCATTGTTGATAAAGAATACAGCATATGCGCGAAGAAGGAACTTATATACTGCATGTGTGTTTAATTTATCAACTTGTCGCTTCTCTGAACCATTTACTATGGAATGGGTTGATGTAATGACTACACTGGTTGATGGTAGGTGGTTATATTGGTCACTGGTTGATGGTAGATGGTTATATTGGTCACTGGTTGATGGTAGGTGGTTATATTGGTCACTGGTTGATGGTAGGTGGTTATATTGGTCACTGGTTGATGGTAGGTGGTTATATTGGTCACTGGTTGATGGTAGGTGGTTATATTGGTCACTGGTTGATGGTAGGTGGTTATATTGGTCACTGGTTGATGGTAGGTGGTTATATTGGTCACTGGTTGATGGTAGGTGGTTATATTGGTCACTGGTTGATGGTAGGTGGTTATATTGGTCACTGGTTGATGGTAGGTGGTTATATTGGTCACTGGTTGATGGTAGGTGGTTATATTGGTCACTGGTTGATGGTAGATGGTTATATTGGTCACTGGTTGATGGCAGGTGGTTATATTGGTCACTGGTTGATGGTAGGTGGTTATATTGGTCACTGGTTGATGGTAGATGGTTATATTGGTCACCGGATGTTAATTGTAGTTCATGATTAAGGGTACTTTTAGCAGAAACAGTTTGAAGACGAGTGGACAGTGTTATAGAAGGTGATGGATGAGAGTGTTAACTATGCTACCTGTGACGGGTTTCCAGGAGTTTACCCTCACCCGCCTGCCCTAGGGCCAGGTCCTTAACTGTTGTTGTGTTGCAGCCTCATTCAAGTCTCGTCAAGTCTCGTGCCTTGAGGAGACTGATAATGAGAGGAGAGTTAGTGTGTATCATCCTCCCAGGCACAGCTGGCTCCCAGCTGGTATTGACCCATCCTGTCTCATTCTCCTCCATGATTGTGTTACCACTCATTATGAGAGAGGAGAAGGGGAGCCAGCCCCCAGCTCTTGTACATACATCTCTCAAGCACAGCTGTAAGGGCGGCCTCCCACAACCACCGCTACCAGTCTCGGCAGAACTACTGCTGCTGTGTATTCACTGACCCCGTCAGATCAGGGGAAATGTGTCTTGATGGTAGTTCGAGCTGCCATCTTCCTTGTATCGAACCTCATTATCACTCAGTTTTTCTGGCACTCATCATAAATATATAATAAGCCTCAGGTGCTCATGTATTAGTACTCATCAACAGACACACACAGACACTGCTCCTTGTCTCGTGGGCAGTATCATCAACACACTGTGGACGGACTCTGTGTCCTAAACTTATTCACATGATCCACCGTTGCTGGGTCAAGCCACCAAGAGAAAGAAACATTTGTTTTTCTTTCTGTGAACACGTTCTCGCGTCCCCCCTCTCTCTGTCTTGATTGTCTATATTTGTAGACACCCCAGAGATAATATACTCACATCTGCATCTTATAGCAGACACCCCAGAGATACTCACATCTGCATCTTATAGCAGACACCCCAGAGATACTCACATCTGCATCTTATAGCAGACACCCCAGAGATACTCACATCTGCATCTTATAGCAGACACCCCAGAGATACTCACATCTGCATCTTATAGCAGACACCCCAGAGATACTCACATCTGCATCTTATAGCAGACACCCCAGAGATACTCACATCTGCATCTTATAGCAGACACCCCAGAGATACTCACATCTGCATCTTATAGCAGACACCCCAGAGATACTCACATCTGCATCTTATAGCAGACACCCCAGAGATACTCACATCTGCATCTTATAGCAGACACCCCAGAGATACTCACATCTGCATCTTATAGCAGACACCCCAGAGATACTCACATCTGCATCTTATAGCAGACACCCCAGAGATACTCACATCTGCATCTTATAGCAGACACCCCAGAGATACTCACATCTGCATCTTATAGCAGACACCCCAGAGATACTCACATCTGCATCTTATAGCAGACACCCCAGAGATGATATACTCACATCTGCATCTTATAGCAGACACCCTAGAGATAAATATACTCACATCTGCATCTTATAGCAGACACCCCAGAGATAAGATGTGTATTTAGTGATAATGTTTAAGTTACTGTATTATCACAAGTTCTGTTGAAGATATGATATATTCATTTTGTGTGTGAATCACGATTTCTGGCGGCTTTCTGTAACTTTGTGACAAGGCAGCAGCACAGATCATTAATACTTCCTATGTATCAGTCAGTAAATCTGTAATATGTATATGAGAGAGAGAGAGAGAGAGAGAGAGAGAGAGAGAGAGAGAGAGAGAGAGAGAGAGAGAGAGAGAGAGAGAGAGAGAGAGAGAGAGAGAGAATTGAGAAGAGAAAAAAACTAGTTTGATATTTGGACATACATCACACGTTGAAAATTGCTGTATTATAAAATAATCTTCACAAATGAGCTAGCGTTGGATACGAAATTGCGAGTCATTGGTAACCTCGCCAATGAGAGTAAATAAACAACTCTGGTAAATTAGTATTGACCAGTGCTGGAAAACCAGAGTTTTCCAGGCATTAATCTATTTACCAGCCTGGATGACGGATGGGTGAATGAGGCCGCGTGCTGCAAGCTAAAGTAGTGGTGGTGGTTGGTAGGGCAGTGGTAGTGATGGTAGTAGGACTGGTAGTCCTTTTGATCGGGTGGTTGCTGGTGGTGGTGGTGGGAGGGTAATGGTAGTAGGACTGGTAGTGTTTTTGAGAGGGTGGTAGTGTGGTGGTTCCTGGTGGTGGTGGTGGTGGGAGGGCAGTGGTAGTGATGGTAGTAGGACTGGTAGTCCTTTTGAACGGGTGGTAGTGGGTAAGGTATAGATTGATGGTAGGGTAGTGGTGGAAGGGCAGTGGCAGTGATGGTGGTAGTGCTCTTGATAGGAAAGTACAGTAGTAGGAGCGGTATCGGGTGGTGGTGGTTAGACAACAGGTGGTACACCACGTAATCCTACATACAGAACCACAAGCAAGCAGAGAGGTTCGCAGTCGTACTATTCTTAAGAATGGCAGACTGACAGGGCAGTGATCAGAAGAGTGGGACACATCCCAAACATCCAGATGAACCCCAGCCTGGAGACCTGGAGAGGGTTTCGGGGGTCAACGCCCCCGCGGCCCGGTCTGTCACCACACACAATACACGCATGAGAGACGAAACTTTAAACGACATTTTCGTTCAGTTCTGGACCATTATCGAGTCACAACTGAACGAAAAAAAGTAGATAACCAGAGAGAGAGAGAGAGAGAGAGAGAGAGAGAGAGGCTGTATCAGATCGAACAGGCATAGCTGATCCATTGCTATGTCTGTTTTCA
The DNA here is from genome assembly GCA_009830355.1 of Cherax destructor. Classification (NCBI taxonomy): domain Eukaryota; kingdom Metazoa; phylum Arthropoda; class Malacostraca; order Decapoda; family Parastacidae; genus Cherax; species Cherax destructor. The sequence continues at coordinate 165,005 of WNWK01000226.1, read as the reverse complement.
GATAATATAGTCTGATGATGGTGAGTGAGTTCTCGCCGAAATATCGATAAATAAGCACTGTAATAGATACTTTAGAAAATAATCTTTCTCCCGGTGATGAGTATCGTAGTATTTCAGCCTACAAGAGAGGTCCTCCACAGCGGTCTGTTGAGGAGGACCTCACTTTATTATTATTATTATTATTATTATTATTATTATTAGGGCAGTAGTAGTGAAATGTTTAAAAATATAGAAAACGTTCTAAGTACGTTTATTCAGGTATACACAAATAGTTACATTATCATACATAGCAGCATATGTGTACAGAACCTAGGAAAACTCAAACGTTGTTTTATTGCATATTTCGACGATAGTGTTGTTTCATGCATGTTCTAAAAAACCTCAATTTGTACATAAAATATTCATATATGCTACATAAAAAAATATGATTTTCCTTACTTTTCCCATAGTAGTAGTAGCCACGGGGCCTGGTGGCTAAAGCTCTCGCTTCACACGGCGAGGACCTGGGTTCGATTCCCGGCGAGGGTAGAAACATTGGACGTGTTTCCTTACACTGGCTGTCTATGTTCCCCATCAGTAAAATGGGTACCTGAGTGTTAGTCAACTGGTATGGGTCGCATCCTGGGACAAAATTCACCTAATTTGCCCGAAATGCTCTACATAACCAGGGGCTTTCTATATAGTAGTATGTCATTGATGTCAGCTAGGCCTGTATACCTTGTACAGGTACTTGTAGAAATAAAGATAGTATTATTATTATTATTCAGGTTGCATAGCAGTTTGGATGAGGAACCCCCTGAAGGTGGAAGATTGAGAGAAAACGGTGAGGGATAACTATGAGAGTGAGGAGAGCTCCAGAGAAAACGGTCTCTTCTGAATGCTTGTCAATAATGTAGTCTTATATGTTCTAGAAGCTATATTGGCTAGTGGATCAAGAAACTGTAGGTGGGAGGAGGTAGGTGTGTGTGGGTGTACACTACTAGACAATAGAGAGTATACTATATTAGCTTGCGTTATATGAAGAGAATGTACGTAAACACGAGGGTCAAGGCTGAAACTGCTGCGATAGGTTGATGCTTCAACAATAATGGGAAGTCAAGGGGCGTTGTTGAGACTAACAGCTCTCTTGTAGTGGTAAAACTGGAGCAGCCCAAGATGTGAGAGCAGTTTTTTATAGTAATTGTTTATACATCCGACAGGTAGATAATAAGATATATATACCCTCTGTGTCTACGTATTGTTTGTAAAGGCTTGATAAAGCTCCTGGAGAGCGAAACGTTGCCACAATAAAATGTCACATTAGTTGCACTTGTGTCCTTTTACCTAACATATTGTGGGTAGTTCTACCAACATTAATACACATCTACATGTTAGAATAATGCAGGGTAGAGCTTCCACTATGTTAGAGCAGTGTTGGGTAGAGAGGGCGCTGTCGGAGACGTTACAACAGTGTGTAATAGTCTTGCCAAGATGTTATAACAACTTGGGAAAGGCTTCCCAAGTTGTTGAAAGAGTATCGGGTAGAGGGGAAGGTTGCCCAGTACGTTACAAGAGTGACTTTCCTAGCTGTGAGAACAGTGTTGGGTAGAGGGCAAGACTTCCCGAAAATATAAGGACAGTGATGAGTAGGGGAAAGACTTCCCAAGATATTTGTGTATTTTCGGGCGTGCTTGCGTGCCCGTGTGCGCTCGCGTGTGCTGGCGTTCGTACTAGCATGCGTGTAGAGATGATGGTATCGCTGGTGGCGTGCCTGGAGTGTGAAGGTTCACACTGGTATTGCTTGAGCTTCAATAAACCGTCATTCTCCTTACGGAGCTGCCACTGTCTAAGCCTAGGATTATCATGCATCCACATCGACCATCTTCCTCGAGTTATGATGTAAGTCGAACTCATTTCCAGCATACGATAGTCGCAGGTCACGGCACATAGTGCAAGACTTTAGAGTCGGTGCTCGTATGTGTGGAGCATCGTGGGTTGACCCTTGCGAGGCGGTCCAGCAGGGATTGTAGCTGCCGCCATTACGGGGCATTACTGTCCCCTCAAGTGTGGAAGGTGACACGACTCGCGGATATAAACTTTTGTGATAAATAAGAAAGATTTGGCGGCGTAGTTGGTCAAACCAGCTGTGCGTCACAGCTGGTGTTGGTCACAGCTAGTCACACCATTGTCTTCACTGCTTGGTCTTAGACCAGTCTATAAAAATAGTATTACTTATTATTAGGTTAGCTTAAATGATCCTAAATTTACATAGTTAACCAAGTGACATAAACAGAAGGGTGACGCCTGGCAGCGGGGGTTACACCTCAGTCAGTTCGTTGTGAAGACTTACGGAAGTAAGTGACACTTTGTCACTGAGTATTTTGTATGTCGTGATCACGTGTCCTCTCGTTCTGCACGCCTCCAGAAACTTGAGATTAAGTCCCTTAAGTTTTTATTCGCAGTTATCCCACTAGACGAGCCTGGTCCAGGACCTGGCTGCGGGAGTAGGAACACTGCCGACACTGGTTACAAGTATATATCAGGAATTTCATTGAAGGCTTTAGCCTGGTGGCCAATCTATGACCTACTTTTTTCTTTTGTTTTCCTGATGGTCATTCATCTAATTGCTAGTCTGATGTTTGTTGATGAAATGATTACGAGAAGTTTTCGTTCAGTGGAGTAGGTCGCAGCCAAGGCTGAACGATATGTACAGGGTGTTTATAATATACTGCTTTGAAATTGGGTCTGTCATTTTGAAACACGTATATGTATTCCAGAGAGGGAACTGTGTTTCAGAGAGCCTCCAGTACCTACCATAGACAGTTTAGATCAAGAGGGAACTGTGTTTCAGAGAGCCTCCAGTACCTACCATAGACAGTTTAGATCAAGAGGGAACTGTTTCAGAGAGCCTCCAGTACCTACCATAGACAGTTTAGATCAAGAGGGAACTGTGTTTCAGAGAGCCTCCAGTACCTACCATAGACAGTTTAGATCAAGAGGGAACTGTGTTTCAGAGAGCCTCCAGTACCTACCATAGTCAGTTTAGATCAAGAGGGAACTGTGTTTCAGAGAGCCTCCAGTACCTACCATAGTCAGTTTAGATCAAGAGGGAACTGTGTTTCAGAGAGCCTCCAGTACCTACCATAGACAGTTTAGATCAAGAGGGAACTGTGTTTCAGAGAGCCTCCAGTACCTACCATAGTCAGTTTAGATCAAGGACTGTGCAGAGAGCCAGACCTACCATAGTCAGTTTAGATCAGGAACTCAGAGAGCCTCCAGTACCTACCATAGTCAGTTTAGATCAAGAGGGAACTGTGTTTCAGAGAGCCTCCAGTACCTACCATAGACAGTTCAGGTCGCCAGGGAACTGTGTACAAGGTTACCTGGAGTATACCTGGAGGATGTTCCAGGCGTCAACACCCCCGCGGCCCAGTCCTTGACCAGGACTCCCGGTGGATCAGGGTCTCATCAACCAGGCTGTTATTGCTGGCCGCACGTACTCCAACGTAGGAACGTCTGGTGCAGACACCAGTGAGAAAACACTGTATATATCCAGGAAAACAAGTGAACAAGAGATATTCCTTTCTGCTTCATTGTCGTGTCAGTATCATATATACACTTGTGTAGTGTATCTTCCCTTTTATACAGCTGGTCCCTTTGCGTGTGACATTTTTTTTTTTTTTGGGGGGGGGGTTAGTTATGTTGTCGTTGCTGTGTTGATCTTCACCTATGATAGAACACAAGCATAATCTTTTTTTTTGTATATTTCAAGTTAGGTTTTGCGGCTGTTATGTGATTTTTTGGAGAATCGAGTCTTCACTGTGTGCTCTCTGACCCATACGGGTTTAGTGCTTTACAAATATATGGTGTTATAATATGCAAAAATCGCGAACAAGCGATACAAGATGCAAAACAACCAGGTGGGGGTTGAATGATAGCTCTAGGCCTTTCGTGTTGCAATCAACACTTCATACGGAGCTTGCAATGTTGCAGACGAGAGGTCCAAGCAGATACGATCGTATTTACTTGGACTTCCTCTTTTCTGGAACATTGCAAGCTCCTGATGTGTTGATTGCAATACGAAAGGCCTAGATCTATCATTCAACTTAACCCCCTCCCCCCGGTGGTTGTTTTGCATGGTATAATATTTGGGACACATTGGTGTTTGCTGTGAGTTTAAGTTGGTGTTTTATTTCAGGACTGGTGTTGTGGATGTGGGCGCGTGAGAGGTTGACCGTGATGGTTGCGGAGCGGCTAGAGGGCGTGGGCGGTGGCGTGGGCGGCTGGGTGTGGGTGTAGAGATGGGCGGCAAGGCGAGCACGGCAGGTGGTGGTGGGGGCGGGGTAGGGGCGGGCTTGGCTGCTGCTGCTGGGGGAGCCTCTGACGCCGCCGCCGCTGCTGCCGCCGCCGCCGCCGCTGCCGCCGCCACCCGCTCCAGGGCACTCTCCACTAGTGCAGGTACGTGCCTCATAACCCTCTTCCTCTTCCTCTTCCCTCTCCTTTCCCCTGCCTCTTCTCCATCATTTCCCCTCCCTCTTCCCCTGCTTCTTCCCCTCCTCTTTCCTCTCCATCTTCCCCCCTCTTCACACCACTCCCTCTTCACACCACTCCCTCTTCACACCGCTCCCTCCACTCTTAATTGTCTCTCACAATTTTCCTCCTCGTTATATCCTTCTCTTCTCGTTTTCATTTCCTCTCTGACGTTTCTCATTTCCTCTGTATCATCACTATGTTCACTACTCTAGGTTTCATTTTTATATTTTGTCCCTCACATTTTCTATCTCACACAAATATATTTTCTATGGCAAACTTTGATATGTCTCATTTTGTCTGTAGTTCCAGGTCCTTCCTTCGTGTGTGTGTGTGTGTGTGTGTGTGTGTGTGTGTGTCACAGAAGAATGTCAGTGTATGGTTTATGCTTCACTGTATATTCTTACGTTTATGTTATGTGTTAGTGGTTCTGGGATTACTGCCCCCGCGGCCCGGTCTCAATACAAGCCTTGTTAAAAAAACCAGGGTGGGGGTTACAACCCATGACAAGTGAGTTGTATAACTCCAGGCCAGTAAGTCACTGGGCCAGCTTGCTACTGTGAGATTCATCCAGGTATGTGGTATGTGGTTCATCCAGGTATATTTATACACCATAGGGAGGTTAGCATGGGCCACCACTGGGACCACAGATGCAAATCTTTACAGAATCAATCTGCCGACAACGTGGCTGGCGGGAGATTCATCTGTAAAAACTTGCATTTGTGGTCACAGTGGTGGCCCATGCTAACCTTTCTATGGTGTATAAATATACCTAGTTGGATGAATCTTATTGTAGCCAGCTGGCCCAGTGGCTTACGCACTTGCCATGGATTGTAACCCCACCCGTACCCTGGTTTGTTTGCAATCGTGTTATTTATGAAGCCTTGTTAGTTAGAGAGGAAATATCACAGGAATAAGACTGATTAAGGAATACATAGGAAAGTTAAGAGAAGCGTATTCTGAATGCAATTATAAGTTCACCAGACAGAAGTGAACTTGTTCGCTGCTGGTGACTAAGTGCTCCGGCGTCCCTATTGAAGCCGCAAGTTATAATTTGACACAAACTGACATTTCACACTGTGGTGACGGTAACACATTGTGTTAATGAGGGGATACAAGAGGGGCTTGAATCCTGGCTTACCAGCCCCTCATACACTACGTGTTAGGGGTTGTTTGCCAACTATAATTTGCTAAGTTGTAGGTTGCAATGTGGAAGTTCGAACACGACCGGCTGGCCTTTGATATTGTGTTTGATTTTGCCCCTTGTTTAACTTCAGTGAGGAAGCAATAAATCGAGGGGGAGGGGAGGGGAGGGTGGCTGAAGTTGCAGTTTGTGAAGTTTGTGTTGCCTGGGCGCGAGAGAGTTAATACAGTTTGTTAATGCTTGCTTATCGCCAGGTGAGAGAGCAGCTCTTCTGGAGTGCTGCAGGAAGAAGACCAGCTGTGTTGGTCCTGCCTCACAGCATGGACAGGCTTGCACTTGTTATCCTATCTCGGGTCATGTACAGGCTTGCACTTGTTATCCTATCTCGGGTCATGTATAGGCTTGCACTTGTTATCCTATCTCGGGTCATGTACAGGCTTGCACTTGTTATCCTATCTCGGGTCATGTACAGGCTTGCACTTGTTATCCTATCTCGGGTCATGTATAGGCTTGCACTTGTTATCCTATCTCGGGTCATGTACAGGCTTGCACTTGTTATCCTATCTCGGGTCATGTACAGGCTTGCACTTGTTATCCTATCTCGGGTCATGTACAGGCTTGCACTTGTTATCCTATCTCGGGTCATGTACAGGCTTGCACTTGTTATCCTATCTCGGGTCATGTACAGGCTTGCACTTGTTATCCTATCTCGGGTCATGTACAGGCTTGCACTTGTTATCCTATCTCGGGTCATGGACAGGCTTGCACTTGTTATCCTATCTCGGGTCATGTACAGGCTTGCACTTGTTATCCTATCTCGGGTCATGTACAGGCTTGCACTTGTTATCCTATCTCGGGTCATGTACAGGCTTGCACTTGTTATCCTATCTCGGGTCATGTACAGGCTTGCACTTGTTATCCTATCTCGGGTCATGTACAGGCTTGCACTTGTTATCCTATCTCGGGTCATGTACAGGCTTGCACTTGTTATCCTATCTCGGGTCATGTACAGGCTTGCACTTGTTATTCTATCTCGGGTCATGTACAGGCTTGCACTTGTTATCTATCTCGGGTCATGTACAGGCTTGCACTTGTTATCCTATCTCGGGTCATGTACAGGCTTGCACTTGTTATCCTATCTCGGGTCATGTACAGGCTTGCACTTGTTATCCTATCTCGGGTCATGTACAGGCTTGCACTTGTTATCCTATCTCGGGTCATGTACAGGCTTGCACTTGTTATCCTATCTCGGGTCATGTACAGGCTTGCACTTGTTATCCTATCTCGGGTCATGTACAGGCTTGCACTTGTTATCCTATCTCGGGTCATGTACAGGCTTGCACTTGTTATCCTATCTCGGGTCATGTACAGGCTTGCACTTGTTATCCTATCTCGGGTCATGTACAGGCTTGCACTTGTTATCCTATCTCGGGTCATGTACAGGCTTGCACTTGTTATCCTATCTCGGGTCATGTACAGGCTTGCACTTGTTATCCTATCTCGGGTCATGTACAGGCTTGCACTTGTTATCCTATCTCGGGTCATGTACAGGCTTGCACTTGTTATCCTATCTCGGGTCATGTACAGGCTTGCACTTGTTATCCTATCTCGGGTCATGTACAGGCTTGCACTTGTTATCCTATCTCGGGTCATGTACAGGCTTGCACTTGTTATCCTATCTCGGGTCATGTACAGGCTTGCACTTGTTATCCTATCTCGGGCGAGCTTCACTTGTATCTATTCGGTCATTGGCTTGACTTGTTATCCTATCTCGGGTCATGTACAGGCTTGCACTTGTTATCCTATCTCGGGTCATGTACAGGCTTGCACTTGTTATTCTATCTCGGGTCATGTACAGGCTTGCACTTGTTATCCTATCTCGGGTCATGTACAGGCTTGCACTTGTTATCCTATCTCGGGTCATGTACAGGCTTGCACTTGTTATCCTATCTCGGGTCATGTACATGCTTGCACTTGTTATCCTATCTCGGGTCATGTACAGGCTTGCACTCGTTATCCTATCTCGGGTCATGTACAGGCTTGCACTTGTTATCCTATCTCGGGTCATGTACAGGCTTGCACTTGTTATTCTATCTCGGGTCATGTACAGGCTTGCACTTGTTATCCTATCTCGGGTCATGTACAGGCTTGCACTTGTTATCCTATCTCGGGTCATGTACAGGCTTGCACTTGTTATCCTATCTCGGGTCATGTACAGGCTTGCACTTGTTATCCTATCTCGGGTCATGTACAGGCTTGCACTTGTTATCCTATCTCGGGTCATGGACAGACTAGCACTTGTTATCCTATCTCGGGTCATGGACAGACTAGCACTTGTTATCTTATCTCGGGTCATGGACAGACTAGCACTTATCTTATCTCGGGTCATGGACAGACTAGCACTTGTTATCTTAACACGGATCATATCAGCGTCCAGATCTATGGTATACTACCACTCCCCTTCTCCAGGATGCCACCTACAACCGCTGACTAACTCCTACTGGTAGCTGACTATGGACAAGCCACCCACAGCAGTGGAACTAACACCTAAGTTTCCGTGTACTGCCGAGTGAACAGAGGCAGTAGTGGCGCCAAGAGACTTTCCCTGTACGTCTCGTCCCGTCCGGGAATAGAGTCAGTCTTTCTTTTCGGACGACTATCGAACGCTCTCAAACACACCTACAGAAATTATTTAGGTGCAGTGTGACCTGTACTCAGATGCACTCGCCTAATTCTGCCATCACATCAAAAGATGTGACGGTAGGCTTTCGACCCTATTACAGAAACAAAGAGAAGATCCCAGTGTATATACACTAAGATTTTACTTTAATATATATATATATATATATATATATATATATATATATATATATATATATATATATATATATATATATATATTATCCCTAAAATAGGGATTGGTGGAGAGCAAGACACAAGGATATTTACACCGAGGAGTTTACCTGGAGAGGGTTTCGGGGGTCAACGCCCCCTTGGCTCGGTCTGAGACCAGGCCTCATGGTGGATCAGGGTCTGATCAACCAGGCTGTTACTGCTGGCCGCACGCAAACTGACGTACGAACCACAGCCTGGTTGGTCAGGTACTGACTTTAGGTGCCTGTCCAGTGCCTGCTTGAAGACAGCCAGAGGTCTATTGGTAATCCCCCTTATGTATGTTGGGAGGCAGTTGAACAGTCTTGGGCCCCGGACACTTATTGTGTTGTCTCTCAGTGTACTCGTGGCGCCCCTGCTTTTCATTGGGGGAATCTTGCATCTCCTGCGGAGTCTTTTGCTTTCATAGGGAGTGATTTTCGTGTGCAAGTTTGGTACTAATCCCTCTAGGATTTTCCAAGTGTATCTCTCTCGCCTGCGTTCCAGGGAATACAGATTAAGGGCCTTCAACTGTGTATATATCCTTGAGATTGTATCTCAATCCCTATTCTAAGGATTGAAAGTATCTTCAATTAGTTATGTGTGGGTGACATGCAACCTTAATCGAGTAATCAATTACCTTTAAACCCAATTAACCAACTCACCATCGCAACCCAACCCGCCCCAACGGTGATGGACAGCGCGGTGATATTTTCAAGACTGGGCGTACTAGATATGCCCTCTGTTGATCCTTGTAGCCATCTTGAAATAAAGGCCGCCATTGAGCTTCTGTCTGAGAGCCTGGGACAGAATTGTTGCAGTGTGTGTCGCCACAAGCTGTGTCCCCACACTGTGTCGTCATTGTCTTCACACGCTGTATCCTCACAAAATATCGTCACACTGTACTCACACACTGCCACACTACAACAATTTTCAGTTCGGTCGCAGGTACAACACAACCCATTTATAATTTTGTATAATTGAGTATTCAAGAATAATTTCTGTTTATTGGTGTGTGCGTGTGTGTGTACTAGCGCTCATGCGTCGTGTGCGTGTGACGGCGAGGGAAGGAGGGGAGAGAGGGAAGGACGGACGGAGGAACAGGGGATGAAGGGGGAGGGGAGGAAGAAAAAGTAGAAGAAAATGTCAAGAAGAGGAGCAGGAGAGAGAACGTAAATGGGGAAGTTATAGCTTGATAAACACGCTTTTATGCAACACCAAAGAAAACGGGAATTTAGAGAGAGAGAGAGTGGGTGAGTTAGTTTATCTTACTACACTGTCAAGATACATTTTAATGTCGTTAGACTCGCCATATCGTAACAATAGCAAATCATGTAATTAATACTGCGTACCGAAGCAGCTTTGTGCAGGTGGACTTTCGATGTATGACAGTATACTAGTAGACTTTCAATGTATGACAGTATACCAGTGGACTTTCAATGTATGACAGTATACTAGTGGACTTTCAATGTATGACAGTATACCAGTGGACTTTCAATGTATAACAGTATACTAGTGGACTTTCGATGTATGACAGTATACTAGTGGACTTTCAATGTATGACAGTATACCAGTGGACTTTCAATGACTTTCGATGTATGACAGTATACTAGTGGACTTTCAATGTATGACAGTATACTAGTGGACTTTCAATGTATGACAGTATACTAGTGGACTTTCAATGTATGACAGTATACTAGTGGACTTTCAATGTATGACAGTATACTAGTGGACTTTCAATGTATGACAGTATACTAGTGGACTTTCAATGTATGACAGTATACTAGTAGACTTTCAATGTATGACAGTATACCAGTGGACTTTCAATGTATGACAGTATACTAGTGGACTTTCGATGTATGACAGTATACTAGTGGACTTTCAATGTATGACAGTATACTAGTGGACTTTCAATGTATGACAGTATACTAGTGGACTTTCAATGTATGACAGTATACTAGTGGACTTTCAATGTATGACAGTATACTAGTGGACTTTCAATGTATGACAGTATACTAGTGGACTTTCAATGTATGACAGTATACTAGTGGACTTTCAATGTATGACAGTATACTAGTGGACTTTCAATGTATGACAGTATACTAGTGGACTTTCAATGTATGACAGTATACTAGTGGACTTTCAATGTATGACAGTATACTAGTGGACTTTCAATGTATGACAGTATACTAGTGGACTTTCAATGTATGACAGTATACTAGTGGACTTTCAATGTATGACAGTATACTAGTGGACTTTCAATGTATGACAGTATACTAGTGGACTTTCAATGTATGACAGTATACTAGTGGACTTTCAATGTATGACAGTATACTAGTGGACTTTCAATGTATGACAGTATACTAGTGGACTTTCAATGTATGACAGTATACCAGTGGACTTTCAATGTATGCCAGTATACTTGTGGACTCAGTTGCAAGTCAGTATACTAGTAAACCTGCATGTCCCCATAGCCATCACAGTCCGGCTGATCTGTTACTGCTTCAAAGAATTATATAGATTTCCAAGTAATTTCGTGTTGGTTGCTGAGGATAATTCTACGTTTGTGAGGCTCGCGTGTATTACTGACGTTGTGAACTTCACCAGTGACTACCACCCACCTCCTGCCTCACACCTGATATATATGTATATATATATATATATATATATATATATATGCAAGACAAGCCAGGGGGGGGGAGGTGGAAATCTTAAGCTCAAGTACTTTCACACTTCTCAGTGCATCATCAGGTGCTGTGCAATGTTGCAAGGGCAGCAACTGGAGAATGAGGGGAAGTTTTTCAGAAAGGATATGTCCCAGATATATCCATTCCATACTCTGGCAAGGGTATGGTCCATCCTAGCCTTGCAGCGTTGATATTTGCATGATTGTCACCGGTGCTGCCAGTGTGGATTGTGGTGTTTACGTACAAAAGTGAACGTTATTATCCATCATGTAGCACTGAGCGGCGTCTGTATAGCAGTCTCACACGCCTGCTGCCTCAGTTTTGTAGTCTCACACGCCTGCTGCCTCAGTTTTGTAGTCTCACACGCCTGCTGCCTCAGTTTTGTAGTCTCACACGCCTGCTGCCTCAGTTTTGTAGTCTCACACGCCTGCTGCCTCAGTTTTGTAGTCTCACACGCCTGCTGCCTCAGTTTTGTAGTCTCACACGCCTGCTGCCTCAGTTTTGTAGTCTCACACGCCTGCTGCCTCAGTTTTGTAGTCTCACACGCCTGCTGCCTCAGTTTTGTAGTCTCACACGCCTGCTGCCTCAGTTTTGTAGTCTCACACGCCTGCTGCCTCAGTTTTGTAGTCTCACACGCCTGCTGCCTCAGTTTTGTAGTCTCACACGACCTCTCGACTGTGTCATGTGCTGGTGTGTTAAATGTATTATATTTAACACTTTATTGCCTACGTTGGACTGTGTACGACTAGTACCAGTAGCCTGGTCTATCAGGTTATCGACCAGGCTTAGTCTGGGACCTGGCAGCTTTGGCAGTGACCCTTGGAGACTATAGGCATTTGCCGGGTGGGCCTAACCTTGCATAAATTTTTCTTTCAAACTCTAATGTATCTGCTTTTAGGTTAGGTCCAGCAGCAACAGCCTGATTGATCAGGCTAGCACCAGACGAGCCGGGCTCCGGGAGTAGAAATTCTAGAAACTCATCAAAGGTATTAGTTTAGGTTTGTCAGGAAACAGGACAAGTGTTTCCTGACGCGGATCTTAGTCATATGATGACCCGCAGCTGGAGCTTTTGTCATCACATCGAGGCCTTCAGCTGGCTTACCCATCCACTTTAAAAATTGTTTATAATTATAACCACTAGATATAAAAAGGTTGATGCTAATAGCATTTGGTGTTCCCAAATAGTCACCCATCCAAGTACTAACCAAACCCAGCGTGGGTTAAATTTGCTGATCGGAGGAGAAGCAGTGCATTCAAGGTGACATGACCGCTGACTAGTTACCTTCTGACATACACAGGTTGTAAAGGAGATGTGGGAATTGTGCTGCTCACATCTTGAGCTTTTAGTCGTGCAGAGTGTGAGGATTCTGACGGGAGAGGCAGCTGGTTCCTGGACTCTCGGACCTTCTCATAAACAACAAAGGGACACAATACCGTGACTGGAACAATACATAAATAACCCACACATAGGAGAGTGTGACCTTGTAAATGCTCCAAGTCTGACCGAAACGTCGTCGTGTGTGAAACGTGTCTGCACGTCCGGCGTGTTCCTCATCTACCCCTGCACCGTCCACTTCAGTGTCTGTCTGCCCTTTTCAGATCCACTGAGTACCTTGCACATCGTGGTCATATCTCCCATTTTTCTCCTTTCTTTGAAGGTCGTTAAGTTCCTTTTGGTCTTTCACTGTAATTCATCCCTCCCAGCGTTTGTTAGTTGCCAGTTGTCAAAGGCACTTGTCGATAGGCACTTGGTCTGTCGTTTGTGTGTGTGCACGCGTGCGTGCGTGCTTGCGTGTCTGTAGGAGCCCGGGTGCTTCGGCGTGTTTAGGTGGAGTCGATAAAACTGGAGGATGTTTGCGTGTTTGGGTCATGTTTACGGCACCCGAGTAAACACGTCCAAACATAATATCAAGTGAGGATTGTTTGCTTGACATTTTCTAAGCAAATCAGTCATTGGTGGTTTCATCCCCATTAAAAATAGCTCAGTATTAATAGGGATTGCTCAGTATTAGGGTAATATAGCTCAATAATAATAGGGATAGCTCAGTATTAGGATAGGATTGCTCAGTATTAGGGTAATATAGTTCAATATTAGGGTAATATAGCTCAATATTACTGTGGGATAGATCAATATTAGGGTAGGATAGCTCAATATTAGGGTAGGATAGCTCAATGTTAGGGTAAGATAGCTCAATATTGGGGTAGGATATCTCAGTATTAGGGTAGGATAGCTCAGTATTAGGGTAGGATAGCTCAATATTACGGTAAGATAGCTCAATATTGGGGTAGGATAGCTCAATATTAGGGTAGGATTTGCTCAGTATTAGGGTAATATAGCTCAATATTACTGTGGGATAGCTCAATATTAGGGTAGGATAGCTCAATATTAGGGTGGAATAGCTCAATATTAGGGTAGGATAGCTTAATATTACGTTATCCATGGAGACAAAGAAGGGAATGTACGAAAGTATAGTGGTACCAACACTCTTATATGGGTGTGAAGCATGGGTTGCAAATGCTGCAGCGAGGAGGAGGCTGGAGGCAGTGGAGATGTCCTGTCTAAGGGCAATGTGTGGTGTAAATATTATGCAGAAAATTCGGAATGTGGAAATTAGGAGAAGGTGTGGAGTTACTAAAAGTATTTGTCAGAGGGCTGAAGAGGGGTTGTTGAGGTGGTATGGTCATTTAGAGAGAATGGATCAAAGTAGAATGACTTGGAGAGCGTATAAATCTGTAGGGGAAGGAAGGCGGGGTAGGGGTCGTCCTAGAAAAGGTTGGAGGGAGGGGGTAAAGGAGGTTTTGTGGGCGAGGGGCTTGGACTTCCAGCAAGCATGTGTGAGCGTGTTAGATAGGAGTGAATGGAGACGAATGGTTTTTGGGACATGACGATCTGTTGGAGTGTGAGCAGGGTAACATTTTGTGAAGGGATTCAGGGAAACCAGTTAATTGATTTAGTTGGACTTGAGTCCTGGAAATGGGAAGTACAATGCCTGCACTTTAAAGGAGGGGTCTGGGATAGTGACAACTGGGAGGGACTATTCTCAGCTGTCGTATCTGAGCTCCTCTGCAAAGACAGTGATTATGTATGAGTGTGGTGAAAGTGTTGAATGATGATGAAAGTATTTTCTTTTTGGGAATTTTCTTTCTTTTTGGGTCACCCTGCCTCGTTGGGAGACGGACGACTTGTTAAAAAAAAAAAAACTCAATATTAGGGTAGATAGCTCAATATTGGGGTTGGATAGCTCAATATTAGGGTAGGATAGCTCAATATTAAGGTAAGATAGCTCAATATTGGGGTAGGATAGCTCAATATTGGGGTAGGATAGCTCAATATTAGGGTAATATAGCTCAATATAAGGGTAATATAGCTCAATATTAGGGTAATATAGCTCAATATTAGGGTAATATAGCTCAATATTAGGGTAATATAGCTCAATATTAGGGTAATATAGCTCAATATTAGGGCAGGATAGCTCAATATTAGGGTAGGATAGCTCAATATTAGGGTAGGATAGCTCAGTATTAAGGTAGGATAGCTCAATATTAGGGTAGGATAGCTCAATATTAGGGTAGGATAGCTCAATATTAGGGTAGGATAGCTCAATATTAGGGTAGGATAGCTCAATATTAGGGTAGGATAGCTCAGTATTAAGGTAGGATAGCTCAATATTAGGGTGGGATAGCTCAATATTAGGGTAGGATAGCTCAATATTACGGTAAGATAGCTCAATATTGGGGTAGGATAGCTCAATATTAGGGTAGGATAGCTCAATATTAGGGTAGGATAGCTCAATATTGGGGTAGGATAGCTCAATATTAGGGTAGGATAGCTCAATATTAATAGATATATTTTTTTAAGTGTATTTGGGCCTTGGTAAGGTTTTGTAAATTTACAGATTCCAGAATGCGGCCAGAGTGAGCAATAAATGAGGCCAGTCTATCATGCGTTCCAGCGGCCGCTGACCCTCTGAGCTGACACCTGACACTGTGGCTGACACTTGGCACCTTTACTCTGGCTGACACTTGGCACCTTTACTCTGGCTGACACTTGGCACCTTTACTCTGGCTGACACTTGGCACCTTTACTCTGGCTGACACTTGGCACCTTTACTCTGGCTGACACTTGGCACCCTTACTCTGGCTGACACTTGGCACCTTTGCTCTGGCTGACACTTGGCACCTTCACTCGGGCTGCCCCAGTATGTTTCGGTCTAATACGTGGGTGTTTGGAAGGCAGGACGTGAGTGTTTGGAAGGCAGGAACGTGGGTGTTTGGAAGGCAGGAACGTGGGTGTTTGGAAGGCAGGAACGTGGGTGTTTGGAAGGCAGGAACGTGGGTGTTTGGAAGGCAGGAACGTGGGTGTTTGGAAGGCAGGAACGTGGGTGTTTGGAAGGCAGGAACGTGGGTGTTTGGAAGGCAGGAACGTGGGTGTTTGGAAGGCAGGAACGTGGGTGTTTGGAAGGCAGGAACGTGGGTGTTTGGAAGGCAGGAACGTGGGTGTTTGGAAGGCAGGAACGTGGGTGTTTGGAAGGCAGGAACGTGGGTGTTTGGAAGGCAGGAACGTGGGTGTTTGGAAGGTATTACGTGGGTGTTTGGCTCTCTACCTTCAGCAGTGAATTCACTTGAAGACAACTCTGTCTACATATAGTATCAAGCGCAGACATCTCACCCTCAACCATGTGTTTGAAGGTCCTCCTCCAGCCTCTCTTCCTTCTCTGTAGCTTGTGGAGCGCAGTTGACTATGGAACACATTGTAACAGTTCGCCCACGAATTTGGCAATTTCGCTTTCTGTGTTTCTTTTTAAATTACCGTAAGCTGTGTTAATCTCGGGAAATTCCAAAAGAGCATTTTGACAGTGACAGCTTAAAGGAATTATTAAGAAATGTTGAGTATTTTAGCTTGGTATGATAACATTTATGTTGTATATTGTATTTTATTAATAATAATATTTTATTTTTTTACCTTGCATGTTCGCGTTCTATTTTTGGGAGGGTTTTAGTTTTTATTGCCAAGAGCGATGACTGATTCACTCGGTTTCAACATTCTTCAAATTTCAACACTGCCTACCCGTATCTCACTGTCCAAAACATTATATTTACTTCTGTGAGGAGCCTACTTGTATAGTTAACCTTGTTATTGAAGGATTTACCACTTGAATTGTTTAGGTTATTTTGCTTTGGTAGTACTTATGGTAGTGTAGCCTGTAGTAACGCGGTACTTAGTGTACATGTCCTTGTTGTTTCCAGTACTGCTTGTAGTGATAATATTACTAATAATGTAAATAATGGTGGTGTTCCCACAGGAACAGCGGACAGTGAGGGGAGTGGGTCGGCGGTGGGTCTCCTGCGGTCTGCCAGCCAGGGTGGTGGTGGCGGCGCCTCCAGGGACCGCACTGGTGACCGCGGCCGAGCCCGCTCCCTCTCCAGCGTGCCGGACGCTAGCGGCATCGCTCCGCCGCTGAGCATCCCGGCGTTGCTCTCGCGGGCGGCAGCGGGCGGCGGCGCCGGTAGCGAGACGGACGGCAGCTCGCCCGAAGAGTACCTGCTAGATGGTCCTCTTACCTCGCTAGGTCTGGGCCGGGTCTTCACCACGCACTCCCTCCCCGCACACCTCTGGTCCTTCAACGGTAAGTCAACACTTGCCCGGTAACCATCTCTTATCCAGGTAACGGGAGAGGTAACCTCTATTCCTTGGATTATGAGCCCTTACCTGGGATTATGGCACCCCTGCTATCCTTCTTGGGGGATGTCAACACTTGTGTTTGTTCCTCTGCACCACCACTGCTTCTTACTGTCTCAAACAGGTAGGTTCCTTCCTCACCTGCTGCCTCACACAGGTAGGTTCCTCACCTGCTACCTCACACAGGTAGGTTCCTGCCTCACCTGCTGCTTCACACAGGTAGGTTCCTTCCTCACCTAGGTAGGTTCCTCACCTGCTACCTCACACAGGTAGGTTCCTGCCTCACCTGCTGCCTCACACAGGTAGGTTCCTTCCTCACCTGCTGCCTCACACAGGTAGGTTCCTACCACACATGCTGCTTCACACAGGTAAGTTCCTTCCTCTCACATAAAATCTACGTAAAACATATCCCTGGACTCGGCGGCAAGTCCAGTATTCTTAAATGCCATTTTCGTAAACAAAAAATCACTAGTATCCGTGCTGTAGGGAGAGTTTGTACTGCGGTGAAATTTCAGTCTCTCTGAAGAATTTGTAGTCATCCCCACTTCTGAAAAAGTGTAGCAGTGCACTGCCTCCCTGCCCGTCACACTGACATACATAAATGTCTTTGAGAGAGAGGTTAAGGCATTACACCAGTTTTATTGAAGGCTACGAACTCCTGAGTCCAGATCAGCACGGCTCACCCGCACCAGCTATGCTGGCCCAGTGTGCATAGCAGGAAGACCCGGAAGTTCACAGCAAGACCCGGCAGGTCACGGCAGGAAGACCCGGCAGGTCACGACAGGAAGACCCGGCAGGTCACGGCAGGAAAACCCGGCAGGTCATAGCAGGAAGACTCGGCAAGTCACAGCAGGAAGACCCTGCAGGTCACAGCAGGAAGATTCGGCAGGTCACGGTAGGAAGAACCTTCAGGTCACAGCAGGTCACGGCAGGAAGACCCAGTAATTTACAGCAAAACGAACCAGCAATTCACAGAAGGAACATCCAGTGGTAAATTTACGGCAGGAAGACCCAGCAATTTACAGCAGGAAGACTCAGCAATTTTCAGCAGGAAGACCCAGCAATTTTCAGCAGGAAGACCCAGCAATTTTCAGCAGGAAGACCCAGCAATTTTCAGCAGGAAGACCCAGCAATTTTCAGCAGGAAGACCCAGCAATTTACAGCAGGAAGACCCAGCAATTTTCAGCAGGAAGACGCACCTTCTGCAACAACAGACAATCACGTCAAAATCATGGCGGTATTGGAAGGGAGAAAACTGCGTTATTGTATTAGACAGATTTTTGCCAAGGTATTTGTCACGAACATCGAGTAATGACCTATGAGGTGTGGTGGTATAACATGAGGTGTAGTGGTGTAACATGAGATCTGAGAGGGTATAATATGAGGTATTGAGGGTACAAAATGTTATGTAGAGAAATTAATGCTACATTGTATAAATATCAGTAATTGTCAAAAAAAAAAAAAAAATTCACCTATGTTCTTGAGTTGCCTCACACGGGTGGGTCCCTCGCTTGTTGCATCATTTGAGTCTAGTTCGCCAGGTGTCTTATGAAGGTCAGTCCATATGGAAGATGACGTGTACCTGCTGCACACGTCCACACAGCACCAGCAGCATCACACACACAAGACCAGACGTGTACCTGCTGCACACGTCCACACAATAAAGCGATAATCTTCTTATAAATACTAAATACCATCAGTCTTACTTAAGATAGCTATCGGTATCACTTAGTGTCAGTGTCTGTAAATCTTTCTCTTTCTTTTCCTCCTCCATCCCTTCCTCTGTTCCACTCCCTCCATACTCCTACTTTAACCCACTTTTTCTTGCCGCTACCCCCAATATCTTCGCGTTGCGCTGTGTGGTGTGTCAGGTGGTGTTGACGGCGCTGTGGGTACGAGTGGCCATCCATGGTGTGTGTGTGTGTGTGTACGTTAGGGGTGGTAATATTATCACCAAGAAAAACACAAAGCACTAATTGTTGGGACATTTTCCAAATTAATACGTCCCATGTGAGGTGTTTAAAGATGTTAAGAGAGTGGCCAGCCTTCAGGCTTAAGTTTAAAATAACCTTAGTAAGACTTGCGCTAAGTTTGCGATTAAATTAAGGCTTTTCAAAAAAGGCAACTCAATTAAGAATTAGATTATTGTAGTGTTTATGAGGCTCCTTAATTAAGACGTTATGTCCTGGACGAGGCTGTGTAAGAAATCAATTCTTATTACGTCATTAAGGTTTCCTAATTACTGTAAGTAGGTAATTAAGACCCCAGTATAACTTCTTTGCACAGGCGGGTCCCGCTTATACAGCAGGTTAGGTTCCAGACTACTGCTGTAAAGTGAAATGCATATAAAAGTCTGATAACATGTTTACACGATGATATATGAAGTGAGCAGTAGAGGTAGGCCTAGTACACACATTACTTAAAATATTTTCGTCCTTAGCTTATAGTAGGAGTCTGAATAAATGAATTATTATAATGTACATTATAATTATAATGAATAAATGAAGAATGGGTATAATTGAAAACCGCTGTATTAGCGGTAAAGTGGGGCCCTAATATGCATACCGGAAGTGACGTATTGCTCACGGGTGTAAAAAAACAATACAAGTTGCAGAGCGTGACAAGGTTGAGCTCTGTGTAGAGCTTTAGCAAGTTATGACCTGATAAAGCTCTACACAGACGAAAATGTTGTCTCAGTGGAGTTTGTTTTACAACTTGTGACTTTCTTTACGACTTATGAGGGAAGTGCTGCTGCTAGTAGTGGTGGTGGTTGTAACAGTGTGGTAGGTAGTGTGGTGTAACAGTGTGTAGTGTGGTGGTGGTGAAGTGTAGGTAGTGGTGTGGTGTAGTGTGGGGTAGTGGTGTGGTTAGAGTGTGTAGGTGGTGGTTGTACAGTGTGGTGGTAGTGGTGGTGGTTGTACAGTGTGGTAGGATGGTGGTGTTGTAGTGTGGTAGGTAGTGTGGTGTGTAACAGTGTGGTGGTAGTGGTGGTGGTAACAGTGTGGTGTAGTGGTGTGTTGTAAGTGTGGTGGATGAGTGGTGTTGTAACAGTGTGGTGTGTGGTGGTGGTTGTACAGTGAGTAGTGGTGGTGGTTAGTGGTAGGTAGTGGTGTGGTTAACAGTGTGTGGGTAGTGGTGTTGGTGAACAGTGTGGTAGGTAGTGGTGTGGTTGTAACAGTGTGGTAGTAGGTGGTGGTTGTAAGTGTGGTAGGAGTGGTGGTGGTTGTAACAGGTGGTGTAGTGGTGTGGTTGAGTGTGGTGTAGTGTGGTGGTTGTAAGTGTGGTAGTGGTGGTGGTTGTAAAGTGTGGAGGTGTGGGTGGTTGTAGAGTGTGGTAGGTAGTGGTGGGGGGTTGTAACAGTGTGGTAGTTGGTGGTTTAAAGTGTGGAGAGTGGTGGTGGTTGTAAGTGGGTAGTGGTGGTGGTTGTAACAGGGGTAGGTAGTGGTGGTGGTTGTAGTGTGTG
Source organism: Cherax destructor (assembly GCA_009830355.1). Classification (NCBI taxonomy): domain Eukaryota; kingdom Metazoa; phylum Arthropoda; class Malacostraca; order Decapoda; family Parastacidae; genus Cherax; species Cherax destructor. The sequence continues at coordinate 144,651 of WNWK01000226.1, read as the reverse complement.
GTGGTGGTGGTGGTTGTAACAGTGTGGTAGTGGTGGTGGTTGTAACAGTGTGGTAGTGGTGGTGGTTGTAGGAGTGTGGTAGGTAGTGGTGGTGGTTGTAAGGAGTGTGGTGGTAGTGGTGGGTGGTTGTAACAGTGGGTAGTGTGGTGGTGGTTGAGTGGTGTGGTTGTAAATGTGGTAGGTAGTGGTGGTGGTGTAACAGTGTGGTAGGTAGTGGTGGTGGTTGTAAGTGTGGTGGTAGTGGTGGTGGTTGTAACAGTGTGGTAGGTAGTGGTGGTTGTAACAGTGTGGTAGTGGTGGTTTGAACAGGTGGTAGGTAGTGGTGGGGTGTAAAGGTGGAGGTGTGGTGGTGGTTGTAACAGTGTGGTAGGTAGTGGTGGTGGTTGTAACAGTGGGAGGTGGGTGGTGGTTGAAAGTGGGAGGAGGGTGTGGTGTAACAGTGGGTAGGTAGTGGTGGTGGTTGTAACAGTGTGGTAGGTAGTGGTGGGGTTGTAACAGTGTGGTAGGTAGTGGTGGTTGTAACAGTGTGGTAGGTAGTGGTGGTGGGAAGTGTGGTAGGTAGTGGTGTGGTTGTACAGTGTGGAGGAGGTGGTTTAACAGTGTGGAGGAGTGGTGGTGGTGACAGTGGGGTGGTGGTGGTTGTAAAGTGTGAGGAGTGGTGGTTGTAACAGTGGTAGTAGTGGTGGTGGTTGAACAGTGTGGAGGAGTGGTGGTGGTTGAACAGGTGGTAGGTAGTGGTGGTGGTTGTAACAGTGTGGGGTGGTGGTGTAACAGTGTGGTAGGTAGGTGGTTGTAACAGTGTGGTGGTAGTGGTGGTGGTTGTAACAGTGTGGTAGGTAGGTGGTGGTTGTAACAGTGTGGTAGGTGGTGGTGGTTGTAAGTGTGGTAGAGTGGTGGTGTTGAACAGGTGGAGGGTGGGGTGGTATGGAGGGGGTGGTGGTTAACAGGTGGAGGAGTGGTGGTTTGTAACAGTGTGGGGAGGGTGGGGTTGTACAGTGTGGTAGGTAGTGGTGGTGGTTGAACAGGTGGAGGGGGGGTTGAACAGTGGGGAGTGGGGTTGACGGGGAGGTAGTGGTGGTGGGTAACAGTGTGGAGGTAGTGGTGGTGGTTGTAACAGTGGGAGGTAGTGGTGGTGGTTAACAGTGTGGTAGGTAGTGGTGGTGGTTAACAGTGTGGTGGTAGGGTGGTGGTGTAACAGTGTGGTAGGTAGTGGTGGTGGTTGTAACAGTGTGGTAGGTAGTGGTGGTGGTTGTAACAGTGTGGTAGGTAGTGGTGGTGGTTGTAACAGTGTGGTAGGTAGTGGTGGTGGTTGTAACAGTGTGGTAGGTAGTGGTGGTGGTTGTAACAGTGGGAGGTAGTGGTGGTGGTTGTAACAGTGTGTAGGTAGTGGTGGTGGTTGTAAGTGGTGGTGGTGTAAGTGGTGGTGGTAGGTGTGGTGGTGTGGTGTGTGTAAGGTGGTGGTGGTGGTTGTAGGAGTGTGGTAGGTAGTAGTGGTGGTTGTAGGAGTGTGGTAGGTAGTGGTGGTGGTTGTAGGAGTGTGGTAGGTAGTGGTGGTGGTTGTAGGAGTGTGGTAGGTGGTGGTGGTGGTTGTAGGAGTGTGGTAGGTGGTGGTGGTGGTGGTGGTGGTGGTTGTAGGAGTGTGGTAGGTAGTGGTGGTTGTAGGAGTGTGGTAGGTAGTGGTGGTGGTTGTAGGAGTGTGGTAGGTAGTGGTGGTGGTTGTAACAGTGTGGTAGGTAGTGGTGGTGGTTGTAACAGTGTGGTAGGTAGTGGTGGTGGTTGTAACAGTGTGGTAGGTAGTGGTGGTGGTTGTAACAGTGTGGTAGGTAGTGGTGGTGGTTGTAGGAGTGTGGTAGATAGTGTTGGTGGTTGTAGGAGTGTGGTAGGTAGTGGTGGTGGTTGTAGGAGTGTGGTAGATGGTGGTGGTGGTTGTAACAGTGTGGTAGGTAATGGTGGTGGGGAAGGTTGTAACAGTGTGGTAGGTAGTGGTGGTGATTGTAGGAATGTGGTAGGTAGTGGTGGTGGGGAAGGTTGTAGGAGTGTGGTAGGTAGTGGTGGAGGAGGTTGTAGCAGCAGTGTGGTAGGTGGTGGTGGTGGAGGTTGTAGGAGTGTGGTTGGTAGGAATGGTGGTAGTGGGGGTAGAGATTGTAGTGGGAAGAGGGGATGTGGTAGCCAGGAGTGGTGGTAGTGGTCGGAGGAGGTGGGGAATGTATAGTAGTAGTAGATGGTGGGGTGGAGGAGGTTCTGGGAAAGGGGAAGGTATGGAATGTAGTGATGGTGGTATGGAAAATACTTGTTCAGGTTAGCGGCAGCATGAGGTTAATGTCACCGTGTTGGGGTGGGAGAGGGACGGGAGGGCGGATTTGAGGGGAGGGGTTCGGGGTAAACTATTATATTGATCAGGTAAATCAGTGATGACGTCACTGGAGGTGGGGTCAGAGTCTGCAAGAGTGATGCAACCAGAGTTGTTGTTGCCTTGTTGACACCTCGCTGCTGTCTCACTCACACCTCACTGCTGTATCTCTCATTCATACCTCACTGCTGTATCTCTCATTCATACCTCACTGCTGTATCTCTCATTCATACCTCACTGCTGTATCTCTCATTCATACCTCACTGCTGTCTCTCATTCATACCTCACTGCTGTCTCTCATTCATACCTCACTGCTGTCTCTCATTCATACCTCACTGCTGTCTCATTCATACCTCACTGCTGTCTCTCATTCATACCTCACTGCTGTATCTCTCATACCTCACTGCTGTATCTCTCATTCATACCTCACTGCTGTCTCTCATTCATACCTCACTGCTGTCTCTCATTCATACCTCACTGCTGTATCTCATTCATACCTCACTGCTGTATCTCTCATTCATACCTCACTGCTGTATCTCTCATTCATACCTCACTGCTGTATCTCTCATTCATACCTCACTGCTGTATCTCTCATTCATACCTCACTGCTGTCTCTCATTCATACCTCACTGCTGTATCTCTCATTCATACCTCACTGCTGTATCTCTCATTCATACCTCACTGCTGTCTCTCATTCATACCTCACTGCTGTCTCTCATTCATACCTCACTGCTGTATCTCTCATTCATACCTCACTGCTCTCATTCATACCTCACTGCTCTCATTCATACCTCACTGCTCTCATTCATACCTCACTGCTATCTCTCATTCATACCTCACTGCTATCTCTCATTCATACCTCACTGCTGTCTCACTCATACCTCACTGCTGTCTCACTCATACCTCACTGCTGTCTCACTCATACCTCACTGCTGTCTCACTCATACCTCACTGCTGTCTCTGTCACTCGTTACTCTCACCACCACCACCTGCACCACCACCACCTGCACCACCATCACCCACCGGCACCACCACTGTCCTGGGTTGCTCGTCCCCATTTACTAAAATCTGCCTTTCCACACATTCATATAGTCAATCTGGAATGCTTGCTTATACCCGGGCACTGAAATACATCACTGAAGGTTTGAAGCCGATCAGAAGAGACATTCTCCGAGTATCTTGCAGAAAATAATCCCAGTTTTTAACTTAATATATTAGCGAACTTAGCATCTACACTCCCTAAATTTATAATTAATCTTCCTTTAAGTTAGCTGTATTAAGTGATCAAGTTTAAAACTGTTCGGAAGGTATTACGAACGCAGGTGTAGTCTAGTGGCCTGCACACCTGGCTGTAGCACGATAATCATGGTAGGAACGAACAAAAAGGCAGCAGAGAGTATATACTTATATTCCCTTTACCAAATAGTAAACCGGTATGTACAATATATACAATGGATATGTACAGTAAGGTAAATGCAAGAGACACGGTGAGAACCGTAGCGACCAGACTTGAAGGTAAGTCTGCCAGTGTTTATACACGAATGAACCACATCGCTTCACAATTTTGGCAGGCTTTCTTCTCATTGGCTGGTTGAACCAAGGTGCTAGCATAACGATGGGCGCCCCTACTCGTTATACCCTTAGCACTGGGTTCGCTGGTCGGGAGGCATACCCATATGGGTGTGTGACATACGCCAAATATAATGTAACATACTCGTAGCATGCCACAGAAGGTAGGAAAGTATACCACATTATAAAGAGGGTATCCATTTATTTTAAGTAATACGTGAATTTCTCTTCAGGAAAAATAATGAGGTTTAGCAAGCCAGATTGGTGGAGAGCGTGTGAGCTACTCCCTCAGACATACTTGGTGAATTGATCGACAGCCATCCTTGTATTGTGCGAGTCAGGATTATTGAGAGTGAACTCTAGTGATGATGGTGTTCCACTCAGTGGTGAGTGAGCACCTCTCCTGGGTGTGTTGAGAGTGATGGTGTTCCACTCAGTGGTGAGTGAGTACCTCTCCCGGGTGTGTTGAGAGTGATGGTGTTCCACTCAGTGGTGAGTGAGTACCTCTCCCGGGTGTGTTGAGTGTAATGGTGTTCCACTCAGTGGTGAGTGAGCACCTCTCCTGGGTGTGTTGAGAGTGATGGTGTTCCACTCAGTGGTGAGTGAGTACCTCTCCCGGGTGTGTTGAGAGTGATGGTGTTCCACTCAGTGGTGAGTGAGTACCTCTCCCGGGTGTGTTGAGAGTGATGGTATTTCACTCAGTGGTGAGTGAGCACCTCTCCTGCTGTTCCACTTAGTGGTGAGTGAGTACCTCTCCTGGGTGTAAATGGGAACATTAACGTTTGAATTATTTGGGCTACGTTTCGTGATGTTTCGTTTCCAGGAGCGACTGATAAAGCTCCTGGCGAGTGAAACGTAGCCTATATACAAACATGTCCATTTATTTAAGGTGATTGTTGTAATACCCATACATACCCTTCATAAGAAGCTAATTGTAATAATCATAACCATAATTTTAAAGGGGTGGAGGGGTAAGCCAGAGGAAGGCCTCGGCCAGATAACCAAAAGGTCCACCTGCAGGTCATCATATGACTAAGACCCGCGTCAGGAAACACTTGTCTCATATAGTGACCTGCTTATCGGCGTCTTACGTCTCACTCCACACACTACCTGGAAGGCAGTGACCACAAACATAGGTAATTATTTGTATTATAATACAAAGAAACTTAAGGGCCAGCAGTTCATGGTTTGACAAGGATTTTCTGCATGAACAAAATACGAGATTTATGATTCAGTGAGGCTATTATTGGAGAGGCAGGGTGCCACAAACAGCACTGCTTGAGCCCATACCATTTATTAGGGTGTATCAAAGTAACTGTACTAGTGTCAGTGGTAGTGGCCTAAAACGTAGTATCAGAAAAAAATTACTGCTATCGTCATATCACTATCCTGGTACTTACAAGTTACGTTTCGCTCAAGGAGTGCTTAATCAAGTTATGATTAAAGTTTCATTAAGCGAAATGTTTCTTTATTCAGCTGTCTTGTGTTACCCCTATTCGCTTTCTGGCTAGAAGTTGTTTTTACTCACCCCCAGGGAGGTGCCTTGATGCTAGTGAGGGGATCTTTATCCAAGGAATTGCACCTGTTCTTCCCTTCCTGGGATCGAATCCGTTTACTTCCCATTCTCCAAGCTCTGTCTGACTCCTATGGGTTTAGTGCTTTCCCCTTATTACTACACATATAACCCGCATATAGGAGATGTTTACGACGACATTTCGATCCGACTTAGACCGAATGTCAAGTTGTCGACACATAATTGAATTACACTAGGCTATGTTTTAATATGAGCTATGTTCTATCCCGTAAATTAATTAGCTATAGTTAATGCACAAACCTCTCTATTGATACATATTAATTACTTCCTGGCAGAAGAATTAGTCTTTAATCTTAAATTAGAATGTACGTTATGAGTTCCTTTGTAGCCTCATCGCTATCCAGGAATTGCCTATTTGTGGTATCTTACTTGTAACTGCAGGAGCTACATATATATACATAACGTGACTGCGTGTATCTGGCGTCCATGCAGAATTACTGATATATTGTTGAGGTAAGCTCGTGGTGTTGTCACCAGGGTTGATATATATAGGGTGTTTGTGGCTAAGAAAAGCCCCATAGTGGGGACAAGAGTGGCGTGTTTGTCTGGCAGTTGAGGTGGAGGTCGCGTGGCGGCGCTGGTCACTGTCTGCTCTCAGTCCCACAGCTGCAGCAAGGCAGCTTCCACGCTTGTTCTCCCAATGCAACATATGAATGCTTTTATCAGTCGTGTTATCTATTTGCGAGCAGTATTATCAGTGCTTTGAAAGTCTCACTGGTAATCCAGCACTGTTGCAGTATTTTGGGCACTCGAAAATCTTGTAGGAAAGCGCTAGCGGCAAACTGCGTATAAGGAGACGCAAAGCATCGATTGCTGGAGCACTATAATGATTCAGCATTAAAAGTGAGGGTTGTGCATCAGTAAGTAGATTTGCTTTTAACACGTGGCTGGGGAGCGCTGCGCATATCATCGATCCCACGCTTCACTTTTTAAATATTTGTGTACTACTACTGTTAAGCTTCTCTTCCTCGTGTCGGCCTCTCTGACACATTTATGGCAGGTCAGAGGTTAGGTAAATCATGGCAGGGTCCTCGTGGAATTCTGGCAAGTCCGGGACTAGGTATATGGTGAAACTATGGCAGATTTCCATTGGAACTGGCAGGACAGGGACTGAGTCTGCTGCCTGTTTCTGCCTATATACATTAACTGTTTACGACAGTTAATGTATATTTACAAGTTATTGAATGCAAAAACTTACCAGTAAAGTGCTTGTATCAAGTCGAGATGCATTAATATTATTTAAAATCTTCATTTACAAACTTAAAACTAGTAAATTTAGAATTTGCAATGGACTGAGACATTTTTTTTAATTTAAGGAAGGTCCCGTAAGCAGTGGTACTGATAAGACCTTATGATGTGTGGTAGACATACAAGGGATTGTGTAGCACATATATACACTTGTACTGTAGTCAGTGTGTATTAATAAGTCACAATGCGAGTTAAACAATTATCAAGACTACGTCTACCAGGGAGTTTATCAACTGATGTAGGACCTGCTGGTACTAAATCAGAAGGTGCTACACAAGCCCTTGTATGTCTACCACAGATTATAAGGTCTTATCAGTACTACTGATAAGATCTTATAATCGCTACCGTATTCAAAAATGCCCTAACGAGCGTTGTGTCTTATTTACGTAGCCTTGTATAAGCTACCATTGTTTTTCCACGGTACGACACAGTCCATACTGTGGCATACACTCAAGATATTGTATGCATTTCTTTTTCTACCGACTGTTTGGTTTACCGGAGTTAATATTGTATGATTTGCGCGAATAGATAAGGGGTTAGTTTTATCGTGTGTGTGTGGAATCTTTTTAATAGATAGAGAGTTGAATGAACTTTTTGGTCCCAGCGCTGAATATTTTCAGACTAACTTCATTCGTCAATAGTCATATGTTACAACGAAATAATCACGGACAAAGAGTGCGAGTGCATATTCCGTTGTATGTAGATATTAATGGCTACATGACCATCGATCCACGACTCCATATCATACCACACCAATAAATTGAAAAAAAAAGTATATCGTGAAGAAAAATGAACAGCAATAAGTGTATACTGAATGAGTGGTTGATGTCTACCAGTCTACTATCTCTTGACCAAGAGTGTAGACCCTCCCTGGTTGGTTGATGTCTACCAGTCTACTACCTATTAGGCATTATAACATTCCTGTGTTACAGATGAGTTTTGCTGGTTTTGTGGGGCGAGGTCATGTTGGTAGCTGGTATGTTGACTGAGTCTCGACCCGGCTGGAGGCGGATCGATCCGAGGGGTAGATGAACCACCAGCCGGAGGCTCAGACGGATAAGCTGCAGGGGAATGGCACCGTAGCTGGGGTGACAGGGCCTCCTGGGTTTGTACCTATACATGGTTATTTAGACCATCATCCCCCTAAGACCCGGGTCTTCCTCTACCACCATATGCTATATTGGAGCCTGTGTTTACACATGTAAGACAACATAGGCTTAACCAGTCACAGATCCTGGGCAACACAGGGATTAACCATTTACAAATCGTTTCCGACACAGGATTTAGCCAAGGATCCCAGTCGACACTAGGTTTAGTCGAGGTTGGTAGCCAGTAACCATTCAGGGAGGCACTACCGTCCTGTTACGTGAGTGTAAAATTGCAGCCTCTTACATGATGATTACTATTAGTTTATTTCTCTCATAAACATACAAGATGATAGGTAAATCTTACAAACTTATATATATCATGCATGCGTTTTAGTTTATTTCTCTCATAAACTTACAAGACGATAGGTAAATCTTACAAAGCTTATATTTATCATGCATGTGTTTTAGCAATGCACGTTTCTTAACTGTTGTCATACATGAGTGTTTTTATAGTAGGTTTGTTTTATATTTTTCCTGCATGTAGTACTGAGTGATTTCACAGTGCAAAGTCCTCTTCACGTCTCGCAACTTAATGAATTTCAGTTAAGGAAGATGTTGAGCACGTTGTAATAACCACGATGGTACTGCACCTGTCCCCCTTCCCCCTCCTGTGTTGACCACGTTGTAATAACCACGATGGTACTGCACCTGTCCCCCTTCCCCCTCCTGTGTTGACCACGTTGTAATAACCACGATGATACTGCACCTGTCCCCCCTTTCCCCCCCTGTGTTGAGCACGTTGTAATAACCACGATGGTACTGCACCTGTCCCCCTTCCCCTCCTGTGTTGACCACGTTGTAATAACCACAGTGGTACTGCACCTGTCCCCTTCCCTCCTGTGTTGACCACGTTGTAATAACCACAGTGGTACTGCACCTGTCCCCCTTCCCCTCCTGTGTTGACCACGTTGTAATAACCACGATGGTACTGCACCTGTCCCCTTCCCCTCCTATGTTGACCACGTTGTAATAACCACAGTGGTACTGCACCTGTCCCCCTTCCCCTCCTGTGTTGACCACGGTGTAATAACCACGATGGTACTGCACCTGTCCCCTTCCCCCCCTGTGTTGACCACGTTGTAATAACCACGATGGTACTGCACCTGTCCCCTTCCCTCCTGTGTTGACCACGTTGTAATAACCACAGTGGTACTGCACCTGTCCCCTTCCCCTCCTGTGTTGACCACGTTGTAATAACCACAGTGGTACTGCACCTGTCCCCCTTCCCCCTCCTGTGTTGACCACGTTGTAATAACCACGATGGTACTGCACCTGTCCCCCTTCCCCCTCCTGTGTTGACCACGTTGTAATAAGCACGATGGTACTGCACCTGTCCCCCTTCCCCTCCTGTGTTGACCACGTTGTAATAACCACGATGGTACTGCACCTGTCCCCTTCCCTCCTGTGTTGACCACGTAATAACCACAGTGGTACTGCACCTGTCCCCCTTCCCCCTCCTGTGTTGACCACGTTGTAATAACCACGATGGTACTGCACCTGTCCCCCTTCCCCCTCCTGTGTTGACCACGTAATAACCACGATGGTACTGCACCTGTCCCCTTCCCCTCCTGTGTTGAGCACGTTGTAATAACCACAGTGGTACTGCACCTGTCCCCTTTCCCTCCTGTGTTGACCACGTTGTAATAACCACTATGGTACTTCACCTGTCCCCCTTCCCCCTCCTGTGTTGACCACGTTGTAATAACCACGATGGTACAGCACCTGTCCCCCTTCCCCTCCTGTGTTGAGCACGTAATAACCACGATGGTACTGCACCTGTCCCCCTTCCCCTCCTGTGTTGAGCACGTTGTAATAACCACGATGGTACTGCACCTGTCCCCCTTCCCCCTCCTGTGTTGACCACGTTGTAATAACCACGATGGTACTGCACCTGTCCCCCTTCCCCCTCCTGTGTTGACCACGTTGTAATAACCAGTGGTACTGCACCTGTCCCATCTTTATCCCCTCTCCCTGCACCTGCTCCACCTTCATCCTCCCTCCCTGTTGCAATAGAGATCTGGAAGTTTAAAGGTTAGAAAATTAGAAGCAAAATATGAGAGGGGAGGTGTGTGTGTGTGTGTGTGTGTGTGTGTGTGTGTGTACTGCTGGTGCAGACTGTTGGTGCTGGCAGAGACTGTTGGTGCTGGCAGAGACTGTTGGTGCTGCTTTATGCATATTTTGCATGCTGTAGCTACTTGTGTACTCTGGTAAGTATCTTCATTTTGATACATTAACTAAAAGATTCTGAGCGAGGGGTAGTACTGTAGGTTAATTGATAACAACCATCTTGGGTGGTACTATCATACCATCAAATTGGTGTGAAATGGGAACCTGCTATTTTTTTTTGTAGCCTGGCACGACTGTTGATCCTTTCTTTCTGTCTAATGAACACGCAAAATAACAGATAAATCTTAAACTTCTGCTCACATTCTCTTACACATACTTCTACGTGTATATGTGCTTCTTGATAGTTCATAATCCTGCAATATTTCCTCTCCAACTTGAGAGACCTGGTGTGAGAGCGAGTGGTGGGGAACACGATCCCTCACAACCACTAACATATTTATAATATGATTTATATGGAAATTTTTTGTAGCTGCCTCTAAACTAACAGGCACTATTTTAATCAAATCACGGAACGTGCGGGGGTCGAATCCATGGCAGGCTAGTCATGAAACTCACAGGCCAGTGTATTAACCGCTGGACCAACTAGCTTCTCTTAGTACGGTTTCGTGAGTCAAATATTATATTCCTTGTAATTTATTGAGTCACATATTATATTCCTTGTAATTTAGTGTGGGTAAAGTCAACCTGTATAAACGTAGTTTTAATCCCAGCTAAGTAGATTAAAAGAACATGCTATACTTGTGAGAAGGAAGTAGACGATGTTATCCAGGAAATGTTTACATCTGCCCGCTTATCACTGGTGGTACGAGGCCGTATTGAGGGAGACTGGTAGTGGAGTAGAGAGAAGCAGGAGTAGTGAGTCTGTATTGAGGGTGACTGGTAGTGGAGTAGAGAGAAGCAGGAGTAGTGAGTCTGTATTGAGGGAGACTGGTAGTGGAGTAGAGAGAAGCAGGAGTAGTGAGTCTGTATTGAGGGAGACTGGTAGTGGAGTAGAGAGAAGCAGGAGTAGTGAGTCTGTATTGAGGGGACTGGTAGTGGAGTAGAGAGAAGCAGGAGTAGTGAGTCTGTATTGAGGGGACTGGTAGTGGAGTAGAGAGAAGCAGGAGTAGTGAGTCTGTATTGAGGGAGACTGGTAGTGGAGTAGAGAGAAGCAGGAGTAGTGAGTCTGTATTGAGGGTGACTGGTAGTGGAGTAGAGAGAAGCAGGAGTAGTGAGTCTGTATTGAGGGTGACTGGTAGTGGAGTAGAGAGAAGCAGGAGTAGTGAGTCTGTATTGAGGAGACTGGTAGTGGAGTAGAGAGAAGCAGGAGTAGTGAGTCTGTATTGAGGGTGACTGGTAGTGGAGTAGAGAGAAGCAGGAGTAGTGAGTCTGTATTGAGGGAGACTGGTAGTGGAGTAGAGAGAAGCAGGAGTAGTGAGTCTGTATTGAAGGAGACTGGTAGTGGAGTAGAGAGAAGCAGGAGTAGTGAGTCTGTATTGAGGGTGACTGGTAGTGGAGTAGAGAGAAGCAGGAGTAGTGAGTCTGTATTGAGGGAGACTGGTAGTGGAGTAGAGAGAAGCAGGAGTAGTGAGTCTGTATTGAGGGTGACTGGTAGTGGAGTAGAGAGAAGCAGGAGTAGTGAGTCTGTATTGAGGGTGACTGGTAGTGGAGTAGAGAGAAGCAGGAGTAGTGAGTCTGTATTGAGGGAGACTGGTAGTGGAGTAGAGAGAAGCAGGAGTAGTGAGTCTGTATTGAGGGGACTGGTAGTGGAGTAGAGAGAAGCAGGAGTAGTGAGTCTGTATTGAGGGAGACTGGTAGTGGAGTAGAGAGAAGCAGGAGTAGTGAGTCTGTATTGAGGGAGACTGGTAGTGGAGTAGAGAGAAGCAGGAGTAGTGAGTCTGTATTGAGGGAGACTGGTAGTGGAGTAGAGAGAAGCAGGAGTAGTGAGTCTGTATTGAGGGTGACGGTAGTGGAGTAGAGAGAAGCAGGAGTAGTGAGTCTGTATTGAGGGAGACTGGTAGTGGAGTAGAGAGAAGCAGGAGTAGTGAGTCTGTATTGAGGGTGACTGGTAGTGGAGTAGAGAAAGCAGGAGTAGTGAGTCTGTATTGAGGGAGACTGGTAGTGGAGTAGAGAAAGCAGGAGTAGTGAGTCTGTATTGAGGGACTGGTAGTGGAGTAGAGAGAAGCAGGAGTAGTGAGTCTGTATTGAGGGAGACTGGTAGTGGAGTAGAGAGAAGCAGGAGTAGTGAGTCTGTATTGAGGGAGACTGGTAGTGGAGTAGAGAGAAGCAGGAGTAGTGAGTCTGTATTGAGGGAGACTGGTAGTGGAGTAGAGAGAAGCAGGAGTAGTGAGTCTGTATTGAGGGTGACTGGTAGTGGAGTAGAGAGAAGCAGGAGTAGTGAGTCTGTATTGAGGGAGACTGGTAGTGGAGTAGAGAGAAGCAGGAGTAGTGAGTCTGTATTGAGGGGACTGGTAGTGGAGTAGAGAGAAGCAGGAGTAGTGAGTCTGTATTGAGGGTGACTGGTAGTGAGAGAGAGAAGCAGGAGTAGTGAGTCTGTATTGAGGGGACTGGTAGTGGAGTAGAGAGAAGCAGAGTAGTGAGTCTGTATTGAGGGGACTGGTAGTGGAGTAGAGAGAAGCAGGAGTAGTGAGTCTGTATTGAGGGGACTGGTAGTGGAGTAGAGAGAAGCAGGAGTAGTGAGTCTGTATTGAGGAGACTGGTAGTGGAGTAGAGAAAAGGGGGAGGAGATAGTGAGTCTGTATTGAGGGGACTGGTAGGGAGAGAGAGAAGCAGGAGTAGTGAGTCTGTATTGAGGGACTGGTAGTGGAGTAGAGAAGCAGGAGTAGTGAGTCTGTATTGAGGGGACTGGTAGTGGAGGGGGAAGAGAAGCAGGAGTGGGGGTGAGTCTGTATTGAGGGGACTGGTAGTGGTAGAGAGAAGCAGATAGTGAGTCTGTATTGAGGGGACTGGTAGTGAGAGAGAAAGCAGGAAGTGAGTCTGTATTGAGGGGACTGGTAGTGGAGAGAGAGAAGCAGAGTAGTGAGTCTGATTGAGGGACTGGTAGTGGAGTAGAGAGAAGCAGGAGTAGTGAGTCTGTATTGAGGGACTGGAGTGGAGTAGAGAGAAGCAGGAGTAGTGAGTCTGTATTGAGGGGACTGGTAGTGGAGTAGAGAGAAGCAGGAGTAGTGAGTCTGATGAGGGGACTGGTAGTGGAGTAGAGAGAAGAGGAGTAGTGAGTCTGTATTGAGGGACTGGTAGTGGAGTAGAGAGAAGCAGGAGTAGTGAGTCTGTATTGAGGAGACTGGTAGTGGAGTAGAGAGAAGCAGGAGTAGTGAGTCTGTATTGAGGGACTGGTAGTGGAGTAGAGAGAAGCAGGAGTAGTGAGTCTGTATTGAGGGGACTGGTAGTGGAGTAGAGAGAAGCAGGAGTAGTGAGTCTGTATTGAGGGAGACTGGTAGTGAGTAGAGAGAAGCAGGAGTAGTGAGTCTGTATTGAGGAGACTGGTAGTGGAGTAGAAAGCAGGAGTAGTGAGTCTGTATTGAGGAGACTGGTAGTGGAGTAGAGAGAAGCAGGAGTAGTGAGTCTGTATTGAGGGACTGGTAGTGGAGTAGAGAGAAGCAGGAGTAGTGAGTCTGTATTGAGGGGACTGGTAGTGGAGTAGAGAGAAGCAGGAGTAGTGAGTCTGTATGAGGGAGACTGGTAGTGGAGTAGAGAGAAGCAGGAGTAGTGAGTCTGTATTGAGGGGACTGGTAGTGGAGTAGAGAGAAGCAGAGTAGTGAGTCTGTATTGAGGGGACTGGTAGTGGAGTAGAGAGAAGCAGGAGTAGTGAGTCTGTATTGAGGGACTGGTGGAGTAGAGAGAAGCAGGAGTAGTGAGTCTGTATTGAGGGGACTGGTAGTGGAGTAGAGAGAAGCAGGAGTAGTGAGTCTGTATTGAGGGACTGGTAGGAGTAGAGAGAAGCAGGAGTAGTGAGTCTGTATTGAGGGGACTGGAGTGGAGTAGAGAGAAGCAGGAGTAGTGAGTCTGTATTGAGGGACTGGTAGTGGAGAGAGAGAAGCAGGAGTAGTGAGTCTGTATTGAGGGGACTGGTAGTGGAGTAGAGAGAAGCAGGAGTAGTGAGTCTGTATTGAGGGGACTGGTAGTGGAGTAGAGAGAAGCAGGAGTAGTGAGTCTGTATTGAGGGGACTGGTAGTGGAGTAGAGAGAAGCAGGATAGTGAGTCTGTATTGAGGGGACTGGTAGTGGAGTAGAGAAGCAGGAGTAGTGAGTCTGTATTGAGGGGACTGGTAGTGGAGTAGAGAGAAGCAGGAGTAGTGAGTCTGTATTGAGGGACTGGTAGTGGAGTAGAGAGAAGCAGGAGTAGTGAGTCTGTATTGAGGGGACTGGTAGTGGAGTAGAGAGAAGCAGGAGTAGTGAGTCTGTATTGAGGGGACTGGTAGTGGAGTAGAGAGAAGCAGGAGTAGTGAGTCTGTATTGAGGAGACTGGTAGTGAGTAGAGAGAAGCAGGAGTAGTGAGTCTGTATTGAGGGGACTGGTAGTGGAGAGAGAAGCAGGAGTAGTGAGTCTGTATTGAGGGTGACTGGTAGTGGAGTAGAGAGAGCAGGAGTAGTGAGTCTGTATTGAGGGAGACTGGTAGTGGAGTAGAGAGAAGCAGGAGTAGTGAGTCTGTATTGAGGGAGACTGGTAGTGGAGTAGAGAGAAGCAGGAGTAGTGAGTCTGTATTGAGGGTGACTGGTAGTGGAGTAGAGAGAAGCAGGAGTAGTGAGTCTGTATTGAGGGAGACTGGTAGTGGAGTAGAGAGAAGCAGGAGTAGTGAGTCTGTATTGAGGGAGACTGGTAGTGGAGTAGAGAGAAGCAGGAGTAGTGAGTCTGTATTGAGGGTGACTGGTAGTGGAGTAGAGAGAAGCAGGAGTAGTGAGTCTGTATTGAGGGTGACTGGTAGTGGAGCCAGGTGGCTCCAGCAACAAAGTTACAACTACTACTGACCGCTCTAGCTGCTGCCGCCTGCATTTCTGACTCAGTTTTCTTCATCGCTTAAGAATCACTGAATTGTTACCAGTGTTGCTGATAGATGGGTCACCCAGTTGTGTTGTGTGTGGGTGGTGGTGTTGCTGATAGATGGGTCACCCAGTTGTGTTGTGTGTGGGTGGTGGTGTTGTTGATAGATGGGTCACCCAGTTGTGTTGTGTGGTGGTGGTGTTGCTGATAGGTGGGTCACCCAGTTGTGTTGTGTGTGGGTGGTGGTGTTGCTGATAGATGGGTCACCCAGTTGTGTTGTGTGTGGGTGGTGGTGTTGCTGATAGATGGGTCACCCAGTTGTGTTGTGTGTGGGTGGTGGTGTTGCTGATAGGTGGGTCACCCAGTTGTGTTGTGTGTGGGTGGTGGTGTTGCTGATAGATGGGTCACCCAGTTGTGTTGTGTGTGGGTGGTGGTGTTGTTGATAGGTGGGTCACCAGTTGTGTTGTGTGTGGGTGGTGGTGTTGCTGATAGATGGGTCACCCAGTTGTGTTGTTGTGGGTGGTGGTGTTGCTGATAGGTGGATCACCCAGTTGTGTTGTGTGTGGGTGGTGGTGTTGCTGATAGGTGGGTCACCCAGTTGTGTTGTGTGTGGGTGGTGAGGTGTTGTGGGTAGATGGTACACCTAGCTGTGTTGTGTGTGGGTGGTGAGGTGTTGTGGGTAGATGGGTCACCCAGCTGTGTTGTGTGTGGGTGGTGAGGTGTTGTGGGTAGATGGGTCACCCAGCTGTGTTGTGTGTGGGTGGTGAGGTGTTATGGGTCACCCAGCTGTGTTGTGTGTGGGTGGTGAGGTGTTGTGGGTAGATGGTACACCCAGCTGTGTTGTGTGTGGGTGGTGAGGTGTTGTGGGTAGATGGGTCACCCAGCTGTGTTGTGTGTGGGTGTTGAGGTGTTGCTGATAGATGGGTCACCCAGTTGTGTTGTGGTGGTGGTGGTGTTGTGGGTAGATGGGTCACCCAGCTGTGTTGTGCGTGGTGGTGAGGTGTTGTGGGTAGATGGTACACCAGCTGTGTTGTGTGTGGGTGGTGAGGTGTTATAGGTAGATGGGTCACCCACCTGTGTTGTGTGTGGGTGGTGAGGTGTTGTGGGTAGATGGGTCACCCAGCTGCGTTGTGTGTGGGTGGTGAGGTGTTGTGGGTAGATGGTACACCCAGCTGTGTTGTGTGTGGGTGGTGAGGTGTTATAGGTAGATGGTTCACCCAGTTGTGTTGTGTGTGGGTGGTGAGGTGTTGTGGGTAGATGGGTCACCCAGCTGTGTTGTGTGTGGGTGGTGAGGTGTTGTGGGTAGATGGGTCACCCAGCTGTGTTGTGTGTGGGTGGTGAGGTGTTGTGGGTAGATGGGTCACCCAGCTGTGTTGTGTGTGGGTGGTGAGGTGTTGTGGGTAGATGGGTCACCCAGCTGTGTTGTGTGTGGGTGGTGAGGCGTTGTTCGTCGTTTTGGGCAGACCAGGTAACCACGGCAGCTGACGACTAGAATAGAGAGGGGAAAGGCAGAGGAACAACGAGGAGGAGGCAAGAGATAGGAAGAAGTAAGAAGTAGAAGGAGAGAGAACAATGAAAGGGTGAAGAGATGGAGAGTGAGAAAGGATGGGAGAGAGGTGCAGTTGCTAGGTTACTGGTGGTAAGTGGACAGAAGCAGCTGCTGACACTACACGCAGACAGCAACAGCAGCCGCAGAGCAACAGCCGTAACAGCGGTAACAGCAACAACAGCCGTAACAGCGGTAACAGCAGCAGCAGCAGCAGCAACAACAACAACATCAGCTGGTGGTACCTCACAAAAGCAGCAACAGCAGCAGCAGCACCTGGTGGTACCACACACAAGCAGCAACAACATCAGCAGCAGCTGGTGTTACCACACACAAGCAGCAACAACATCAGCAGCAGCTGGTGTTACCACACACAAGCAGCAGCAGCAGCAGCAGCAGCAGCAGCAGCTGGTGTTACCACACACAAGCAGCAACAACAGCAGCAGCAGCTGGTGTTACCACACACAAGCAGCAACAACAGCAGCAGCAGCTGGTGTTACCACACACAAGCAGCAACAGCAGCAGCAGCTGGTGTTACCACACACAAGCAGCAACAACAGCAGCAGCAGCTGGTGTTACCACACACAAGCAGCAACAGCAGCAGCAGCACCTGGTGGTACTACACACAAGCAGCAACAGCAACAGCAGCAGCTGGTGTTACCACACACAAGCAGCAACAGCAGCAGCAGCACCTGGTGTTACCACACACAAGCAGCAACAGCAGCAGCAGCACCTGGTGTTACCACACACAAGCAGCAACAGCAGCAGCAGCACCTGGTGTTACCACACACAAGCAGCAACAGCAACAGCAGCAGCTGGTGTTACCACACACAAGCAGCAACAGCAGCAGCAGCACCTGGTGTTACCACACACAAGCAGCAACAGCAGCAGCAGCACCTGGTGTTACCACACACAAGCAGCAACAACAGCAGCAGCAGCTGGTGTTACCACACACAAGCAGCAACAGCAGCAGCAGCACCTGGTGGTACTACACACAAGCAGCAACAACAGCAGCAGCAGCTGGTGTTACCACACACAAGCAGCAACAGCAGCAGCAGCACCTGGTGGTACTACACACAAGCAGCAACAGCAACAGCAGCAGCTGGTGTTACCACACACAAGCAGCAACAGCAGCAGCAGCACCTGGTGTTACCACACACAAGCAGCAACAGCAGCAGCAGCTGGTGTTACCACACACAAGCAGCAACAGCAGCAGCAGCAGCTGGTGTTACCACACAAGCAGCAACAGCAGCAGCAGCTGGTGTTACCACACACAAGCAGCAACAACAGCAGCAGCAGCTGGTGTTACCACACACAAGCAGCAGCAGCAGCAGCTGGTGTTACCACACACAAGCAGCAGCAGCAGCAGCAGCAGCTGGTGTTACCACACACAAGCAGCAACAACAGCAGCAGCAGCTGGTGTTACCACACACAAGCAGCAACAACAGCAGCAGCAGCTGGTGTTACCACACACAAGCAGCAACAACAGCAGCAGCAGCTGGTGTTACCACACAAGCAGCAACAGCAGCAGCACCTGGTGTTACCACACACAAGCAGCAACAGCAGCTGGTGTTACCACACACAAGCAGCAACAGCAGCAGCACCTGGTGTTACCACACACAAGCAGCAACAGCAGCAGCAGCACCTGGTGTTACCACACACAAGCAGCAACAACAGCAGCAGCACCTGGTGTTACCACACACAAGCAGCAACAGCAGCAGCAGCACCTGGTGGTACTACACACAAGCAGCAACAGCAGCAGCAGCAGCAGCAGCAGCTGGTGTTACCACACACAAGCAGCAGCAGCAGCTGGTGTTACCACACACAAGCAGCAGCAGCAGCAGCAGCTGGTGTTACCACACACAAGCAGCAACAGCAGCAGCAGCAGCAGCTGGTGTTACCACACACAAGCAGCAACAACAACAGCAGCAGCAGCTGGTGTTACCACACACAAGCAGCAGCAGCAGCTGGTGTTACCACACACAAGCAGCAGCAGCAGCTGGTGTTACCACACAAGCAGCAGCAGCAGCTGGTGTTACCACACACAAGCAGCAGCAGCAGCTGGTGTTACCACACACAAGCAGCAACACTTGGGGGGGCTCGTGCACACCCTCCACCATTCTGGGGAGGCAATTTAGCGTGGGGCGAGGGTCAGGTTTGAGAGCAGCGAGGGTGTTGTCAGTGTGACGTGTTCACTGCTCCATCGTGAGAGCAGCGAGGGTGTTGTCAGTGTGACGTGTTCACTGCTCCATCGTGAGAGCAGCGAGGGTGTTGTCAGTGTGACGTGTTCACTGCTCCATCGTGAGAGCAGCGAGGGTGTTGTCAGTGTGACGTGTTCACTGCTCCATCGTGAGAGCAGCGAGGGTGTTGTCAGTGTGACGTGTTCACTGCTCCATCGTGAGAGCAGCGAGGGTGTTGTCAGTGTGACGTGTTCACTGCTCCATCGTGAGAGCAGCGAGGGTGTTGTCAGTGTGACGTGTTCACTGCTCCATCGTGAGAGCAGCGAGGGTGTTGTCAGTGTGACGTGTTCACTGCTCCATCGTGAGAGCAGCGAGGGTGTTGTCAGTGTGACGTGTTCACTGCTCCATCGTGAGAGCAGCGAGGGTGTTGTCAGTGTGACGTGTTCACTGCTCCATCACTGCTGTCACTATACCACTTTCTTTAACCTACATTTCCCTTCAGCATTTTCTTAACTTTTATTTGATCATCTATACTTCTCAATCGTACAGAAACCTGAAGAGAATTGTCATATACACATCAGGATGTATATACCGAGAGGTGCATGTATATATATATATATATATATATATATATATATATATGATTGGCACGTTTAGGTGCCTTTTTCTCGTATTTTGGGAGGTCGATGGCCATTATTTTGTTGTTTATATTTAAACGTGAGTGGGTGAGACCGTAGAGTTTTTCACCTGTGTTACTCTTGGTATAATGTTGCGGTGTGTAGGTCACGATGTTGCTTCTGCCTGTATTATCTTTATCAGTAGCAGGTCTCTACCTGGGCTACGATTCTACAACTTTCAAAACAGGTCATAGGTATTTCGTTTATGGCTACTCCTCTTATTTTCTTGAGTTATAACTCCAACTGTTTGTTAAACGAGATTTATTAACGGAGATCACTAAGCTGTTCACTACACATCCAGCAGCTCATCACTCAGCCAGCCACTCGCCCACTTACCTATTCCCTCAAACACTGCCCACTCACTTGTTGCACTGCCCACTCAGCAGTACATGACCTTCCAGTTTCATATAGAGGTGTTCCTTTCACGGACTACTTTGCGGTCATTGCTACCCACCTTCGCACCCGTTGGCAACAACGTTGGTCTGACCTGCTGAATAACAAACTTCATTCTATTAAACCGAGTATAGGTTTCTGGCCTTCTTCTTGTCACCAATGTCGAGGTTGGGAGACTACACTCTCCCGTCTTCGCATCGGCCACACTCGTCTTACTCACGGGTATCTCATGGAGAGGCTCCCTGCCCCTCTCTGTGAGCATTGTCAGGTTCCAGTGTCTGTTCGACATATTCTGTTGGACTGCCCCCACTATCTACGAGCACGCAGAATTTACCTCCAACGACGTCTTCGCTCTGCGGCCCTTTCTTTACCTTCCCTTCTTGCTGATGGACTCTCCTTTAATCCTGACTCTCTCATTTACTTTTTGACAGCAACTGACTTACTACACAAACTCTGAAGTTTACACCTCTAGCACTCCCCTCAGTCCCTTCTACCTCAATCTCTTACTACCCTCTATTCCGTGCACTATCCACTACCCTGCTGCACTCCATACCCTACTAATCATCCCTCTCCCTCTAACAACCCATTATCCCTGCATCTTGCCCTGCCCTGCTGCGCTGTATGACCCCTGTGGTTTAGCGCTTCTTTTTTATTATAATATAATCAGTTGTTGGAGTGTAAGGTTGAGTGGGAAGTGGTGTAGACTAGAGGTGTGTAACAAGTATTTATCGTCGTGTGGCTTCTGCCGTCACCAAAATTAGTGGATGTGATAATATTTTCTCATACTAGGATTCTCTAATTAGCTCAGGCGTCGCTCAGCTCTGCGGTAATTAACGTGCTTGTGCACTTGTTGCTTGTAGTCTGTGGTGGGTGGCAGAGATGGAGAGATCCAACACTTGTATATAGGGCGAATACTTGTATGGTTTGATTGGGACTCTCTTAATCCCTCTAGACCTGTTATTAGTTATGCAGACTTGGTAGGATATGCAAACTAAATGGTTAGTGAATACTTTGATCTTGCAGTTGAGGAAATTTCTACTCCTCGTATCTAAAACAGTAATCTCAGTACTCACATCACTAGTGCTCTTTACTTTATTGTCCAGTGTTGACAGCTTTGTTAAATGCTGAGAGATCAGAGCTGAAATTAATCCAGAGATGGTGTGGTTAAATCTACATCAACAGCAGGGGCACCGCGGGTGCTACAAGAAAACACTATATCAACATCCTTGGGCCAAGATTATTAATCATCCTCGGACCAGTAGACGTCAGAAATGTCGCCGGAACAAGTGTAGACGTTTTCGAAAGGAGACTGAAGGACCACCTCCAAATACCGGATCAATCAGGTTATGATGGATAAGTTGGTTAGTGGTTCGCTAACAGCAACAGTATAGTTGAACAGGTAGTCAGCTGGAAAGTCTAGCCCCAGGCCAAGCTGCGAGGATAGAAATTCCTCAGCCGGGCTGTGGTTAGTACGTCGGCTTACGTGCGGCCAGCAGTAACAGCCTGTTTGATCAGACGAATCTCCCGCCAGCTGGCGGGAGATTCCTCTGTAAAAACTTGCATTTGTGGTCACAGTGGTGCCTATGCTAACATTCCTATGGTGTATAAATATACCTAGTTGGATGAATCTTATTGTAGCCAGCTGGCCCAGTGGCTAGCGCGTCGGTCTGGAGTTTTATGACTGACCGCGGGTTCTATCCCCGCCCGTGGTATGGTTTGTTTACAATCGTGTCATTACGATTTGGTGAGTTCCTTAGTGTATGTACACGCGTATTAGACCAGTCTAACCTCCGAATACTTTTTACAATGGTGGTGCTATATTATATGGTCACTCATCCTCCCTGTATCCTAAAATGGCCGGACCTCCTCCTTACATCTCATACTCCGGTATTTTGTCTCCTTATTTTGGCCTGGTGATGGATCCATAGCAGTTCTGAAGGGCTCTGTCAACAGTTTCTCTCCTGGTGAGCAGGTGGATGTGGGGTGAGCGGGAGGGGGTGGTAGTGTCATGCGGGAGGGGGTGGTAGTGTCATGCGGGAGGGGATGGCTGTGTCATGCGGGAGGGGATGGCTGTGTCATGCGGGAGGGGATGGCTGTGTCATGCGGGAGGGAATGGCTGTGTCATGCGGGAGGGAATGGCTGTCATGCGGGAGGGAATGGCTGTGTCATGCGGGAGGGAATGGCTGTGTCATGCGGGAGGAAGCGGCAGAATGTCTGGTGTGTGTTGGCCAGCTTGATAAGCCTGGCAGCTGGTCTCTCCACCCGTATTGATCACACACACACACACACGCACACACGCATGTGTGGAAGTAAACATTAAGGATAAGAATAACAGGTGAGGAATGGGAAAAATCAAATTTCTGAAAGGTAAACCTTTCAGGGATGAGAGAATTTCTGTAAACAATACAGTGAGAAAGCTGTAAACAGTACAGTGAGAAAGCTGTAAACAGTACA
The DNA here is from genome assembly GCA_009830355.1 of Cherax destructor. Classification (NCBI taxonomy): domain Eukaryota; kingdom Metazoa; phylum Arthropoda; class Malacostraca; order Decapoda; family Parastacidae; genus Cherax; species Cherax destructor. Next base: position 122,389 of record WNWK01000226.1, on the reverse strand, counting down.
GTGAGAAAGCTGTAAACAGTACAGTGAGAAAGCTGTAAACAGTACAGTGAGAAAGCTGTAAACAGTACAGTGAGAAAGCTGTAAACAGTACAGTGAGAAAGCTGTAAACAGTACAGTGAGAAAGCTGTAAACAGTACAGTGAGAAAGCTGTAAACAGTACAGTGAGAAAGCTGTAAACAGTACAGTGAGAAAGCGAGCTGGAAGGAAAGTCAATAAATGACATGATGGAATACGTAACTGGAAAGTGTCTAGAGGAAGAGGAAAATGTCATACCCAGAAGAAGAGAAAATGGTAAGAATATAGATCCCGTGGTTGAACCAGAGAGGGGAAAAAACAAAAGAGGAAGAGCGTGGAAGCACCAGACGGGAGTAGAAAGACTCTCGACACTCATCAAAGGTAATGTGGAACATAGAGGGAAAACTGATAAGTGAGGAGAAGAGCCGGAAACGAATAGACAAGGGTGAGAAAAGAAGTTGGTGGACAGTTTTGTGAATGCCATATGTATCAGCAAGAGACAAGTCTGAAGCAAAGCTACTTTACAGCCACATGAGAAGACCACGTGAAAGACCAGGTAATAAGACTGAAGAAGGAAGGAGGAGAGTCCACTAGCAACTTATGTGGATGGAGAATTAGACAAATATGCAACATCTGGGTAGACGTTTCGCCCTCCAGCGGCTTTATCAATACAAGGACCTCATCTTATGTACATAGTTGTACTGTCTTCTAATTATGTCCTTGTATTGATAAAGCCACTGGAGGGCGAAACGTCTACAAAGAAAGATACCCAGATGTTGCACATGTGTCTAATTCTTCATCTTATCGGTATTGCATACCATTGATATGCAAGTTTATGAGGAGCTGAACAAACTAAAGAGGTATTCTCAGTGGAATCAGGGGTACCACTAGAGAGTTAAAGAGGAACCACCACCGGGTACTTGCAAACATATATACAACAACACGGTAAGAGATTACTTTCTTGAGTGACCTGGCTACGTGAAAGGAATTGGGACTTAACAGCCGTCAGGTATCAACTTCCGGGGTCCGAGACTGTTCAGCATCTTACCAGAATATATCAGAAACACGGCTGGAACAAGTGTAGAAGCCTTCAAGAGGAAACTGGACAAGTATCTTCACCAGGTGCCAGATCAACCAGGCTGTGATGGATATGTGGGGCAGCGGGCCTCCAGCAGCAACAACCTGGTTGACCTGGCAAGCAACAGACGAGCCTGGCCCATGGCCGGGCTCAGAGAGTAGAGAAACTCTCGAAACTCTTCAAATGTATATGAAAGGTATAAGGTATGGAGAAGGACCTCAGGGTGAGCATACTACCGAACATATCGCCTGACGTACACAACAACGGGATAACCTCTGCAGCAAATGCGCGTTTAACATTTCTAGGATACGTTTTCATGAGTCTCAACGGAGTTACGACACTATATACGACATACGTCAGGAGGAGAGACTGAAGTAGCAAAATCTGATGACATTAGAAGACGGAACGCATGATAACGACCAACAAAATACTGAGAGGAATTTGTGTGGCTCTGTGTAGGTTGTTGGAGAGGCGGGCTACAGGCACACAAGGGCGCAGCTGGAAGTTAAAAACACAGATGAGTCACAGGGATGTTAGGAAGTATTTTTTCAGACATAGAGTCGTCAGGAAGGGTAACAATCTGGAGAGTGATGTACTGGAGGCAGGATCCATGCATAGCTTTAAGAAGAGGTACGATAAAGCTCACGGAGAAGGTAGAGAGTGGACCTAGTGGTGACCAGCGAAGAGGCGAGGCCAGGAGCTATGACCCGACCCCTGCAACCACAAATAGGTGAGTACACACACACACACATGAGAACAACAGAGCGATGGTGACACTGGCGGAGGTGGCAAGAAAAGCGCACATGAGCAGAGCGAAGCTACTGGTAATGGGCGATTTCAACCACAGGGAGATCGACTGGGAGAACCAAGAACCACGTGGGGGTCCAGAAATTTGGAGAGCCAAGATGATGGACGCGGTACTGGAAAACCTGATGCACCAACATGTCAGGGACACGACCAGAGTGAGAGGAGAAGATGAACCAGCAAGACTGGACCTTGTATTCACCCTGAACAGCTCAGATATTGAAGACATAACACACGAGAGCCCCCTGGGAGCCAGTGACCATATGGTGCTGAGCTTTGAGTACATTGTAGAGCTACAGGTGGAGAGGAAAGTGGTACCGAAAGAGACAAACCAGATTTTAAAGAGGAAACTACAAGGCATGAGGAATTTCCTGCAGGAGGTTCAGTGGGAAAGGGAAATGGACGGACAGACAATAAATGAAATGATGGAATACGTAGGGGCAAAGTGCAAGGAGGCAGAGGAACGGTTTATACCCAGAGGAAAAAGATCAAATGGGAAGGCCAGAAAGAACCCCTGGTTTACCCAAAGGTACAGGGAGGCAAAGACTCAGAGTGTCAGAGAATGGAAAAGGTACAGAAGGCAAAGAACCCAAGTAAACAAAGAGATTAGTAGAAGAGCTAGAAACGAGTATGCACAGGTACGGAGGAGGCCCAGAAACAGTACGAAAATGACATAGCATCGAAAGTTAAGTCCGACCCGAAACTGATGTACAGTCACATCAGAAGGAAGACAACAGTTAAAGACCAGGTGATAAGGCTGAGGAGAGAAGATGGGGAACTCACAAGTAACGATCAAGAGGTATGTGAGGAGCTCAACTTGAGGTTTAAGGAAGTATTCACAGTGGAGGAAGGAAGGCAGCTGGGTAGACAGGACGGGGTGCGTCACCAACAAGGGATGTATCAAGTGCTAGAGGGCATACACACAACTGAGGAGGAGGTGAAGCAGTTACTCAGTGACCTTGATACCTCAAAGGCGATGGGTCCGGACAATATCTCCCGTGGGTTCTTCGGGAAGGAGCTGAGGTACTGAGTGTGCCACTTACCATAATATTCAACACATCCCTTGAAAATGGGCAGTTACCTGAGGTATGGAAGAAGGCCAACTACTTAGTCCCCATCTTTAAAGAATTGAAAAGAAAAGCAGACTAGAAAGAATGGCGACTAAACTATGAGACCGGTGTCAACTACATGTATAATGTATGTGTGCAAAGTCATGGAGAAAATCATCAGGAAAAGAATGGTGGAGCACCTCGAGCTGAACAGGATAATAAACACCAGACAGCACGGATTCCGGGAAGGCAAATCCTGTGTAACAAACCTCCTAGAGTTCTATGATAAAGTAACAGAGGTAAGGCAAGAGAGAGAAGGGTGGGTTGATTGCATTTTCCTGGACTGCAGGAAGGCCTTCGACACAGTTCCTCACATGAGATTAGTAAAGAAGTTGGAAGAACAAGCATGTATAACAGGAAGGGCACTGGAATGGATCAGGGAATACCTCACAGGGAGGCAACAACGGGTCTTGGTGCGTGGTGAGGTATCACAGTGGGCGCCTGTGACGAGCGGCGTACCGCAGGGGTCAGTCCTAGGACCAGTGTTATTCTTGGTATATGTAAATGACATGACGGATGGGATAGACTCAGAAGTGTCTCTGTTCGCAGATGATGTGAAATTAATGAGGAGAATCACATCGGAGGAGGACCAAGCAGGACTTCAAACAGACCTGGACAAGCTTGACATCTGGTCTAGCAACTGGCTTCTCGAATTCAATCCCACCAAATGCAAAGTCATGAAGATCGGAGAAGGGCAAAGAAGACCGCTGACAGAGTACAGGCTAGGCGGACAAAGGCTACAAACCTCGGCAAAGGAGAAAGACCTTGGGGTGAGTATAACGCCAAGTACGTCCCCGGAGGCACACATCAACCAGATAACTGCGGCAGCATATGGGCGACTGGCAAACCTAAGATTAGCGTTCCGTTACCTTAACAAGGAATCGTTCAAGACACTGTATACCGTGTACGTCAGGCCCATACTAGAATATGCAGCACCAGTCTGGAACCCACACCTGGTCAAGCACGTAAAGAAACTAGAGAAAGTGCAAAGGTTTGCGACAAGGTTAGTTCCACAACTCAGGGGTCTGTCCTATGAAGAAAGGTTGAGGGAAATAGGACTAACAACACTGGAGGAAAGAAGGGTCAGAGGAGACATGATAACGACATACAAAATACTGCGGGGAATCGACAAGGTAGACAGTGACAGGATGTTCCAGAGAGGGAACATAGAAACAAGGGGACACAACTGGAAGCTGAAGACTCAGATGAGTCAAAGGGATGTTAGGAAGCATTTCTTCAGCCACAGAGTAGTCAGGAAGTGGAATAGTCTAGAGAAAGATATAGTGGAGGCAGGAACCATACATAGTTTTAAGACGAGGTATGATAAAGCTCATGGAGCAGGGAGAGCAGAGACCCAGTAGCAGACAGCGAAGAGGCGGGGCCAGGAGCTGAGTCTCGACCCCTGCAACCACAATTAGGTGAGTACACACACACATACAAGCGCGCTCGCGCGCATATACACAAAGCGTTCCCCCTTAGTAAAGGCTTGGAGCATCATGTGTGTGTGTGTGTACTCCCCTAGTTTTGGTTGCAAGGGTCAAGTGACAGCTCCTGGCCCCGCCTCCACTGGTCGCTACTAGGTCACTTCCCGCTCCATGAGCTTTATCATACCTCTTCTTAAAACTATGTATGGATCCTGCCTCCACTACATCACTTCCCAGACTATTCCACTTCCTGACCACTCTGTGACTGAAGAAATACTTCCTAACATCCCTGTGATTCATCTGAGTCTTCAACTTCCAACTGTGACCCCTTGTTGCTGTGTCCCATCTCTGGAACATCCTGTCTCTGTCCACCTTGTCGATTCCTCTCAGTATTTCATATGTCGTTATCATATCTCCCCTATCTCTCCTGTCTTCCAGTGTCGTCAGGTCGATTTCCCTTAACCTCTCCTCGTAGGACATACCCCTTAGCTCCGGGACTAGTCTTGTTGCAAACCTTTGCACTTTCTCTAGTTTCCTTACGTGCTTGGCTAGGTGTGGGTTCCAAACTGGTGCTGCATACTCCAATATGGGCCTAACGTACACAGTGTACAGGGTCCTGAATGATTCCTTATTAAGATGTCGGAATGCTGTTCTTAGGTTTGCTAGGCGCCCGTATGCTGCAGCAGTTATTTGGTTGATGTGGGCCTAAGATGTGCCCAGTGTTATACTCACCCCAAGATCTCTTTTCTTGAGTGAGGTATGTAGTCTCTGGCCCCAGACTGTACTCCGTCTGCGGTCTTCTTTGCCCTTCCCCAATCTTCATGACTTTGCACTTGGTGGGGTTGAACTCCAGGAGCCAGTTGCTGGACCAGGCTTGCAGCCTGTCCAGATCCCTTTGTAGTTCTGCCTGGTCCTCGTCCGATTGAATTCTTCTCATCAACTTCACATCATCTGCAAACAGGGACACTTCGGAGTCTATTCACAAATACCAGAAACACCAACGTCCTAGGACTGACCCCTGTGGCACCCCGCTCGTTACAGGCGCCCACTCTGACGCCTCGCCACGTACCATGACTCGCTGTTGTCTTCCTGACAGTTATTCCCTGATCCATTGTAGTGCTTTCCCTGTTATCCCTGCCTGGTCCTCTAGCTTTTGCACTGTGTGTGTGTGTGTGTGTGTGTAAAGGGTTCTTAACACGTCCCTTGTACATAGGGCCACTTTAACCCACCCCTGACACGTCCCATGCACGTAAGTGTACCCATTCACACCCATGAGGCGGCCCCGGGGCACTTGGGTGTATGGGTATGTTTGGCAGGTAGAGTTAATGAAGCGGTGGTGAGGTGGGCCAGGCTGGGCCAGGCTGGGCCAGGCTGGGCGGAGGATGTAATATACTGTGTTGTGGTAATTGTATGGCCTGGGTGAGGGGAAGGGGGAAGTGATTGGGGAAGATGAAGGGGGAAGATGAGGGGATGGAGGTGAGGGGGAAGATGAGGGGTTGGAGGTGAGGGGGAAGATGAGGGGATGGAGGTGAGGGTGGACATGAGGGGATGGAGGTTTGGGGAAGACGAGGGAATGGAGGTGAGGGATATTTGATGATAGTCATGTCTTATCCTCTATACTACAGTTCTACAAACATGTGTCCTCTATAGTACAGTTCTACAACCATGTGTCCTCTATAGTACAGTTCTACAAACATGTGTCCTCTATACTACAGTTGTACAAACATGTGTCCTCTATACTACAGTTGTACAAACATGTGTCCTCTATACTACAGTTGTACAAACATGTGTCCTCTATACTACAGTTGTACAAACATGTGTCCTCTATACTACAGTTGTACAAACATGTCATGTGTTTATCCCTTTGGGTAAGTGCTTCACGTTTGTTACCATAACATTGTTGGTGCTTGCTCTTACACAGTGTATAAACAGTGTCAGCTATGTAATAATCACGGTATATTCGATTTATGCCACTGTTTTATGGTGCCCGTAGGTACGTCAAACTAGCACCGATGCTTCTCTCTCTCTCCCTGACTCAGCCAGTAATACGAGACGCCGTAAACGTGAGCAAAAACTGGTAACTTATGGCAGCTTGTGATGGCCGTTCATTTTATTCTTCCTCATTGTTAAATCCATTTCTCAGTCATGCCGGGCCGGGCCGGGTCGTTTTACTACCACACACTGCCTTCCTCCTCCTGGCCAAGTCGTAACTACCTTCCTCCTCAAATTTATCACTGAGAATATCTCTCTCTCTCTCTCTCTCTCTCTCTCTCTCTCTCTCTCTCTCTCTCTCTCAAGTCCAATATGTGAGGTAATTATCTTCCCTATAATCAGCAACACCGCCCTGTTAACCAAGGCTAAAAGAGGATATACGTGAGAGCCAGAGTTGAAACACGTATAAACTCCCACGCCAGTTGTCTTCCATTCTTCCAGGAATAGTATCTCCATCAGGACTAGTAGCAGAATTACCAGGATTGTTGACACTGGGGATCAGGGTTCTCGTTCCAAGGACTCTGCTATACCCAGGCTCAGCTTGATGTTGTTGACTTTGTCTTAAATGCCAGTCTGTGTTTTGACCACGTAAACCCTACTGGTCATATTCCATCTTGTGAATAAATGCTTTACAAAACCGACTCGTTGATAACAAACACTTTTGCAACATTTGGGTATCTTTATTCTGGGAACGTTTCGCCCCACTGGCTTCTTCAGTCCAGTGCAGAAAAATGTTGAATAAGAGGAGTTGGAGGAATCAGTCCCTCGGTCTTGAGCCGATGTGTTCAGTCCATCAATAAGTTGGATGGTGTGGTAGCTGTGCTAGCCCACTAGATGCCCTCGCAGAGTTTAGGGAGCCACACTAGGTAATTTTGGAGGCTGTACGTATGCCTAGTTCACCTGTTCCTACTGGATGTTCTAGCTTGATGTGTTCTACATACCTGTGAACAGTTGAGGGCACCTGTGCTGGACGTGTTCCACATGCTGTGGACGGATGAGTACACCTGTGCTGGACGTGTTCCACATTCTGTGGACGGATGAGTACACCTGTGCTGGACGTGTTCCACATGCTGTGGACGGATGAGTACACCTGTACTGGACGTGTTCCACATACCTATGGACAGGTGTGGGCACCTGTGCTGGACATGTACCCACAGGGCACCACCTCACAATGAACCTCTGCTTGCAAATGTGGCACTTCAATAGATTTTCCTAAGTTCCGATTTGGGAACAAGATTAGAGTGTGGTAGTGATTTTATCGCTGCTCTAAATACAAAGTTCGTGCAAAGCAACGAATACGAATAACATACCTCGCCAGGAAGTACTCGTATGTATGTATTGAAAATGTTGTTATTGACTTTGGAATGGTGTCCCCACACGCACTGCTGGGAACACTCACACTATGTGGGTGTCCGTACACGCAATGCTGGGTGACACCCACACTGTCTGCTGGGAACACTCACACTATGGGGTGTCCCTACACTCACTGCTGGGTGACACCCACACTGTCTGCTGGGAATACTCACACTATGGGGTGTCCCCACACGCACTGCTGGGTGACATCCACACTGCTGGGAACACTCACACTATGTGGGTGTCCTTACACTCACACTGTGGGTGTCCTTACACTCACACTATGTGGGTGTCCTTACACTCACACTATGTGGGTGTCCTTACACTCACACTATGTGGGTGTCCTTACACTCACTATGTGGGTGTCCTTACACTCACACTATGTGGGTGTCCTTACACTCACACTATGTGGGTGTCCTTACACTCACACTATGTGGGTGTCCTTACACTCACACTATGTGGGTGTCCTTACACTCACCTATGTGGGTGTCCTTACACTCACACTATGTGGGTGTCCTTACACTCACACTATGTGGGTGTCCTACACTCACACTAGTGGGTGTCCTTACACTCACACTATGTGGGTATCCTTACACTCACACTATGTGGGTGTCCTTACACTCACACTATGTGGGTGTCCTTACACTCACACTATGTGGGTGTCCTTACACTCACACTATGTGGGTGTCCTTACACTCACACTATGTGGGTATCCTTACACTCACACTATGTGGGTGTCCTTACACTCACACTATGTGGGTGTCCTTACACTCACTGCTGGGTAAATCTACACTGCCTCCTGGGAACACACAATGTGTGGGTGTTCCCACACTCCCCTGTTACATAAAACGTATATAAAAACAGTAAAGTTCAACAGTAATAACACAAAATGGACAAGATTATTTTCAAAAAGCTGAGGTACATGTCTGTGGGCAGATTGGTCTGGCCCATTGTTTGTTCTGGCTTCGGGTACAGGTCCGGGTTTCTGGTCCGGGTTCAGGACCAACTAGAACTTGGGTTCTCCCTGGTAGTAGTAGTGCCGTGCCTGAGGGAATATTGTGTTACTGTCGACAAGTTACCCTAATATATGTGTGTATAACTTGAAGGCAGCCAACTTTGTCTAGCATACGGTAGCAGCAGCAGAGGCAGGAAGAGCAGTAACAACAGCAGCAGCAGCAGAGGCAGGAGGAGCAGTAACAACAACAGCAGCAGCAGAGGCAGGAGGAGCAGTAACAACAGCAGCAGCAGAGGCAGGAGGAGCAGTAACAACAGCAGCAGCAGCAGAGGCAGGAGGAGCAGTAACAACAACAGCAGCAGAGGCAGGAGGAGCAGTAACAACAACAGCAGCAGCAGAGGCAGGAGGAGCAGTAACAACAACAGCAGCAGCAGAGGCAGGAGGAGCAGTAACAACAACAGCAGCAGCAGAGGCAGGAGGAGCAGTAACAACAACAGCAGCAGCAGAGGCAGGAAGAGCAGTAACAACAGCAGCAGCAGCAGAGGCAGGAAGAGCAGTAACAACAACAGCAGCAGCAGAGGCAGGAAGAGCAGTAACAACAACAGCAGCAGCAGAGGCAGGAAGAGCAGTAACAACACAGCAGCAGCAGAGGCAGGAAGAGCAGTAACAACAGCAGCAGCAGAGGCAGGAAGAGCAGTAACAACAGCAGCAGCAGAGGCAGGAAGAGCAGTAACAACAGCAGCAGCAGAGGCAGGAAGAGCAGTAACAACAGCAGCAGCAGGGCAGGAAGAGCAGTAACAACAGCAGCAGCAGAGGCAGGAAGAGCAGTAACAACAGCAGCAGCAGAGGCAGGAAGAGCAGTAACAACAGCAGCAGCAGAGGCAGGAAGAGCAGTAAACACAGCAGCAGAGGCAGGAAGAGCAGTAACAACAGCAGCAGCAGAGGCAGGAAGAGCAGTAACAACAGCAGCAGCAGAGCAGGAAGAGCAGTAACAACAGCAGCAGCAGAGGCAGGAAGAGCAGTAACAACAGTAGCAGCAGAGGCAGGAAGAGCAGTAACAACAGCAGCAGCAGAGGCAGGAAGAGCAGTAACAACAGCAGCAGCAGAGGCAGGAAGAGCAGTAACAACAGCAGCAGCAGAGGCAGGAAGAGCAGTAACAACAGCAGCAGCAGAGGCAGGAAGAGCAGTAACAACAGCAGCAGCAGAGGCAGGAAGAGCAGTAACAACAGCAGCAGCAGGGCAGGAAGAGCAGTAACAACAGCAGCAGCAGAGGCAGGAAGAGCAGTAACAACAGCAGCAGCAGAGGGCAGGAAGAGCAGGCGTAACAACAGCAGCAGCAGAGGCAGGAAGAGCAGTAACAACAGCAGCAGCAGAGGCAGGAAGAGCAGTAACAACAGCAGCAGCAGAGGCAGGAAGAGCAGTAACAACAGCAGCAGCAGAGGCAGGAAGAGCAGTAACAACAGCAGCAGCAGAGGCAGACAGAACAAGTAACAACACGCCTTAGCGAGGACGGTGCTTACTGTCGAGACTTAAGCAACGTTCTATATGACTCTGTCTTAGTGCTGTCCACGATGTAATAATGTAAACGCTTTATGAGCGATACTGTATAAGATCTTAGATCCAAGGACAATTACCAGCGTAAGATATTATAAATCAAGGACAATACTGTAGTGTAAGATCTTATGAACCAAGGACAATACTGTAGTGTAAGATCTTATGAACCAAGGACAATACTGTAGTGTAAGATCTTATGAACCAAGGACAATACTGTAGTGTAAGATCTTATGAACCAAGGACAATACTGTAGTGTAAGATCTTATGAACCAAGGACAATACTGTAGTGTAAGATCTTATGAACCAAGGACAATACTGTAGTGTAAGATCTTATGAACCAAGGACAATACTGTAGTGTAAGATCTTATGAACCAAGGACAATACTGTAGTGTAAGATCTTATGAATCAAGGACAATACTGTAGTGTAAGATCTTATGAACCAAGGACAATACTGTAGTGTAAGATCTTATGAATCAAGGACAATACTGTAGTGTAAGATCTTATGAACCAAGGACAATACTGTAGTGTAAGATCTTATGAACCAAGGACAATACTGTAGTGTAAGATCTTATGAATCAAGGACAATACTGTAGTGTAAGATCTTATGAATCAAGGACAATACTGTAGTGTAAGATCTTATGAACCAAGGACAATACTGTAGTGTAAGATCTATGAACCAAGGACAATACTGTAGTGTAAGATCTTATGAATCAAGGACAATACTGTAGTGTAAGATCTTATGAACCAAGGACAATACTGTAGTGTAAGATCTTATGAATCAAGGACAATACTGTAGTGTAAGATCTTATGAACCAAGGACAATACTGTAGTGTAAGATCTTATGAATCAAGGACAATACTGTAGTGTAAGATCTTATGAATCAAGGACAATACTGTAGTGTAAGATCTTATGAACCAAGGACAATAATGTAGTGTAAGATCTTATGAACCAAGGACAATACTGTAGTGTAAGATCTTATGAACCAAGGACAATAATGTAGTGTAAGATCTTATGAACCAAGGACAATACTGTAGTGTAAGATCTTATGAACCAAGGACAATACTGTGTTGTAAGATCTTATGAACCAAGGACAATACTGTGTTGTAAGATCTTACAAAGGAAAAATGAAAATATTGCCAAGTTTTATCGTCAGTCTCTCCTAATTTACGACATTCTCTTGCCACTGCTGCATTATTAACTTGTTCTTTGATCGTTATAAAAGCACACTGAGCCATGGTTTCATTTTTATTTACAATTTAGCATTTAGTGTGTGTGATGTGCTCTTTGTGTGTGTGACGATATTTTTGTGTGTGTGATGTGCTCTTTGTGTGAGGAGATTGTGTGTGTGACGAGACGTTTGTGTGTGGGGGGGCTGTGTTAGTAAAGACAGAGCTACCTAGCTCTCATCGTTCCCTGGACAAGCGACACCTGATATCTGAGTGTGGAGGGGTTGAGGGCTGCACCTGCCACACCCAAGCTTTTTTGCAAATAGTTGAGCCAAGTGGAAATTTCTTTCAGCCTTAGATACAGAGATTATTTATGGCCTACATAGTCAATAAAGCATTTAAATTACTGGGAACGTCTCAGAGTCCTAAATATGTACTCAATGGATCGGAAGAGAAAAAAATACTTCATGGTCAGTGTAGTGACCTTAACTACGCCAGCAGTGGATGGTCACTGTAGCTACCTTAACTACGCCAGCAGTGGATGGTCACTGTAGCTACTTTAACTACGCCAGCAGTGGATGGTCACTGTAGCTACCTTAACTACGCTAGCAGTGGATGGTCACTGTAGCTACCTTAACTACGCCAGCAGTGGATGGTCACTGTAGCTACCTTAACTACGCCAGCAGTGGATGGTCACTGTAGCTACCTTAACTACGCCAGCAGTGGATGGTCACGGCACCTACTCGCCAGCGTGGATGGCGTAGCTACCTTAACTACGCCAGCAGTGGATGGTCACTTGTAGCTTACCTTAACTACGCTAGCAGTGGATGGTCCTGTAGCTACCTTAACTACGCTAGCAGTGGATGGTCAGCACTGCGAGTGACCTTAACTACGCTAGCAGTGGATGGTCACTGTAGCTACCTTAACTACGCTAGCAGTGGATGGTCACTGTAGCTACCTTAACTACGCTAGCAGTGGATGGTCAGTGTAGTACCTTAACTACGCTAGCAGTGAATGGTCAGTGTAGTGACCTTAACTACGCTAGCAGTGGATGGTCACTGCAGCTACCTTAACTACGCCAGCAGTGGATGGTCACTGTAGCAACCTTAACTACGCTAGCAGTGAATGGTCAGTGTAGTGACCTTAACTACGCTAGCAGTGAATGGTCAGTGTAGCAACCTTAACTACGCTAGCAGTGAATGGTCAGTGTAGCAACCTTAACTACGCTAGCAGTGAAAGGTCAGTGTAGTGACCTTAACTACGCTAGCAGTGGATGGTCAGTGTAGTGACCTTAACTACGCCAGCAGTGGATGGTCATGTAGTACCTTAACTACGCTAGCAGTGGATGGTCAGTGTAGTGACCTTAACTACGCCAGCAGTGGATGGTCACTGTAGCTACCTTAACTACGCCAGCAGTGGAAGGTCAGTGTAGTGACCTTAACTACGCCAGCAGTGGATGGTCACTGTAGCTACCTTAACTACGCTAGCAGTGGATGGTCAGTGTAGCAACCTTAACTACGCTAGCAGTGGATGGTCAGTGTAGTGACCTTAACTACGCTAGCAGTGGATGGTCAGTGTAGTGACCTTAACTACGCCAGCAGTGGATGGTCACTGTAGCTACCTTAACTACGCTAGCAGTGGATGGTCAGTGTAGTGACCTTAATTACGCCAACAGTGGATGGTCACTGTAGCTACCTTAACTACGCTAGCAGTGGATGGTCACTGTAGTAATGCCTTCACTCTGGATAATCTAACTCTAGTTTACAAAGTAGTTATCCATAAATCTTCTGATGAAATTTAAATTCGTGTAGAATATCACGTAAGTTCATTTTCCTAGCATGTAATATATCTCTCTGAGTCTTTATTAATATCACTCGCAGTTGCTTCACTCTTTTTTGTTTAGTATGACACTCTTGTTGATGTCTTCTATTGTTTAATGCTATACATGTATATTATTATTCTCTTTCTTAATATGTCAGAGGTTCAGTAGTTTCTTTAATAATATGACAGGGGTTCAGTAGTTTCTTTAATATGACAGGGGTTCAGTAGTTTCTTTAATATGACAGGGGTTCAGTAGTTTCTTTCATAATATGACAGGGGTTCAATAGTTTCGCCCAGTACGTACTCTTCCACACATTATATTCAATTTATCTCAGATAGTAACTCTTCCTCCTGTATAAATTACTGAATATTAAAAGAAAAACTTTCGTTTTCCATTTTTAGGTGGCCCTGCCTCGGTGGGAGACGCCCGCTGCGTTGATAAACAAAATTCGAAACGTTTTGGTTGTACAGTAGTTACGAAAACTATCAGGTAGTCAATTATCTGGACTAGTTGTGAGAGAGTAACTTGTCAGGACTATCACCAGAGGCAGTTGTTCTTCAGTGGTGGTTGATGGATCTTGGTCACAGTGGTGGTTGATAGATCTTGGTCACAGTGGTGGTTGATGGATCTTGGTCACAGTGGTGGTTGATGGATCTTGGTCACAGTGGTGGTTGATGGGTCTTGGTCACAGTGGTGGTTGATGGATCTTGGTCACAGTGGTGGTTGATCTTGGTCACAGTGGTGGTTGATGGGTCTTGGTCACAGTGGTGGTTGATGGATCTTGGTCACAGTGGTGGTTGATGGGTCTTGGTCACAGTGGTGGTTGATGGATCTTGGTCACAGTGGTGGTTGATGGGTCTTGGTCACAGTGGTTGTTGATGGGTCTTGGTCACAGTGGTGGTTGATGATCTTGGTCACAGTGGTGGTTGATGGGTCTTGGTCACAGTGGTGGTTGATGGGTCTTGGTCACAGTGGTGGTTGATGGGTCTTGGTCACAGTGGTGGTTGATGGGTCTTGGTCACAGTGGTGGTTGTTTTGGTACAGTGGTGGTGAGGGTCTTGGTCACAGTGGTGGTTGATGGGTCTTGGTCACAGTGGTGGTTGATGGGTCTTGGTCACATGTGGTTGGTGATACGCAGGTGACGGTTGTGCTGTACTTGTTCATTATAAGGTGTATGCGTATGTATCACCGTCATGACACTGTACTTTGTCATGTATCACCGTCATGACACACTTGCGTCATGTATCACCGTCTGACACTGTACTTGTCATATCACCGTCATGACCTGTACTGACGTCATGTATCACCGTCATGACAACTGCTTGTCATGTATCACCGTCATGACACTGTATGTCATGTATCACCGTCATGACACTGCTTGTCATGTATCACCGTCATGACACTGTACTTGACGTCATGATCACCGTCATGACACACTGTCTTGACGTCATGTATCACCGTCATGACACTATGATTTGGTACTTGACGTCATGATCACCGTCATGACATGTACATCACCGTCATGACGACTTATACTTGATCGTCATGTATCACCGTCATGACACTGTACTTTGTCATGTATCACCGTCATGACACTACTTGACGTCATGTATCACC